>OZ020267.1:154057058-154573939 GCA_963971225.1 Melieria omissa
AAGTTCGATGCTGTGAGGTAAATGACATTTGACTGGCATAAAAAACTTTTAATATTTATTAGCACTTAAATGTGAAGCTTGCATAGAGTGGGCAATACTTAACTCTTTAACGACCAATACGAAATTTTTACTGAGAAATTTTCAAAGCCACATTTTTACAATCTTCAAAATCTTAACACATTCACGTGGATCACATGTGACTTGTGGTTGTTAAAAGATTTAAGTAGGACAGTCGATATGCTGGAAATTTTTAGAGATCGAAAAAAACCAAGGAATGTGGAGCATACAGCATACAGTGACATTTTCGGTTTAGTATGTCGAAAGTTTTAGGTTTTAAAGTTGATTCGATCTATGATTCAAGCACTCGATTGCATCGACTGACAATTACGAGGGCAGTCCGATAAGTACTTAGCCCCACCGCCCGATGGTGCCACTATCGTAAGAGAAATTTACTATCGTGTAGTACATCCTCGTAGACGGCTACTGTCAAAATTTCAGCCATATTGGATTTGTAGTTCTGTTTTGACTGCGATTTTAGAAAAATGGAAATAGAGCAATATCGGTCGTTGATTCGACCGGTTTGTTTTTGGAAGGGAAATCGCGCAGCGAAATCAAAGAGCGCTTGGATGCTGTGTACGGTGATTCTTCTCCTTCAATGGCTACCGTCAAAAATTGGTTTAAAGAGTTTCAACGTGGTCGCACGTCAGTTTTTGATGAGCCACGCCCAGGTGCCCCAAAAACGGCTACCACGGAGGATAACGTGACAAATGTCCATGATCTCGCATGGGCAGACCGCCGATTGAAGGTGCGCGAGATAGCTGAGACAGTCGGCATCTCAAAAGACCGCGTGGGTCATATCCTGCATGAAAAATTGGGTATGAAAAAGCTATCGGCTCGATGGGTGCCGCGTTTGCTCACTCCGGACAACAAGCGCATCCGTGAGACCACTTCAGAGCAGTGTTTGACACTGTTTAAGTGCAATCCGAAGGAGTTTCTGCGTCGTTTCGTGACCGTCGACAAAACATGGATTCACTGGTACACACCAGAGACCAAGGAACAGTCGAAACAGTGGACTTTGCCTGGCGAATGTGCTCCGAAGAAGGCCAAGACTGTCCCATCGGCCGGAAAGGTTATGGCCACCGTTTTCTGGGATTCACAAGGTGTGATCTACATCGACTACCTGGAGAAAGGCAAAACGGTCACAGGGCTCTACTATGCCGAACTATTGGGCCGATTCGATGCCGAATTGCAGAAAAAACGGCCCTATTTGGCGAAGAAAAAAGTGTTCTTTCACCATGACAACGCACCAGCTCACACCTCCGCCGTCGTCACGGCCAAATTGGTCGCATTAGGCTACGAACAGCTGCTCCATCCACCGTATTCTCCAGATTTGACCAGTGTGACTTCTTTTTGTTTCCAAACTTGAAAAAGTCACTCGCCGGGCAGAAATTTGAGTCGAAAGAGGAGGTTATCGCCGCCACGGAGGCCTCCAGAAAACGTATTTTTCAGACGGGTTAAAGAAGTTGGAGCATCGCTGGGTCAAGTGTATCGAGTTGAAAGGAGACTACGTTGAGAAATAAATCGCCACTTTTCCAAAATTTTCATTTTTCTTTTGTAGGCTAAGTACTTATCGGACCACCCCTGTAACATGTAACTAGACGAATTTTGCAAATATTCATTTGTATCCATACAAACGGAACATCAATTAGAGATGAGAGCAGAAAGCGAGGGACTTTAAAAGAACTTTCCGACATGAACTTTCCTTTCATGCAATACTGGAAATAGAAATCGATCTGGGATGCCACGTCTAGCAATCTGAAGTTCACAAAGACGAGGAACTTGAAGAAGAATGTTTCGCATTGTTTAATGTTTGCATTGGCATTAAGACTTCATTGGTTAACCCTAAACGATTTCTCATTATCATATTTAATAGTTGGCCACGCCCTAAACAAAACATCTGTCCGCTTGCTGGCAGAGCACTTAGCACAACTCACGTCAGAGTGCAAATCAATAAGAAAACGCAAAACACTTCCGTCAATCCGAATCACCACCACAAAATGCCAGTTCCACAACAAATCCACAGCGAATCTGCCAGTCAGAACGTAGCACAACTCAGCTAAATATTTGCCGCACACACAGTGCATTTTTGCGCTAATGAATTGTTTTCAATTTTTCCAATTCATAATGCAATTATTGAGCGAATAATTTGCGCACATCCTCCTCCCTTCCCCACCATCGCCCTCTGGCTCGAAGCCGTGCAGTGTCGATGTTATTGCGCGAGAAGGGCTGAGCAGTTTCCACCTGTGACCGCCACTGTGCTCCACTAGTCGCATGCAATAATTCAGCAGTGGCTGTTTTTGCTGTTTTGGTTGTTGGATGCAGCGACTTTGCACTATTCGACCAGTTAACCTCCCATCAATGCGTCTTGGCGTTCTCCGTGACGACTTACGCCATCGCTTCAAAATGGTTTACTCTGAGCGGCAGCAGACATTGACGTGAACGTGTTCGTGCCGTTTCGAATCCCAGTTTGCGGTAAGCTGTGAACTTTCGCAATTCGCTGGTGACGTGCGCTTCTGCCGTGCGAATTCTGATTGTTTGCGGCGAGCAATCTCACTGCCGCCATTAGAAGCGGAAATGTTTCTCACTGCACGCCAAGCGACGGCAGCAGCATTTCCGGCAAAAATCTCACACAAAATTGCTGCCGCGTTGTCGTCAGCGACACGGCAATTGTGCAGTCAGCGCTGAAACTCTGGATGCGCGCTGCAGCAGCAGGTGCACAGCAACAATGAAAATTGCACTCGCTTTTGCAAGCGCTTTTTCTATTGTCGTATATGGTGTTGTTGTTGTTGTTGTTGTTGTGTTGGTGGCATGTGTGATTACTTTAATTTGGCTGCTTCTCGGTTGCTGTCAAGCGGTTTCTATTGTTTCTGCCTTTTCCTATTATTTCGTCTTTGCATAAATTAACAAAGCGCTGCCATTGTTGCTGCCAGTTCGTGCAGCCAAGCAAAGCCGGCCCCGGCCGCCAACTATCCGAACTTCTACACATGCGTTCGTCAAGTCGAAGGCGCAAATTCTTAACTTTTTGCTGCTGACTGCTGCCCGCTGTCTTTGTTCGCAATTGTGAGCCATTGTTGGCCACAACGGAAAATGGCAAAATATCAGGTAACGCGAGTCCATGAGAAACCGCAAACTGTACACTCGACTCCAATGCTCGACGCTTTAATGCTTGGAAGATGATTTTAATGTGAGTTGGCAGTTCATTCCATTGCTTTGCCAATTTCTACAAAAATTGTGGCAAACTTTATTGGCGCACAATTTCGCACGCGGTTTCCTGCCGTCGAGTGTTTTGGTGGTCAGTTACCTTTAGACGGTTGAACGCTTTGTTAATTTTTCTACTTGTTACTTTGGACCAAACAGAATGTGTAGTGTTTGTTGTTGGCAATTATTCATGCCACTCATGCCGGGCTGGAGCCAATTAACTGCTCGTACCTGAGTTGGCGGCTGCCGGTGCGTACACACAGACAAATTCATTCAACCAATTTAAGAAATTAAGAAATGTTCGTAGTTGTAGAACTTGGCTCAAGAAATTTCTGTAGTGAGAGTTATACCAAATTGTATTTTTCGCATAAATGCTTATACACTTTTCTCAGTGTACTTATGTCGCTGTAATGTTGCTTCATCCCTTGACTGAGGAATTAGCTATGGTGAGGCAAACAGGCAAAAAGCAGCAGACAGACAGTTGGACTATTTGCGAAAAAGTTTTCTGCGTGCTGGCCAGTGATGGATTATAATAGAAGATTTCGTGTAACGTTGCTTCGTTCTCATTGCTCCATGAACTCTTCCAGACTAACAGAAACTTGAAACTTTAATGTTAGTCTGTAACATAACTTAAGACATTCGACGTGTTTAAGAACTCGAAATGTTTTAATTTATTATCCACATTCCAATATAAACTACCGCAGCGACCAGTTTAACAAGCTTTACAACAACTTCTAGCTTATTCTAGCTGCTCGTTAGAATCAAAGCGCTGAGCGTCCAATTGCCTCAGCACATGTAACACAGCTTTGTAAGCATGTCGCCGTGCAGCTGCAATCAGCTGCTCAATAAATTCGTTTTCCTTCACTCACTGGCCGCCGGTCGCTCCATCATCAGCGGCCGCTCGACGTCAACTTTCACTAACAAATCGCCACGAAGACATTTGCATGCGGTCGCCGCTTTTCCGCGTTGCTTTCCTTCGCTGCAGTGCGGCAGCATTTCGATGTCTATTGTTATTGTTATTGCTACTTCCATGTTATTTCTTGCTGTTTCGCCACTCCCCACTTCGGCTCTCGTCTTTGCTTCATCGGCAAATGCCAACCAGAGCTGCATGTTGTGTGTTGGTTGTTGTTGTTATTATTGCATTGTTATTATGAATGCTGTTGCTACAATCAGCTGTTTGTGCCATTGTAGCAATTGCCGCAATGCACAGCAAAAGCAACAGCAAACGCAAACACCGCAAGCTGCAGTCAACTCGGCCAATAAAGCGCAGTCGAGCGCGCCGCTGCGCCAACGTAATCCGTCGTCAGCGCTGCCGGGCAGTTAATTCTAGCACAAGTGGCTTGCTTGCATGTTGGCGATTTATTGTTGTTGTTGTTGCTATCGCACTGGATCATATGCACATTTGTGCAGGCAAAGTGCATTTTCTCTAAATTAGCGCACGAACGGCGCACAAAGGGGCGCCGCGGGGGGAAAGGTGGCACACTTAAGTGATCACTTTTAATGCAACTCAAGTGGCTTCCATTTTAAGTGGAAAATTTTCACCGCCACTGCGGAGGCCTGGCTTGAGGCGTTGTCTGCATTGCACACACTCTGCTCCCCTCTTTGTGGATTTTTTTATTCGCGGTCACTGCAATCCTTTCCTACTTCTCGCTCGTTGTTTACTGCGTTCTTGGCAGATTTTTCCGCGTCTTCGTCAGTGCCACAGTAACAGCCAACTGCACCAATTTCGCTCCACAGCGAAAAGCATCAAACAAATTTCTACCAATTCTCTATTTGTCTTGGCTGCCGCTACTTTTCGTGGTCCATAAACCGTCCATGAATGTCGCTCGCTACCGCCCCGGCTGCTGCTCCGGACTGACCATAACAATTTCCACTTCCTGTGGCACTGGATTTTGAACGCTCTCTCACACTCTCTCTGGCCCCGTCTATGCGTGACCAGCAATCACCACGCAGCCAATTGTCACGTTCACATAAATATTGACTCCATGTTGAGTACTCAACAATGTGGTTGCGGCCAGGTGCTCATCCACCGCTACGCTGCGGTTTGCGCAAAACTCGATGAGAAATTCGAAAATTCGTTTTGTGGCATATTTCGGCACGTGCAAACCACCAACAACTCCGTTGAATTGTTTCACTGTGCCGGGCGGTGGGCTTCGAGGTTTCGCTGGAATGCAGCGCGTTCAGTGTGTGACGATGTCTTGTCACACTCGGCGGGCGACTTATTTTGACATCGATTTAACGTACTTGGCGATGCGACTGACGTAAGAGCTGACGAGCGGCTTTGTGCGCATTGTCGCCGTAATAGCGTTGAATCGGTAATGTCAGACATACAACAATTACGAGCAAAAATATTTGTGAAAAGCGGCGACCGGCTCAGACTGGAGTTGGCCCCTTCACCCCTTGTCGAGTTAGTCGACTCAGTCTCATCAGTCATCATTACAGTCCTTCGCTATATGCTTTATTCTATATAAATAAAATTAAATCTCTTCAGCGTCTGAGTCACATTGCTGGTGGCTTAGGTCATTTCTCTGATCGAAAATATATCTAAGGTAGAACAATCTCGTTTTTTTAAGCTTTTTAGCAACACACCTTTGTATTCTGAAATGCAAATTTCGGGTTTTTACGTTGACTGACCTCACCCTTCTTCGCTTAAACAGTGAATTATTATTATGTAAATTATTTATAGTTCAAGGCTTCGCCATGTCATCAACGTGTTCCAAGCACAATTTGGCAATTCAATGCCAAATGATTGATGTGTCTAAACAACTGTCAGCAGCTACTGTGTGTGCGGCTTAAATGCCATTCAAGCCAAGTAAATACCAACTGCGACTTGTCGTTGCCCATGCCAAGTGCCAATTTGGCCAAAGAATTCGCCATGCGCAGCCCGAAACCGTTTAACTGTGCGCCAACCCAGTTTTAAAATGCCGAAAACGTTGTCCATTCGGCTGTGGAGTTTTGTTAGATGAAATTTAATGAGCTCAGAAACCGCAAGCAGCAACCTCGGGCTGACAAAACCAGCCATGACAACAGTTGCGCCCGCATCCAGCGCAGACGAGGCATTTAGCTAGAAAGGCCAAAACCGCAGCGGCGCACAGCGAGCGATCCGAAGGAGAGATGCGCAAAATGCCGGAGAAGAAATCACTTTTGCGAATATTAAAAGCAATGTTGCAGGTCTGTGAACGCTGCGGCCGCTCAGCAACCGACCGAATATGCTAATTAACTGCTGATGTGGTACTGGGGGTCGGGAGGGGGGAATGCAGCGCAGCAGACCTGTTTGTGTCTTATGTCGCTTTTGTGGTCGAGGGTGCGCTTCAGCTTCAGACGATGGAAGTGAAACCTTGAGAGCACTTAACAATAAATTCGATAAAAGTCGAGAACTGGAAATGCCAGCAATCGGCACTTTTGGTCAGTGGCGCACGCAGGCGAATCTTTTAAGCGGGGTTTCGGAAATGAAATCTACTTGAGGCTTGTGAAATAATGTGGTCTTTGTTGGAGGCGGTTTGAGCCCCGCACCCCGCGGCTGCTACCTGTCAGTTTTAACATTTACGTGTTAAAAGTTATTGAAAATACATTGCAACGCGTTCTCGACGTGTTGGCCTTCGCTCGTTAAACGCGTATTGTTTGAACTCGAAATCGCGGTAAAATAAAAACTAAACGAATTCGAAAATTGTCCAATTGTTCGGAGGCTTCGTCAGAACAGAGGGCAACCTGTCAGTTGCAACCGTTATGTCGCCGCATTCCACCCTTCCGAAAGTGGAGCGAAGCGTTTGACGTGTTCGGGATTGTCGCACCGTTCGTTGAAAATCGATTTCGTTGAGCGTTTGCAAATCTTGAGAATTCCTGTGTAAATTTCTCGATTTTCGAATTTGAGCTCGAACTCGTACGCGTCAGAATACTCGTAGCGAATGCCAAACGCTGGCAAGTGATCGCGTCACATTTTCGCGTCTGAAACTACGGTACGTGCGCGTACGGCGAAACGCGGCGAACTGCGCCAGCAACAAGCACACGTTTTCGTTGTTGAAAAACTCGCAACAGACTGAACGAACGGCTGAAGTTGGCTTGCGGCGCGCACCGTTCGCTATCTCCAAGATACACAGCGGAGACAAACAGCAGCAACAACAACACAACAACCACATCCACTCGACACAACGCACACTGGCAGCGGCGCGGCAATGCCGCAACCAAGCAGAACCAAAGCCGTCGCACCAAACGACCAACCGATCGACCAACCGACCGGCTGATCAACAGAGCTGATCTCAGCTCCACGAAACGTTGCTGTCGTGCACCGGTGCTTGTTGTTGTTGTTGCTGCCAATGCTTTGAGCCGGTTGCGTTGTGTGATTTTGTTGTTCTTGACAAATGCTTACATCACGTTTTGCCGATTGTTGTCGTAGCTGCTGGCTTGTTTTCTTATTTGCTCTTGGCACAGCAGCAACTTGTTGTTGTTGCATGCGTTCTTTACAACGATTTGATTTTCGTTTTTTGTTAATTGTGGGAGCAACATTTTTGTGTTGCAGCGTGTGAGAACTGCAGTTGCACCTGCTGGAGAGCGCAGCGCTTTTACTCTTTCGTCTTCTTCTTGGTAGCGATGCGAGGAAGAGAGAAGAAGAAGAGTAAGCAAGAAGCAGAGTGCCGGCTGCATAAATGTTGCAAGCAATGGCAATGCAGTAGAATTGTTGAAGAGATCAATGGGAACTGTGCAATGATTGAAACAAATTTTTTTATAAAATAAAAATAATTAATTAAAAATAATTCATTGAAAATAATGAATTTAAAGTAATTAATTAAAAATTATTTTCTGCTTGTTAGCTGTTATTCGTCTGGTGCGTGGTTGAATTTTGTTATGGTTTTAAAACTAAAATTAAAAATAAAAAGTATTTTCTAATTTAAATCATAAAATATAAATGTTGAATTTATTATTATTATTTAAATATTTTTAAATATATTAAATAATGCAAAAATATATTTTAAACATTATTAGAAATTGTTTAGTTAAACGAATAAAAAATTGAATCAAATAAAAAAATTGTTGCTTATAAAATATTTCAAATTTCGAAAGTATGTATGTATGCTGAAAAAGTTTTTGCCTAAAAGTATGCTATGAAATTTACAATTTAAATTTTCACCACAATTTGTATTGCATTCACCACCTACTACACCACACCCGGCAATAACCAAAATCGTAGCATACGTTTAGGCATCACAGTAAATTTCACAAATATTTTATTTGCTCTGTGTTCGCATTGAAGTCGAAGTATTTTAAGAAACCACGACTGACACAATTCTACTGAAATGAAAACAGAGGTTAAAGTTGAAGCAGAAGCTGCAGTCTTCTAACGGATCTCCATAGACAGACAAAGCCTAAACGCCCCAATGATAATTTTCTCCTAATGCACCGCATTACACATAAAAAAATGACTTCACACACATAAAAAACCATGTTTACTCTGCATGCAAAACTCATTTTCTTAACAGAGAAAGAAACACAGTTAACTAGAGACTTAAGCAGACTTACACAATACGAGTACTTACGCAATGGAGTTTTTGCCAACAGTTTGGGTGAACCAGCACCAGCGCCGCCACCGCCTCCGCCACTCGCCAGACTCAGGTCGCTTTGTGAGCTCTTCTGGCTGTCTTTGCTGTACGAACTACCACTGCAACGAGGTAAACAGACAAGAGGAAATATTAGGAAAATGTTGGAAATGTTTGAAATGCAATTGAAATATTGTTAGAGACGCGTCGGATGCAATGTAAAAGCTGGCGCAACAAAGTGCTAACACTTCATTGCCGGCAATAAAACCGGCAAATTGTTTCGGCTCGAATGAGCTGATTGCAAGGCTTTGGTGTTTTTGTGAGAATGCCAAAATGCAGAAGTAGCCGTCGCTGCGTTCATTGCGGCGAATCATGATGCAAGCGTCAACACGCTCTTAGCCACTTTGCGGCCATTGTTGCTACTCGCTTCGATGACGAACACGAACACAGAACCTGCAGTCCCATTAAACGTGCGCGCGTGACGGCCGAGCAAGTGTCAACCCCCATCCCAGAGCGGATGCAGTGCCTCGCTGCACCAACAGTTGCGCTCAGTTGTGGCAAAAGTTTCTGGTGAAAAAACCATTGCAAGAAAATTAAATTAAATGGAATGAGAAAGTTTCAATAAATTATGCGCATAATTTGCTGCGAACAGTGAGAGCCAACATTTTGCGCTGTCACACTTTGGAAAATTTTAAACTGCGTCCGCCAACTTCTGCGCTGCACCAAAGCAACTAGAGACAAAAAAGTAATGGTTGACGTGCGACACAACGGACAAAACGCCACCAAACTTAAAGAGCTTTAAATTATTTTAATGTAACGATAAGCATACTTTGCAAGCGTGCAACAACAACGTCAGGCACAAGTGAATACAATAACAAAGCGAAGGCTTCAATGCGGCTCCCTGTTGCACTGCGACGGCGAGGACAAGGACAAGGAAGAGGATCGGCGCGCTAATTGCTGCCGGCGGAAGCAGTGCACCAATCGCTGAAATTCATTGTAACACCAATAAAACTGACCGCCAGTGTTGCCCCACAAATTTGCTGCTAACATTTGTACAGGAAAATAATCCGCTGCCAAGAACCAATGAAAACCAATTTTTGCGCAAAAAGTGCAAATGAATAAAAATTCAAGCAAATCTGGTTAAAGTGGAGTTCGCAATGCGTGAGGGAAGGAAACAACGAAAACGAAACGGAAATACGCTGAACCAACCGACAAACAAAACCAACAACAAAAGCCAGCCGCGAGCCGCTGCAGCATTCATGCATCCGCTGCAAGCAGAGGAAACTGCAAAGTTTTTTGTTGCAGCGATTTTTTTGCATCCGTGATTTGTTGCTGTCCCTGGGGGTTGGGCGATGTGTGTGTGCAAAGGTCTAGCAGCACAAGAAGCCCCAACAACAATCGCGTAATTGAATTTTGCGAGAACCAGCAACAACGAAAAATCTACATTTTTTCAGACACAAACAGCCAAGTGTGCTTAATTGCTTTAATTAAATTCTTCCAGCTGCCACAGACGTGTAATCAGTGTCGCAGTGAAGGCGTTTTCCGCTATAATTTCCGTCCGACAGGACCAGGAATGCAAGTTGCCATTTGGGTTTCCCCAATATTTTTAAAATATTTTTGCATGACAGACAATTAATTTGGTTATTTTTTCACTTCTGAGTTTCTCTTGTTTGCATACGTCGCTTTAACATTTTTAGTTGCACTTTCAAATTTTTTGTAAATGTCCATTTCGACTTGTCACTCGCTGCTGCATGAAATCGGCGAACATAAATGCCACATGCCACATGTCGCATGCGCGTTAAATCCACCAAAATTCCACACAAACGCCTGCAATGCATGTTCAATGGAAAAGCAGTGCGGGTAGTGCAACATTTCACCTGACGGTCATTAAGTGGATAATTTGTTGCACGGACAGTAGGTACGCAAACACCAACAACAACAACGCCCATTGATTAACAGCAGCACCAACCTCACGACTCGCAACAAAAAACAAACACCAACACAACAACAACAACAACTCTGACTGCCATATACTATAAATTAGACAATTTCCATAGCTTTTTTGTGCGCTTCAAGCGCAAAGGTCAAAATAAAAATAAAAAAACAACAACAAAAATTTCACTAACCAAACGCTGTTGTCGTTGATTTTTTGCGTTTTTGACTACTTGCTGTGCTTGTTGTTGTTATTTTTGGTCATTAAATGCAAACGCAACTCATTGTCAGTCACTTTGGCAGGCAGTGACGGTGCTTAAAGGAATGTGCATGAAAAATTTTGTACAAAGTGTTGAGCAAAAGTGAATTGAACCTAAATCAGTGTTGCCACTTGAACAAATTTTTTCCGACCAAACTTCCGACCGAATCCGACCTAAACCGACCAAATTTAAAATTTGCGTTATCTTTCAAGTCATTTTTAAATTACAATTTTGTTTTTTTTTAATAAATATTGTGTACTAATCACATCACAAAATGGACTGAAAAGTAATAAAGAAAGAAAGAAAAGTAAAAAAATCTGACCAATTTGGGTCCGAAAAGGCCAAAAGCGGCAACTCTGACCTAAATCGTTAATTTAAAACTGATACAAAAATTAAAATTTGTATAACGGTAACATTCGATAGAGAACATTGATTGAAATAACTTTTAGGAAACTTTGAAAATAAATAATAAATATGGGTTACCTCATTCGATAATGAGTTAAATCGTTAATTAATCGTTAATTTAAAACTGACACAAAATTAAAATTTGTATAATGCCCCGTTCTGACTATGTCATATATGGTGTCATTTGTAGTCAGTTAAATGAGAACGGGTTGTCATATGGTGTCATTTGCGTTTGCCTGCATGTATGACTACAATTTTCCAATACGAAACGAGAATCAAATGAGAACGATCGAATTTGTGTCGAACGGACGATTTGACTACGTTTGATGAGAAAACAAAAAATGTCAACATGCTGGCAAACTTTGTCATATGTATTTTTCGTCAGTTTTGCCGTGCAATGAGAACGCATTTGACGACATAGGACGAACATGACATATATGGCAGTGTTTGTCGACTGTGAATATGACACCATATATGACATAGTCAGAACGGGGCATAACGGTAACACTCGATAGAGAACATTGATTGAAATAACTTTTAGGAAAAAATCAACTTTGAAAATATATAAAATCATTTTAGATAATAAGGGTTAACTCATCCGATCACAGCCTCAGTCAATGGATGTTTTTGTAGGTATATAAGCTGAGCTATGTACATACATACATACATACTCGTTTTTAAAACTGTTCAAACATTTTTCATGTGCATTCCTCAGACTTAGTTTTGGTGCAGTAACTTTTTTGCTGCAATTAGCGAGGAGTGATGGCATTTCAGTGCCAAAGCTTTTTACTTTTCACTACTGAAAACTTTAATACTTTCGGTATTTAAGCGTTTTTTGATGAATCCTCTACACTTTGAAATTGTTGCTGTGCTTGATCTGCCACACGCATCACGTGGCTGATTCTGAACATAATTGCAATATTCAATATTTATGCAAATTGCATAATAAATGCAACACAAATATGAAGATTCCGAATTCAAAACACATTTGCTGCCACACTGTCTCGGTAGCTGACGATTACGTTTCGAGTGACATTACGAGGGGGTGTGGCCAGGGCCAAGGTGGCAATTACCTGCTTCGTGATGTAACTCAGCAGAGACCAGAGCCAGGCATCCTTAGAACTTAATTGAGCGAAAAGCACATTGCCGTCAGCCGCTGCTGTCACTTTGCATCCAAGAAAGTAGCAACAACAGTTGCCGCTGCTACTTGACGACCGCATAAAGACACCTGCCCGGCCACAGATCGCTGTCAACACTCAAACGTTGAGACGCCGCCAGACAGTCGGCAATCAGTCAGCGACCGCCGCCGACTGGCCACCGGCTACACCTTTCTGGGGCAATGTACCCAAATGCGATTCAAAGTGACATTAGCAGCGGCAGCAGTTAATGCCGCAGACAGTCGTCGCAGCGTCCCACTCGCGCGCACCGATGAAGTAATTAAAAGATTTGCCGCCATCAAACCGCAGTTAAGTGAATTTCAAATGTGCAACGACACCAAGTGTCAAAAAAGTGAAAAGTTTTCGTGCAATGAAATCTCGTTAAAGAGCGGCAACAGTCACAGCTTTGGACGCACTTTAGCGACAGACAGCCGCAACGAGTCAAATGCCAACGAACAGCGGCGCCGCACCAAAACGAAACGCGTGTGGTTTGGTTTGGAGCGCTTCAAGAACTCTCGGCTGCGGCGAGTGAAAGTGAATCGCGCTAAGCTGACTGTGAAATTTTGGATTATTTTCTCATTTCTTCAAGCAAATGTAATTTCACACAACAACTTGAGCGGTTTAATTGAAAACGCAATGCGTCGACTTTCCCCCAAAAATTTAAGAAAAAAAGTAATAGATGAAAAAACCAGATTTACGTCATGTGCAGCTCTGCGTCTCCAGAGAGCGCTGTCGATTTTTAGGCGTTTATGGCCATGACAATTGCCAATTTCAATGTGGCCCGTGGCGACAAATTTCGTAATCGCTGGCATTGCTTCCATTGTCCGAGCAGCAATTACAGCCATTGTTGCTGTCCCCCTGCCCGGACGCAGCATGTCGCAAGCTTTTAATTGCTGTCATGTTTTGTAATGTGTTGCTGGCCGATAGCCCCGCTCGATCCGAATATAGTGCGAACAATTCTGCTTTGCCAAAAGAGGCAAATAAATTTTGATGTGTTGGCAGACTGCAGAATCCCAACGAGCACCGTCCTACACCGTCTGCCTTGCACAACAGTTTATGGCCTCTGGCAGTGCACTCGAAACATTTAATAGCCAGACAACACCCCTGCGCGCCACCACTGGCTGCCAGACAATGGCAACAGTAGGCAGACATTTGCTTGTTTTGTTTATGAAAGACGAAATTTGAAAAGCGCTTCTAAAAGTTGGTCTAATGGCTCAGCGTCGCAATATTTGCACTGCCATTGATTCGCTTTGCCTTGTCTGCTCTTGAAAGACGCAATGCCGCCGCCGTCGCTTTCATGTCTCTCAAGTGTCTGTGGCAAATTGCACACTAAGCGTACGAACCCAGTGTGGCAAGAAGCCATAACGACATCGCATCCATCCAATCATTCACTGCTGGTCAGCTCTCACTCCAGCGCAGACGAGATAAGCTGCGGCCGACGATACATTGCGTTGCCTCAATAATTCAACCTCATATTTCATTTACAATGTTTTGCATTCTTTCCATTTTTTATGTGATTCGCTTTAGCATTGCCACATCACTCGGCTGTTTGATATTATGCAATGTGGCATCTGCCCAGCAGTGCTCTGTCGGGGGCAGCTGTCGAACTCGTTCAACATTGCAAAGTTGGCAATCGCTGCAATCTCAGCGCAAACACCGGCCGCGGCGCATCGCTGGCCGACGCTTATCATGGGCGCTTAATACGGCTCCATTAAGTTTAATTGCAATTGGAGGAGTCGCGAGCAGCCCGTACGGACAACAATAACAACTATGATAATGATGGCGGCGCTGCTCGTTGCCTGACTTCGTGGAAGCAAATCGTGGAAGCAACTCGCAGCCACTTGCAACATTTAAATGCACATTTTTATTGCACCAACTGCTGTGCGCCACTGTGCCCCGGGTGCAATTGGCATTTAGCATTCGTTAATGTGGCGCAGCGCTTGGATTCGCCGCAACTGCTGCCGCGTGCAATGCTAATTAAGAGAGAAGAGGAAGCAGAGCAATGCGCACAGATTTATGACACACTCGACTTTTGGCTGATTTGTGTGCAACTCAAATTCTGCGAAGAAAAAATTTAATTTACTTTTCCTTGTAGTTTGGAAGCAAAAGGAGTAACCAATATATATTTTCATTTCTTTAACTTTTGAAACTGCTAGCAGATTACTTATTGTTTACTGAACAGAAGATTTCTGAACCTACCAGATAGTTGGATATCCAAGACTTTCCTATTTTAATTAAGAGTTTTCCCAGCTCATGTTCGCGTTCTAATAACCCACTAGAAGAGAATCTTCTGGCATATTTTCCAACACGTCTGCTTTCATCTGAACAATGCTTCACATCAAATGCTGGGAAATTTCAACTCTCTTGCAAGCAAACAATTCTTTTGTATGCCAGAAATGTGGGTAACCTCTCAGAACGCTGCGTAATTAATAGAAACACTGCACGTGCAAGAATGACGGAGTTGGTGATTCCAAACACCACTTCACACTTTCTCCACAACTAAATAGTCACAAGAACAAAACATGAAACATAAAAGCCGTTAAGAATCGTTTCACTTATATGGCAAATATTATTTCGGCATCCCACCTGAAGCGCTCTTCCAGCCATCTTCGACAGTGCCAAGACGCCGCAGCGGTCACACTTAAACAATTAAACATAATTGAATAGGCCCCCAAATTAATTGCGCAAAATATTAATCAGACGTAACGATGCCCAAATACAAAAACAAAAACCCCAACAGCCCAAACCGAAACTAAATTTTAGTTGACTCCGCAATTAAGCCACAGGTAGATAGTTAATTGCGTGCCACATGTGCCGCATGCAATGTAATTAACGCCCGCAGGGAACTTGGAATTCACTCTCCTTTCCAGCCTCCCATGGCCGTAACGGTCCAAAGAGATGGAAACTTAATGAGGCTGAAGCGTAAATAATTTGCCAGTAACGGGCAATCTGTGCTCCCGCTCCGCCAGTCCGGTCGCCCTGTCGTCGGGTTACGTAAAGTGCTGATTGCGAGTTGTTTTAGCTACAACACCTTCGAGTGAGTCGCACTGCCAAAACGGCGCGAAATTTTGCTTTGCTGGTCTTTGCAGGTGTTGCAAAAAAGTCTGACCGAACAAAGTTGTTGTGGGTGGAGAGCGCTGGCCGTTTAACAGTCTGTTGATTTTGTGTTCACCTATGCAGACATGGCTTCAATTCATCTTTTCAATTTTCCGCACTTTTTCCGCGGCTAATTTTTTCTGATTTTCGAAATTTTATTTCTGTTATCTCAGCACTTTGGAGGCGATTATGGCATAAAACACGAGTACGACCTGGTATTTACTACAAAGTGAGGGCGAGGGCAGACGACGTTGCCACAGTTTTACGCCTGAGTTGCTGGCGACAGTGTTGCCGACACGTCCATATCAAGCAGGCACTTTTGCAGAACCAGCACGAGCAGTTGCCCAGTGTGCCGCACACACTGTGTGTGGAGTGTTGCTCGTTCGAGTAGACACAAGTTCCCCTTTGGGAAATTAGCGTCTAAATACCTTGGCTACTAATGTGGCATCAAATAGCGGCCGCAGGCTTTGCCATACAAACCGCTGGCCCGTACACTCACATATGGCAACAACCAGCAACGCGCGACCGACACCGACAACGGCAACGGTTCGCTATGCTTTGCAAAACGATACCAACAGTCTTTCGTCTCGTCGCCAAGTTGCTGAAGTGTGGCAGACTTGAAAGCAAGTGCGGACGGCAGCAGCAACATAATTGCTGCCGGTTCTGTTGGCAATGATGTCGGTTGGGCTGGTGTAATGTGCTTCCGAACGCTAAAGTGACCAAGCAAACTTTCAACAGGCCAACAGATTTAAATGGAAAGATACGGTTTTATGTGTTTTCCCAACGAAAATATGAGTTGATTGAGAAATACTCGCACTATGGTCACTCTGTTCGGCTGGGCATGTAAGTGCGACAGTGATTCAAGTCTGGTTGCGGGGTTAAGGAACTGTGGTGAGCGACAGCGCGACTCTAATGGATGAATTTGATGGATGTTTGAAGTGAGGTTCGAGCGAACTTGAAGTGGTTGTCGAAATGTTCTCTCAATTACTAACAACGCGAAAAAGTAAACAAATGTTTCTTGGACGAACGCGGGAGAGATGTAAGAGGCAGTAAAAGTATCAAGAAAAGGATTGTTTGAAATTTAATGTTTATTTTTCATACCAGAGAGCAAAGGAAGGTTTGAACATAGGAAAAAGGGTGTAAATGTAAATACAGCACAAATTAAATGCCGGCATGGCAGCAATAAAACTGCGTAATGAATGTCATAAAAAATTTAAAAGTAAAACACAAACAAAATTGCAGAAAGGAAAATAAGGTGACAGGAAACCCATAAAGTGACATTAGAACAGAGTATCAGAGTAATGCAACACCTCCGCCCTCCCACAAGCGAACAAGCAGAGAGCAGATAGCGGCGATGCTGCAGCACCGCCAAAGGCAATTAGAGTCGTTATCGACATAGAGCGCTTGCGAAAATGGTAAAATGTGTCACGCCGAACACAGCAACAATACGCTCAACAAGTACGAGAGTGAAAGATCACACACACACATACACACGCACATGCAAACGCCGGCACCGGCACCGAGCCACGTACAACAGTTTTACGCGATAAGAACAAACTTGGCTGGAAAGAAATAACGTGCCAGAATTCATTAACAACATTGACAACTCGGGCGGCAACAATGTGGAGCATCAATGGAGCGACAGCTATCGAGTGAAGACAGTGGCGTAGCGAACAATTTCTCGCATTTACGAAATGAAAAAAATGGCCTATCTGTGGCAGAGAGCCAAAGAAAGCGAACATGTCCCATGGGCGCGACAGTGAGTTGTCAATGAAAACTTTTCGCACACTTGTAAGTAGGTGGGTGGGTGTGTAAGTATGTGCGACAACCAGCTCGACACAGCAGCGAACATAACAAGCTGTAGCTAATAAAATAATGAGTATTGAGTAGAGCGAAGTTGTGAAATACTTGAACGGTCAATTTGCGGCCGCACGCCAAGACACAAAAACACAAAAACTCTCGAAGAACTTTTCGCACCCCTCAATGCAAGGCGGCCGCCAGAGTATTGGTTGCGTCTGACATAGCAACTGTCACTGGGAACACTTCGAGCTTAGGCGCGACGTCAAATAGCAAAATTTATTTTTTAACATTTTTGTGCGCTTCATCGACGAACGCCGTTTGTCGCAGTTCATTAGTTTGACTTTCCGTTAGAGCGGCAGAGTTTCGTCGCCTTGGGCAAAAACAAATCACACGTCGGTGAGTGTATGGCGTTCTCACTAATTGAATGCCAAATGGAGTGCAGGCTTGGAATGAAGGCTTCTCATCGAGTCGCAATTAAAAATTCCAATGCCTTTTCATGATCCACCCCCGCCCGCTCGCCAATCGTTGGGTTGGCGTGTTCTACACACTAAAATGTTGATGTTGTTGTTGTTTGTTGCTGTTGGTGTGCAAAAAAACTTTTCCTTAATTTGCGCATTTCTCGTGTGCCGCATCAATCGCTTCAGTCGTCGCAGCTGGTTGAGCAGTGCCGCATCACCGCTAACAATTCCAAGTCTGAGCTCATGTTCTATTCTCGTCAAGTTTCCATTCGTTGCTCTCCGTGATTGGTGTTGTTGGTGTGGATTTTTATTATGACGCTGCCGTTCATGGCCACGGCTTCCCGCCGGTGAAAATCAACAGCAGCGGTTCCGCTTCCAGCTGCATGCAACAGCAACTGCCGGATCTGCACAGGTGGTCGTTGTTGTTGTTGTACTTTTTCTTCTTCTTTCTGCTATAACTTTTAGCGCATCAACGCTCGTCCATTAGAAGCATTTCTCATTTGTGCTCTTTCCATTCAGGCGTTCACCATTTCTAGATTTGCTCTTGGCGCTTTTTTCATCAAACTGGAGAAAGACATACAACAACAACAACAACAACACCTCAATAAAACAACATCATCAACATTCAGAACAACAACAAATTGTTTATCATAAAAATCGCAAACAAGTGTTTGCACATTCATTTTCTCGTTGCTGTTGTTGTTGTTGCTTCCCACTTTGCCCGTTGCTGGTTGCCGGTGTTGCGCCGTTGCGTTGAGTTGCGTTGCTGCGTCATGCGTTTCGCGCTCTGCGCTCTGCTGGCGTTGCATTTAAATTTAGAATTTGAACTAATTTTGATGAAAGGAAGTCGAAGCTGGCGAGGTTCGCGCAATGCTGCTGCCGGTCGCTGTCTATGTGTGTGTGTGTGTGCGTGTGCGTCTGCGTTAAGTTGTGTGAAAATTTGGACGGGACAAAATGCGTTCATTTGGTTGGTGGTTTTGGTATTTTTAGCAAGCGATCTGCTTATGTTGTGTCCAGAATTAAACTCGGCACAAGTCGGCGAGGTGACCAGGAGCAAAAATAATCGATACAGATGCTTAATTTATGCTACAGTCAGAAGAGGAAGAAGAGAGATGGGTGATAGGTTGAAAGGAGAAAAGCTGTAAAGGGTGGGAATATAGAAACAAATGATAAATAAGGGGAGAGATAGGATTAAAGAAGATAAGAAGAAGAAATAGCAAAAATAGAAATAACAAAGAAGGGCAAAGGAAAAGAAGTCAAGGTCGCGTAGTGAAGAAAAGCAAAGAGTAAACAAGCACCAGAAATCAACTGAGAAAACCAGGAAACAGTCGTTAGAAAACGATGTAAAGTGAGGTGTGCAGTTGGCTGAATAATTCAAAAATACACAAAACTCCATTAAAAGCTCCGAGCAAAGTTTTCCCACGGAGTACGCTGCCGTCTGACGACGAAAATACCAAACTTGGAAGCACTGGAATTTGCAGCACACCCGGATTACTTTCAATTTAACGGTGTATTGCATGACACCACCACCGCACCGCACCGGCTGTCACATACACAGTCACAAAGTTCCTTGCCCAACAACACCAATAAATTAGTTGCAGTGCTCAACTCGATTCCAGCGAAAACTAAACATCAAACAAACGAACGAACGAACGAAGAATGTGTCAAAACAATTTAGACTCACTTGCTGCGGTACATCTCATCGATTCGTCGGCAGCTACGCGAACTCTGAACTTGCAGCTCGAGTTGCTGACTGAGCACCTTGAAATTGGTTGCCCAATGAAAAAAACAACAACGATATGTAATGCACACAGACCGATTCGTTGGCGTTTAAATGCAGCACGTTTGCCACATAACCGACGAGAAACGCGCAAGACAAATCGGAAAAAACAACATGTGGGAAAAACTTTAATGATGCCAGCGGCAACAAACTCGAGTATCAAGAACAGTAACAACAACAGCGCGGCACACACACACACACACACACACGGCCCTCCACTGCGGAGTACGCGCTCTCGCTGTCGTTGGGTCGCGGGCAGCACTGACGGCGTGCCAGGCGGCCAATGCGTTGCACCGCACTCGCTTCGGTCTTTCCGAAATCAGCTGCCCAGGCACTGAAAGCACAGAGCGCAACTCCCAAAAACAGGCGCGGAAAAGCGAACAACCGAAGTCGACAAGACGAAGCACGCATTTCGAAAATCACTGCGGCAAAAATGGAAGACGGCGAATGTGCCAAGTTGTGGCACGGAAAATCCATGTCAATTGCGTAAGCAGCATTTTCACGTGACGCCGGCGCGCAGTCGGTGTGCGAGACAAATTTGTGATTTGTCTGTGGCTTCTTTCACACTTCTCAGGGCACTCGAGTGGTGCAGTTGCACGAATTTCGAAATTCGAGACAAACAAAAAACACAGCGATAAAGGAAAACACGCATTCACAGGCACTAAAAGCCATGTTGAGGCAGCGGCAGCGGCCATCAATGGCTGACCTGACTATGTGGCGACATGGGAAATCCACTGCCGCGCAATTTTTGTCACAAGGTAAGACGCAAAGTCGTAAATTAACGTGCAACTAATGCCGGCGAAGGCAATGCAAATGGCAGCCGGCAGCTGAGGTCGAGGGGGCGCTGCCCAGCGGCCCGAGGAAACTAATTGAACTCGATGGAGTATTTATTTATGTGCCGCCGTGACAGCCACGGCGCGGAAGCCCATAATCGCCGTACACACGCCGCACTAACGACTCGCCAGCACACGCGACGCAGTAAAGTGTGCGTGGCGATGGAGGTGCTTAAAATTCCGCCCCACAACTCTTTCCGAGGGCCGACTTGGTGGGATGATGAAGTGTCTTAATGCGGCGACCAGAGCATAAACAAGCCGTAAGTGGCTCGCTGGCGGAAGCGACAAGGGAAACTTGTACCAAATTAGATGTGGGGCCAAATTAAAACGTCATTGCCATACGAAATCGATTTAAATATGGTTGTTGTTGTTGGGTTGTTTGAAAACATCAATATGATTAATTGTGCTTTAATGACAATCAATGAGAGAAAAGCCGGCGTACAAATTGGGACAATTCCCGGCAGATTTTCCCCCAACTTGGCAGATTTGCGACGAGCGCAAATTTTTAACATTTCATAATTGTTCAGCGAGCAGTTCCAAAAGTTTCGCAGCGTCTGACGTGCTTCATTTGTCAAATGTCATGGCGCAACAATAACAACAAACGCAGCGGGGGCAATTATGCACGGAAGCAGCGCGAAAGAAAGAGTACAAGAAGCCTCATTATAAAAGCAATTCCCGCACCTTCAACAGACGCTTAAGTAATTAAAGTTTTCTCCGCTACTCAGCTTCTCCGCTGGGCGACACGCTGACGAGGTGACTGGCGAAACTTAGTAAATCGTGTACCAGAGGGAACGGGGCCAGAACTGCCAAGGCGCCAACTGTAAGCTGACCCAATGACTTGATTTGCTGCTACTTACAGTGGCAACAATTTTTCCTAATTACAATAGCAAAGATTTTAATTTGTACAGCAGGAAAGCAAAAAAGCAAAAGAGCAGTGTAAGTGCTGCTTCCTGCCGCTGTTTTACTGCGAGGGAATTCACATTGAAAGCTGAGTGCCCTTTTTATTTACTAAAAGCTAAGAAGTCAAAGAAATGTGAAGGATTTCGTCAAAAGTGCCAACAATTTCGCTTACACCACGAAAGTTGTATTTTTTATTATTTTACATTTTGCTATAAAGTTCATCAAATTGAGTTTTCATTGAATTAATTGAGCAAAGACCACTTAGCAATCGGCAGCGCTCAGTCATTTGCATTTAGTTGTTCGGCGACGCCTTAAATGTTCAGCATACGCCACGTTGGCGACGACAGCGACTACTAATGATGACTTGTGAACATTATTGAACAATGAAGAAAACTTGTAAACACATAGTTTTCGCGCTTTGAAAGGTTATCAGAAAATGTCAAATAATATTCACTACAGCAATTTGTTTTTTACGAGTTATAGAAATTTCAGCGATTGCGTGCTCGGGCGCTGGTTGGCGCTGCTCAGTCGCACACACGCTGCTCTTCGACTGTTTTTAGTTCGCAGCCAAATGCGAAAAACAACAGTGACAAGCAGCTAAATAAATAATAGTTGAAGTTATTAGCTTTTCGTTAAAAATCCAGCACTGGCTCGTTGCTTAAAAAGCATGAAATTTATGCGTGCGGCAGTGGAAAGTGGCGGAGTGACTAACTGTCTGACTGCCTTTGCGCACTGCAATTGGCGAAAAGCGACGCTTATAATTCAAGAAATTTTTGTTCACTCCAACACTGGAAAACGATTTAGTGCAGTGATGTGTGTGAGTAATGCGTGTGTGTGTGTGAGTAGTAACGGAAATGGTTTTCATTTCAGGCCGCAGACCCGCAAAAACTAACTAGAAAAACTGCGCTTTAACAGAGCGTAACCGAAATCGGCTCGTAAGAGTCATAAATTTCGTCAAATTACTGCAAAAGCAAAAAAACAAAAATTATCCAGCTACAAATTTTTAATTTGTTGTTTGTTTGCGAAATTTCTGTGGCGCCAATGAGTTGCATGAAATTTGTGAAATTGACAGTGACTAAAGTCACTGCGAGGGAGAAGGCCCTTCAATTTTCTACTTGAATGTTTTTCAATTTGAAATTTTAAAAATATTAACAAATAATAATCTCTAAATGGTTCAGAATATAATTGCATGTAAAAATATTTTAATTATAATTTCTAACATTTTAAAATAAAAATTAAAATCCCTAATGTGTTTTGTAGGTTAACACTAATAGCAGTTTTTTTAATCATAAAACAAGTTGTTTACATATGAAATTACAGCAGTTACACTGACAATGACAACTTATTTTGACATAATCCGCACGCGACTCACGACCCGAAAGGGTTAAAAGGTGCCTAATTGCTTTACTAATTGCGAAAAATTCGCTACGCAGACTTCAATGAGCCCCAAATAGCCGGCAGCCACATGGCCGCTTCAATTGTCGCTCTCGGCTCACTTGTTTGCCATTTGACGTCACAGTAAAACCGGTATTAATGGCGTGAAGCGGCTTTTGGCACTGAAATGAAGCCGTAAGTGGCGCAAAGCAGAGTGCACAACAAAAAATCAAACTCGTTCGGCTACATTTTGGTCAACAAAACGTTTTAAGGGATTTCAATTTGTGATTTTTAAGCGCAGCACGCTTCACTTTTGGTTTTCGTTCGCTTTGTGCGATGTGTCGATTGTTATATTTCAATTGGCCGTTGCCACCAATCGATTGTCCACATAAGGTTTTATGTTTGTGTTTGTGGGCCGTGCTCAGCTCGACCCTGAACTTGAATAGCAGCGCTTGTGCGTGTGTGTGTGTGTGTGTTGGCTCAACATTTGCCACTGTTGCTCTTCACGCTTGTGTGACATTTGACTTTATTATTCTATTATTTTTTATTGCAACGTTCATTGTTGTGAAAAATGTTAATTGTTTTCTTCGCCTCGGCGCGTTGTCCGCATTTAGTTCCCAAGCTCTAAGCTCCAATTAAACAACTCGATTTATGGGATTTTGCCTACAAATGGCACAATTTGTGTGTGGGTTGTGATTAAGTCATATTTATTATTGTTATTCGGCGCGTTTTCAACGGCGCTATTAACGCAAGCGATTTGCCAAATTTGGGCTTGGAATGCTTAATCCTCATCAGCCGCTGCAGAGCCGCAGAAGCTCGAAAACAAAATACTTCTATTCAGTCAATAAATAAATAACAAAAAAATATAAAAACAAATAATGACAAAAATGTGTAGAGTTCTCTGAACGCAACAGTTGTCAACAGTTGTCATAGTCGATGAACTCATGGTTAATAAATAGAAATAGCTTTCGGCACACTTTCAGCACACAAATAAAACAAAAATGTGGGCATAACTTGTCCCAAAGCACTTCAACTTTACTAAACTTCTGTACGCTTTCCTCACACTTTTATCGAAGCTACTAGATCCGAGTGCATATGACAGCAAGACGTCGTCTACTCGCCATTACAGACACAAATTGTGATTAATTAATCTTTATTTACGGTTCTCATTAGACGAATGTTCTGACCCACTCTTGGTTGTTAAATCAACAAAGCTCAGACTACTAATTAAAAATCGTTAACATTTTGCATTTCCGCTCCGCACATTCCGCCGCCGGCACTTGGCCAGTCTCACCTTCGACTGCCTGCTGTCGCCCCGCCAAGCCGCATTACACCGCTCACACTGTGGCCTGACCCCATAACATTCTCGCCGCACTTGCTTACTGACATCAGAACCTGGCGGCTTCAGATTTAAACGACAGGCGCATCATTCATTTATTATTAAGCAAATACGCGATTATGCAAAACAAGTCAACAAAACAACGAGCAGAAAACTTTAAAGCAGCCAATTACTCACTAACAAAGTCAGCAAACAGCGACTCGCAATTCCATTTTTCAAGATTCAGCAATTGGCCTGAAAGCGATGGCAGCGCAAGAACACTGAACGGGTTCGGCACTTCAGTCGAACGGCCGATGCGCGCAGTCAACACAAAACGCGGAAATAAGTTGCAAATAATAGTAAAACATTTCGGCAAATCGTCGAGGCAACAACAAAACGCCGCACATTAATTGCACAGCGAAGGAAGACGAAGCCTTAGTGCTGACATATTCAGTGGCAGATTTAATGGACTGTCCAACTGACCGACTGACGTGTGGTCGCTGCCATTTGCACAGACCGCGCCGCTCCACTGCGCCGCATCGAATTGCAAAACAATGCAAATGTAAACAGCAGCGAACAGTGAAAACACTAGGAAGCCAACACGAAACGAAAGCAGCCGACGAGCAGCGACACAAAGCAAAGCCGACGACTACCAACAACGACCGCAATTTGCGTGCAAATGCCGAAGATTGGCAGTAAATAAAGCGAAGTCAATGCGTTGTGCGTTCATGTGAGCGATTTGTGCGTGCGGCCACACACGCGCCCGCTTCCCCTCCGCACTAACAACACTTGGGTGATAAATGCCCAAATTAACCTTAATTTCGGCGGCTTGCAAGTTTTGCGGTCGCCTCCCGTGTAGATTGAAATTTCCAGCACGACTGGCGCCTGACACGCCAAATGCTGTGGCGAGTTAGGAGACGGCGGTTTTATTGCGCCGCACTGTAGTTTCGAGCAATCATTTTTGCAGCCCAAAGACGTAACACGCACTAGACTTTAGTATTTTTTGTGGCCACAAGCGGCACACCGCCGGCATTTTAACGACGCCGTCTAAGTTATTAGACCATAATTTTTATTGACCAACACTGGGCGCACACACGTGGTGGCTGTTGTTGTTGTTGTTTCGATTTTCTCACACGTCTGTCTTGTGGCGCATCCTGTGCGGCATACAAATTGCCATAATTTGCATTTATTTCGCATAAGTTCGAGTGTTGGTCGCGGAGCTTTTTAGCGGCTGTCGTCTTTTGCGATTATCCACTCGTGATCCAATTTCAATGAATAGATTTAAACCGCTGCTTAGCGTTTATCTCCCAAGAGATACACGCTGAGTAGCAATTTTCTAACGAGCCAGAAGCCATGCAGCCGCGTCTGTTCGCTTCACTGGCGCTCACACTCGCTGAAGTGCACCCAATGTGTGTGCACCTGTTGTTGCGATAGCAGTTAGCAACACTTTAGCTAATTGCTACGCCGTCGTTCCACAATTGCTAATACAGTAATTGCTGCGTTGCCACAGATTCAATGGCGAAACTGTCGACTGCAGCCCATTTAACGAATCGTTTAATCACTGCGCTCTACTCGGTTCCCACCAACCGAGCGACACGCTTTGCTTCGTTTGCCTTTGCATTGTCGTTTTGCTTCAAAAAGGAGTAAGGAGGAATCAAAAAGGATTGGCACATTTTGTGCTGAGACATGAGTTTAATTGCAAATTTCCCAAGTTTTCCACAAACATGGATTGTGAACGCACACAAAAACTGATTTCAATTAACAAAGAGGAACGACGACGGCTTCTCTTTGGGACTAGAATGAAGGTGAGCTTGTATAACGGTGCCCGTGAGCGACATACAATAATAGCAACAATAACTATGATCGAAAAACAGCATTATTAGCTACAAAAACAACAACCATTGCCAATGATTTAATCCGAGAGAAAAGCAGCTTCCAACAAAATATATTCAATCTAACTTGTTTTGCTCGGCATTGCGGCTCTTGTTGTTGTTCCAATAGTTGTTTTCGTGTGCGATTTGAATGCGCAAGTGCATTGCAGTGTGAATGTGTGCGTGAGTGTCTGTGTGCGCACTGCGCCATCACGAATTTTTTCGCTTTTTTCCATTTCAATTAAAAAAATGCCCGATTATCAACGCCAGTCAATGTTTCACACAAGTTGAATCGGCGAAACTTTGTTGGCAACTAGCACCAACAACGGCAACAACAACAACGCAGCAAAAGCCAACCAACCGCAACAGCGACAAATCGCAGCGGCAATGTCAAAGATCGCACAGTTGGCTAATGACGCAAACACGTTGAGCAAAAAAAAGAACAACAACAACTCCAACTAGCGAGAGGGTTACGAGAGCATGTTGGTGGGGAGCGCATGCACTGGGCGCGTATGATTATTTTATTTGTGTTGTCGTTGTTTTTGTTGTATTTAAATTTTTCCAACAAGAGATTTTAATCACAGCAATTGTAAGTCACGTTCGTTGAACAATAACAACAATTTGCAATTTTAGCCACATAAATAAATACGCACAAAACAACATTTAAAGGCAATGGTTGCAACAAGACTCCCTCACCACTCACCCCTCACCCCTAGTCACCGTCAGAAGTTGCTCACTTCAATTGTTGTTGTTCTATAACATTATTGTGTATACATATATTTGTTTAAATAAATTGTTTGTGTGTGTGTGAGCACATTTGCATAATTGCTGCTTGTGTAGCGTAGCGGCAGCTCTTGTTGTTGTTGCAGCTGCGTGCGAGCGTGAGTGTGAGAAAAACGCCCAAACCTGTTGGCGTCGCTGGCAAAGCGGCTCCATCGATTCTAAGCAATCGTCAGCCGCTGCAGATACTTTGCGCGTACTCACACACAAACTTGCACACGAGAAGGGGCGCAGAACGGGTATAGCGGCAGCCAAACGCCCTTCATTCATATTTTTAACTCATTTCTGATATTCGACGAAAAACTGAAATTCGAAATTTCGCTTTGAATAACTAAATCGAATTCAGCGCCGAATACCGAGAACAGCGTGGCGATCGTATCATTGTCTATGTTCATTGTTTGTGTTATTATTGTAATGCACGTTGTTGTAGTTGGCTGCAGAAAATCACCGGAATGTCAGAACGGTCCATTGAAAGCGAATTGATATCAGTGACATGAAAAAAATCGCAAGCTACCAACAACAACGAGAATATGTACCATTGTAGATAAAATCCAAAAGCGTACAACAACAAAAAATGGACAATTAATTAATAAGCGAGCATGAAAATGGTGGCAACATTTCGCAAGGTCAGCGAAGTCTTTAAAAGTGGCTAAATGGTCCGACGCAGCTACGCTGAGTAGAATAACTGGAATGTGTAGAAAAGAGTGAAAAAGATCTGCTAAGCAAACAGACGAACTTGAAAACTGAGACGTTTGCCGGTTGCCAGCTGCTGGTTGTTGATCGCTGGCTGCTTTTTGTCCGTTGTTTGCATGAATTCGTACAGCCTGCAGCCGCGATATTGTTGGCAAGACTGTTGTTGTAGTATTTCCAGGATTAACAGAACGGTTTTCAGATTTCATCAATCAAGTCAAGCGACATGTTTTTGTCGAGAATAAACAAAAGAAAACATAATGCTTATATTAATATATTTGTTTCATGTTTATGTAAAATCTTAGAATTGTAGATTCGCCCATTAGCATCGTAATCAATAATAATAACTTTGTTGTCATATTATTTTTTATATGCTTTTAACGCTTTCTTTAAATTGAAAAGAAAAAATTGTTTATCGCCATGAAAAGCTGAGCCTGTAAATCCCCTTCCACCCATAGATTAGCGGTTTCAGTTCTAACCCTCTAATTATGCCACCAAAAAATCTCAAGAAATGTTATCGAAAGAGTAAATTATTAGAAGAGAGATTAAAACATTAACAATTGGGTGTCAGGCCTAACTTGTAATTAAGCCCTAAATTTCCGCTCGTATGCAAAGGTACATTAATTATGCCAATGTCTTCACAGTTCTCGCCTCAGGAAAGTATGGCAAATTTTTAGCTATTTACACTTCAATCATTAATTATTCAATAACATTGAACCTTAAAGGCATTCACGGTGTGTGGCATTTGACTTTTTCTAAACAAATCTTGAAAACGGCTTTAAACAACAACAAATCATGCTTACATCAGACTTGCTTCTTTTGTGATATTTGTACATTTTTTAAGCAAAGGAATCAGGACGAAACAAAGTTCTTAGCAGTGATATTGGACCTCATTAAAAACGCCACGAACTAAACTAACAAAGCGTTATTTTGCCGCTACTCTGCCAAGACAATTGCCGCAGCCTGTGAATGCCTCATTTACTCTACCGTGGCACAACCACTCAATTCCATTCATTAATTGTCTAACCTCAAAGTGCGACTACGGGAAAAAATAACATAATGAATATGTACAGAGCGATTGCAGCAACTGCAACAACACTTTAAGCAACAACAGCAATGCATTGGCTCTGTTGTGACAAGTGTCACACAACTGTCAACGCTGTCATCTGTCTCACAAGTCGTGCAGCGTTCAATGTTCTAATTGTGCACGGGATATTTGCCTATTATTGTTGCTGTTGTTGTTGTTGTTGTTGTTGTTGTTCTTGCTGTTGGAGTGCACGAGTGTGGCTGCGGTTAAAAATACAAAAACAACAACCGCAGTAAAGCAATAACAGCAGCCGGAACGTCACATTAGCGGCAATTACGCGTACGCTCTGCTTATGAGAAGCAAGAAGAAGCAACAGACACACAAGCCGCAACAGCGACAGCGACAGTAGCAGTTCAAATCAAAATCAAAAGAAATGCAATAAAAGTGACACACTAGTGTTGAATTGCCAACGCACATTTGCGGCGACAGCCGACGTGCCAGCAACACGGCGACATCCCATGGGGCGTTGGAATTGCATAATCAAAACGAAATGTGCGCCGTAATGGAAGGTGTTGAAGGTTTTTGTTGCTGCCTTCTACTGTCGTTCCCCTTCCGCGCTCTGCCCTCGCTGGCTGGCAATTTTCGCCGCACTATTTGCCGCCAACTTGCTTACCGCTCACCGCTACGCATTTTGCGTCTAAACGTGACCCCCAGCCCCCTCACTCTGCGCCCATGGAACCAACTGTTCGAATAGTTAACTGGTTGTGCGTCGCACTGCCGCGGTCGGTTGCTCTGCGAGTGCTTTGCAGGTGCTTCACACATCGTCGCTGCTGCCTTTGTTGCTGTTATTTGTGCGCCGACATACAAAGCTGTTGATCTGCGTGTTGTCGTTGCTGTTGTTGTTGTCGTTGTTTACGCACGTAAATATTCATTCATTCGCAAATACGACCGTTGACCACTTTTCGAGCCGATAACGAATGTTTAAATTTGTTTCATATTTTTTGAAAATGCGCGACTGGTTTTATGTCAAATGTGCCAAATTCACAAGAAAATTTCCAACGACGCAAGGCCAACGTTTAACAACATTTAACATTTAACGTTTCTTTACACATGGGCCTCGCCCGGCCACCTTTTGGGGAATTCAGAAATGTTTCGGTGCCTCGATGTTTGTACAAGTGGCTTAATTTCGAGTCGCGCCGAACGCCGTCGAAGGAGCGAGCGTGCGAGGAAATGAACTACCAACAACATGTTGAGAAAACGCGCCACATAAAACTCGTCAAACGTGGCCAATTGACACCGATGTGCGCCGAAGTGGACGCCAGCCGAACGAAAAACACACATTTCAGATAATCTAAAGCTGACATAAACTACAACAATAACGCCACGACAAAGCCAACAACAGTCAGCAAAAAACGCGCGAAATGCGGGCAACAAGTGGGACTGAAGAAGAAGAAGAAAACGCAGACACAATCACAAATCGACGGTATGCAAAGAAACCAACAGCTACGCGCTTTGTTGTAACTTAGCAAGAGATATAACTGATAAGCGACAAATGCGACTGATAAGCCACCGCGCGGAATGTGACAACACGAGTTGGCGTCGGTGCAAAGATGGTTTGACAACTACAACAATAAAAAACGCGTGCCTCGACAATACAAACTGGCTTTAGGTGACATTGAGCTGTTACGTACCGTCTGGCGGCTACTCCTTGCAACAGTCGTTTGGTTGTCTGCGACTGCAACGCCTGGGGCGCTCCGCTGCTCGCTCTCGCACCGAGGCCAGTATCCGTTGGCCGTTGCTGCAGCAACGCCACCACGCGCGGACTCACCTGCCCGCCGCTGTGCGTCGCCGAAGAGGGCACCGTTGCCGTGGGCGAGCGGCGCAGCAGCGGCGTGGAGGCGCTCGAACGGTGGTTAGCACCGACTGCCACCACCATTGCATTGGCGGCGCGCATTGTGACCACTTTCGATTTCACTTCATTGTAATTTTTCTTGGGCAGCGCTTTGTTGCTTTCGATCTTATTCATAACGGCTTCCCATTTGTTGGGCGTATGCGATTTACGCGTATGCGACGACGACGATGACGTACCAGCCCCCGGGCTGCAGCGATTTGCGGTGGACGCGTTCGCGGCGGACGCACGTTTGGAGGGCGTTTTCGTGGCCGCGGTTTTACCGCGTGGCGATCGCTTGCCCGCTACCGACGCGCACGACGAATTGAACGACTTGACGTGTTGATCTGTTTTGTTGTCGAGCGACAGCGAGGACGACGACGACGTCGGCGACACCTGTGTGGCCGCCGTTCCCGACTCCGAGCGAGTGTCTCGTCCCGTGGCCGTCTTCTGCGGCGAAAATTTTGCTTCCGTTTTAGCACCGAAATCGCCGTTCACGGCATTACACAGCGAACTCAGTGACGCGTGCTTGCGCGGTGGAGTCACTTTGTGCACTAACTGCGCCAGTAGTGGCGCAGGCAGTGACGACTCCTCGCAACCGGCGGCAGCTCCAACATCGCCGACAACGCCGGCAGCGCCACTTCCAGTTGTGGAGTTCTTCGTGCGCTTCGCGTTCACGCTCACTTTCGTGTTCGTGTTTGTGTTAATGCTGGCGTTGTTACTGTTGCTGCTGATATTCGAATTCAAATCAGCAGACGTTAAGCACTCGGCAAAAGCTTCTTCCAGCGACGAAAAGCTCTTGCAGTCGACATTCACAGTGCTGCCATCGACGCTGCAGTACGACGTACGATTGGAGAGCGTGGCCGCGGACAGCCGATCGTTGCTCGTGCTGCTCTGTATGGTGGACGATGTGAGGCTCTTGCTCAGTTGACCTTGGCCGAGTGCGGCATTGGCTGCATGCATGGCGCGCTCCTGTGCGGCCGATTCGTTTCCATGCGCCACATTGATGCATTTTGCACTGCCGCCGCGATTGCTCTTCACCGTTTCCGTGGAGTCATCGCCGTCGCCGTCGCCCTCGCCCTCGCCTTCTGGCGATATGTCGCCCATGGCTTCTTGTGTATCCTGGCGGCGCAGCTGCGCCAAGTCCTCATCGCACCGATTTTCGACATCGGTGAAAATGCCCGACGATTCCATGCACGAATCTTCCGGGTCTTCGGAGATAAAGACCGAAGCGGCTGGCTGCTGCAGCATCGGACCGTACAGCTGACCGTCGATCACCTGTGCGCGCCGATCGCCTCGATGGAAAATGTCATCAGCGTCCGATTCGGTGAAGAAGTCCGAATCGGTCATGGGATCCTGACGGCGTATGAGCGGCATTTGCTGTTGCTGCTGCTGGTGGAAACTCGGCTGGCGTGAAACGTGGCCCCCTTTGCGTGCCGTCGGCCCGTTCGAAGGCGAGTGATCGCTGGCGCCGCGTGAGGCGGGGCGCGACATCTCGCCGTCGCCCTGGTAGCCAGTGTCCAGGCTGGTGACGCTTGTAACGCTGGTGATGAAACTAGTGGAGATTTTCGAGCCGTTTGATTTGGTCATCTGGTCGGAGGTCTTGGAGATGTCGGTGTCGGTGTGTGCGGACACGGGCTCGGTGCTGGTGGAGCTCGACTGCAAGAGTTGTTGCTGCAACTGTTGGCGCTGTTGTTGTGCTGCTGTTGCGGAACTAAAGGCACCAAGTTGCTGTTGTTGTTGCTGCTGGTGCTGCAGCACAATCTCCGAAATATCAGTCTTCACCTCGACCGGATCGAGCGGCAGCTCTTCGGGCGAAGGCGTCTGATCGATGCGCATTTGCTGCATTGCCATTTTGGCGCCGCCGCTGTTGACGTTCAACGCCAGCGGCAATTCCAAGTTGTTGGTGTTGTTGGTGTTGGTGGAGTCGAGGAATTCCTTCATCTGGTCTGGCGTTAAAATGCCCAAACTTTCGTCCAATTCGAAAGAGTTTTGCTTCCTTAGTAATTGTTGTTGCAGCTGTTGCTGCGACTGCGTCAGCGAACAAGGTGACTGTGGTAGCAGCGAACTGTTGGTGTTCGGCTGCGACAAGGCAGTGGACGACAGCGAGACGTCAATCAGCTCGATTGAGCAATCGAGCGTAGACTCGGTCAGGTCCAAGCCGAAGGAAAAGCGTGACTTTTGCTTGGCGTTGGGATTGTTGACATCCTGCAGCGACACGGCCACACCCACTGCGGACTGCTGACCTTGGCCGGCATAGAATTCGTCGGTGCGTGCGCCCATTGCCAGCAGCGTAGCGGCGTCGACGTCCATGGGCTCGCAGTACAACTCATCGTCGGGAGTACGCGTGGGCAGCACCAAATCGCTCTGCGCACCTTTCAGCAGTAGTGGTGGCGAGTTGCGCATGTGAGCGGGCCGTGGCGTGTGCTTGAGGCAGTCGGGCGTGGTGCTGACCGAGGCGGAGTGCTGCTGCGTCATGTAGAGCAGATGTGTGTTGTTCTTCTCGCCAGCCACATTGGGCGACGCAATGATGGTGTAGTCTTTGCTCAAATTGAATAAGTTCATGTGCCTCGCCGGCGACAGCATGTTCGTCGTCAGGTCCAGCAAGCGTTCAGTGTTCAGAGTGGAGTTGAGCTGCAGCTGCATGCGGTCATTGCCCGGCGCCAGCGCCAGCAAAGTAGCATTCATTGCATCATCCTCCGGCTGCAGCGTGACATCCATGTCGAAGCCGGACGGCACGGAGACGTCCTCAAGCATTTGCAGGTTCTCCGTGGAGCCCGGATTCGAGTACGTGGCGTTTGTGACGGGCGAGATAGCATCGGCCGATTCAATGGTTTTGCCGATGCCATCGGTTGGCTTCAAATTCAAGATAACGGTACTATCAGCAGGCCTCTGCATCTGCGGCTGTGGTTGTTGTTTGGGTTTCTGCGGCAATCGCTCAACGGGCGGCGAAATCACATTAAAAGTGGTCATCAGGTTTGTTTTGAGCAAAACTTTTGTGGCATTAGCCGATTTCGCTTTCACCATCGTTCGCTCCAAAGTTTCACTGCAAGCAGGAGGCGACAGTTTCGACGTCAGTGTTTGCTCCTGCACTGACTTCGGTATGGCGAATGTTTCGCCCTCGTCGTGTGTTGCGTCCCAGCTTTGCGTGGTGTACAAAGCGTGACGCGTAGTGGAGCTCAGCAGTTGTGAGGTCTCGGAGGTGGCAGACTTTCGAAACGTAGCCGCTGCCGCCGCTTGGTGCGCAGTTGTCGTTTCTGTGGCACTCGAGCTGGGCGCCGGTGTTGACTGAGCCAGAATGTGCGGCGTAATCATGGAGATATCGCTCGGACTGTCGGTGCGCACAAAGGTGTCGGAACGTGTTAGTGGGCGTGGCGTGCTGGCAGGCGGTGCATTGGCTGCGCTGGCATTTTTCGGCGCCACCATGACCGGGGTCCCCTTCGTCTTACGTTCGACGTTTGCTGGTTGCAGTTGGTGCGAAGGCGGCGGTTGGCTCTTCGTTTCCGATCGGCCCATTAACATTTTAAAAGCGGTGGCAGTTTTCTTGCTGACCATACTCAGCGCACTGGTGATGTGGTCGCCGGAGGAGCTGCGCTTCAACGCATTGACGCCCGCTATGGATGGCCGCAGGCCGACCAAAGTGGTCGGCCGCTTGTGGGGAAATGCGGATGTGGCAGGCACGCGCAGCACCTGAGCGTTGCGAGCAGCAGCCGTGGCACCGGAAGTGGGCGGCCGCAGACTGCCCGACAGGGGAATGCGTGAGGCTCCATCGAGACGAGGTATGCGAGACGATGCGGACTCCTGCAAATGTTGAGTGAGAGAGAAATTTGTTAATTCGGTTAGGAAAGGAAAAATTTTGTTTTAAAACTTCTTGTGATTGTAAATGGTGGTTTATTGAAAGAGTTTGTTAAACTAATGTGCAGTTCTGCCTTCAGTGTAATCAAGTTAAGCAACGAATTCCATATTTCCACAAATCCGTGGCAGCTTGAATTCCACGCCAGTGCAGAGCTAAACAATTACTCATTCGTTAGTTCTGCCAGCCCCCGCTCTTCCAACCAAAGCGAGGCCTTTAAGAATCAATTGCCGCAGCACAGCCAGCGATGGCGTAAAGCGAAATTACAGACATTATTTCGTCTCGTTACGCCTGAATTGCCCCCATGCCAGGCTATCTTTCCCATTAACATGGCCCACACCCACAAAATGGTCGACGATGCTGCCCGCGGCCGAGCTCTGCCGTACAAGCGGCGCCAGGAAGCGTGGCATGCAGCTCGAAACAGCGTAAATACAAATTGCGTTGTGCTTTGTACTGCTCTATTTTTGTTTTTATTTTCGGTTGAGCCGTCTGGTCATGTTTTATGTTCTGGCGAGAGACTACGCGACGGATGGGGTTGATTGCAGATGAAGTTGTTGCGCTGCCGCTCGCGTTACGACTTGGCTGGTGGTGGTTCAACGCACTGCATGGCAGGCCACAATATTTTGAGGTCGAAAGGATGATGTCATGCTCAGCTTTGTGCATTCATCGACAATAACAAAGGCGTTAAATTTGGAGGAAGGAAAGGGCGTAACAGCGAGATTGTATGCTTCAACACCAATACAAGAGATATTATTATTACGTACTATTATATTTTTTATCGATGCTCTCAACAACTCGCTTGTTGCATGCCACACCCGAATTGTAACACCAAAGTTTCCGTAAAACAAGCAATTATTGAATGCAAAAGCAATGAACAGCTTGTTGACCCCCGACCATACAAAAGTGTGAAAAAATTGCTCAGAAACTTTTCACAATTGCAACAGGCGCACAAAACTTTTCCACTTTCTGCATAAAAGCAAAAAATAATAATAATAAAATCATTACATTTTAGCAGCGGCCGATGAGGCGTGTTAACACAACAATAATTTATAATGATGGCAATAATTTCGAATGAGTAGTTTTGAGAATAGGAATGGGAATAGAAAATAAATAAGGTAATATAAAATTTGTTGTAAGAGATGCTTTTGTACAACCGACCGCTTCTGCACAAAGGCGCCTTGGCCAACAACGCAATCATTGCAATCCAACGCGCTCAATAAGCCGTGTAAAGTGCAGATAAAGCCGACATTTATTTCAGTTTAATGTGTGGAAAACAATGCCAAGCACAGCCTGGTGTGGCATCATTTGTGCAGCCTGAAAGTATGCCACACATTCAAGGCGGAAATAAACAATTGTGCTAACAGTGAAGCGTTCGAGGCACACTTCCGCACACATTTTATGACATTTGATGTCTTTTAAGTTGAATGTTTGTGATACAAAATAATAAAACCAAAAATGCTAAAAAATACAAAATATTATTTAACATAATTGTGAAAACTTAAACTCAAATACAAGCAATGACACCAATGCGTGTACACAAATTTACAGTTTCATTTTACTGCTTTACAAGTGAAATAAATGCGTTATGTAATATTGAAATCGAAAAAGTGGCCAATTTTGTGTGATGGGCCATAAAAGTGTCAACAGTGCGTGCGACAAGCGGGCACCCAGCCTTGACAAAGCGCGCCCGTTGTACTCGAACCGAAAGCTTCCCTGCGAGCCCCACTTCAGCTGAGCCCATGTGTGGACCAAATATGAATGCTGGCAGCAGCGTGAAATGTGCCACAATGAATGAAATACAAAATGTGCACATATTCGAACTCTGACAGGTCATAAATAATTCATATACATTTATATATTTTCGCACAAACACACACAAACTGTAGGCACACACAAACTGTAGGCTTTAGGCATCGGCAATGGCGCAACGGATTTGCCTTGTTCGCCGTATAAACTGTGCACTTCACGCTCTTGTTCAACGATAAAAAAGAACAAAGCGCAAAATTATTGATTTACATGCGCATTTCGCCGCCCGCGTGCTGGGTGCAAGGATCTAGGAGCGACATGTCGGTGGGCGTGTGCTCGTATTAATAGCGCAACTTGCCGCCGCGTGTTGTAAGCGGTTGACTGGGCAGTGCGAGCTGCGTAGAGCAGTGCACGCCGACACTCGAGATTTCATGCACTAGTAGAGCACAAATAGAAGAACAAGAGGGCGGAAAACGGTGTCTCTTACTTGGGTGTGTGTGAGTGTAAATGAGAGACACTGAAAAGGTGTTGTATAATTTTTTATTTATCGATTTTCGATAAAGCACAACTGCGTGACATGAAAAGGAGAGCAAGAAATGCTATCGAACAGAATGTAAACAAATTGTTTTGCTATTAAGGCCACGCAGGAGAGTGAGGGCTAAATTTATCTATTATTGATGGCGTGCAAGCACCGGGAAAATGCCGTCTCGAGTCTGATTGAGGGTATGGTAACACGATGAGTTTATACAAATTGCACCGAGTATGAGTGAAATGCGTTTGCTGCTTTTTATAGAAGTAATAGTTAATTGATATATATGTATAATGTATGTATGACCCAGGTGCCAGCTTGCGCTATTCAAACACTTCACTTCCACTTCTGTTGTTTAATTGATTGATTTATTCATCAGAACTAACTCTTTGTATTTGTGTTTCTAATATTTTGTTTGTGGCTACGACGGCCTATTCATTTAATTTGTAAGTATTGTGAGACAATTGCTGACTACTTTTGTGGCTGATAGCCAAGTCTTCCCTTAAATTGTTGCACATTAATCCAATCGAAAGCAAGAATGGAACTTGTGCCGCGCAGAATTGAAGTCTTCTCTAGGCGCCCAGAAGCTGACTACACTTACTTTGCACAAATGTTTTGTTTGTGTTGCCAAATCATTCGGAAAGCCAACGCAGCTTCATGTTTTATGCATGTATTGACGCCCCAAAGGGTTGGGGCTGTGTATGCTCGTTCCGCGCTACACAGCGAAGACAAATAGCAGCACTCGCCAGAATGATGTGTGGCTCTCTTGAAGTCACTTTGAATTGCACGCTCCGCCATGATTTAGCGTTTGGCGTCTCGTTTGAGAGATTTCCGTGTGATGTTCAAGTGAAAAATGTAGTAGATACCTTCATCAGCGAAACATTAATCTAAGTGTAGCATGATTTAGCAACGTTAAGCTATAACATCAATTTTCTCTCACGAATTGTCAAAAGAACAAAAAGCGTAGGTCTGCAAGAAAATCGAAAACAATACAGGAGAATTCAAGCTAAAACTGCAGACTCCACAGAATGAGCAGTAAACAATTTTCTAAGAAAAAGCAAAAATCGCGAAGCAAATCAGCTCGTGGCGCAAAAGCCACTCCCACTCATACAAAGCAAAATATTATACATAGATTCCTTGTTCGCACAATTCCAGCTTCCTTCGCCTGCAGTTTTCGCGTTGTAGTTCATAAATAAACGCGCCGGAAAAATTAGTATTTTCCATTACTGCGCTCGACTACCGCCGCCAGTGTTGCCAACAAGAAATAAATTGTAGTTTCCGCAAACCATAGATCAACTCGACGCACACGCAACGGCGCAAAGTACAAACAGAGTTCTCAAGGTTGCCGCGCAGCCTGTCGGTGCTACTGTCATTTTAAGTGCGGTGTGCTGGCGATTTTTCAAGGCTTCATTTTTACAACTGCATATTTTTCTTTTTTTATTGCTATACTTTTTCTTGTTTCACTTGTCGTTCTTGTACTTTTGTTGTTTGCGCGCGAATTTTCAATTGTTTGCTTGGCTTTGCATTGTCTGCCAAATTGAGGGTTCGTTTAAGAGAACTGCGTGACAACTACAACAATAAGCAGCGAGAGATGAGAAACAGCACATGTTTTTTTCATCAAGACAATTCATGCGAAGTGCAACAACAAACGAACGCAAAGCAAGCAGCAAGATTTGTGGCCATCGGAGCGTATGCGCAACATTCATCTAAAAAATTAGGTAGAAATGTATGCGAAACATATCCTTCATAAAAATATGTTCTGAAAAGTACTGGAACTGAGTTGTAACGACATTTGGAAATACTTTGAGGTCATTTCATATACACTTCAACACTTTATATCCGACGTACAGCATAAAATTATGTCGACAAACAATTAGATTTATCTACAAAACTTCCTAGAACATTTACTGCCTTCATAATATATGCGATCTAGAAGAAGAAACCAACTGTCACTTTCGCTATCTGTCGTCTCTTTGAAAAAATTGAATAAATAAATGCAACAGCGAATAAAATTTCCATTCGCCAGTCGCATTCTACCCATTTACGCCATTTATCAAATGCCGTTTACTGCTGAAAGCTGAAAGGATGAAAAGTACACATTTAGCTGCAATTCAGAGACAGTCAGTAGATGAGCGGAACAACAGCAGCGGTCGGAACAAGGAAATACCGCACTTACAGCGTTCGCATCTCCTTTTCTGCTTTTCTCTATTTCTCATTTCCTGCCTCCTAATGACTTGGCCTTCCAAGAAGCCGCACGCTACTCACAACTCCAATAACAAGCAGAATAAATAAACTGCACTCTGTCGCTGAAGTGTCGCGCAGTTTTGGAAGCTTTTTTATAGATAAAATAACCAAATAGAAGACTGGTTGAGTGAGGACATTTTTGAAGAGAGTGAATAATTTGTCACTGACTTAAGCCAACCTACTGAAATTTACAATGTGTTTTATCACTTAAGCCAATACCCAATCTATGATAATATTTCATTATTTACTGCTATCAGGTGAATGAGTAATGCGTAAACAAGATAAGCGCAACCCCGATGCAGTGCAAGTTGTCACAACGCATTCGGCGCCACAACGGCGTACAGCGAAAAGCGAGAAGCGTATCGTCCAAACAACGGGTAAAGGTCTTGATATCAACTATAAATTTTATTCAAAATAAGCGTAGAGGATATAAGACACAGAGGATATACATGAAAATAGTTTTTTGACTCTTAACTAACTATAAAAACTCGTTGGCACTGGTTGTTGTCGTTGTTGACTGTTGTTGAATCCATTTAACACGGTCCCGAGCGCAGCAGATTCAGGCTGCGTCCGCGTCGCTCCACATCACGTCGCACACAATCGTACTCGCAGCGATTGGAGTAGGTGACCTGGTTGGTTGCGCAGACGGGATCGTAGTTGCGCGGACAAGGACAGAGCGGACGTTTCGCCGGTTCATCCTCGGTTGTGTCGGCGGCCGTTGTCAGTGCAAATAGAAACACAAAGCACAGCAGAAAAACCGCAAAGACTTCCAAAAGTCGCATGTTGAATATTGAATTATGAATTTGTTTTAAAAGTGTTCAGCACAATTACACTGTTTTGACGATACTGAAGCGCTTCGGTGTGTCCGCAAGTCAAGTAGTTTAGCGCAGCGCCGCACTATCTGAACTGATAACCATTATCGCTCAACTGATTGTAACTGCGAGCGACACTGTTAACGCTCACAGGGTGACCATCTTTTTTGTGGATGTCAATACGAAGCAATAATTCACTGACTAAGATCCAAAGGAGTAGAGCTCAACACGTTTATTTATTTATTTAATTAATTTGATTTATGTCTTCGAGGTGGAAAAGCATCGAACATCTGATGAAGGAGCTTTTGCGCGCTTCAGGGCAACTGAAAGTTTGAAACCGAAACGATTCTTGCACACGTAGGTCTTACGGTCGATGTGCCACTAAGTATCCCCCACATATTTTAGCAACAATAACTGTCAGCAACATTTAACTGATGACTGGCGAGCTTTCAATAGTTAACAGTGAACGATGCAGTTGCAGCAAATATGAAATATGAATGCAATTAAGTACTTGCAAGTAAAATTCTTCCCGTATTGTTCTGTTTTAGCAGAACTGAATTTGTGGCTTTTGTTGCTGTGCCAACAAATTCATTGGCAGCGCAGCACATGTGCGATGCCATAAATTGTTTCTGCAGGCTGAGCTAAAAGGCATCGAAATCCCATATCAATTTCCAAAAGTTGCACACTTTCAATCGAATTGAGTGCAACATTTTCATTTCATTTCAATTTGGCTGCTACGAATTGAGTTTGTAACAATTTCTTCAGCACCAATGGAAATTCACTGCTTCTGGCAGTGATAAATGCAGTGGAATTGCCTGAAAAATCGCAGCAGCAGCTGTGTTTGCAGTATTAAAATGTGCTGCGGCTGTCACTGAGTGGGCCATCCATATAGCTTTGCAACAACATTTTTGAATGCCTTCTGGTTTGTTGCAGTCGGGGTGTGGGGGGTGAGGACTGTAATGCATTTGATTTTGTTTGCCATGAAAAAGGAAAATCTGGCTGGCAACGCATTCGGCTACGGCTTCAACCCTGTTTTAATTTTTGCTCCATTTTCAAAACTTTAACGCTTCGATTTTTGAGTAATTTATCAAAGCAAATTTTGCTTCTTTGCCATTTTCCCTGCGTGTGTTTGCATGTGTCAGGCGACAATTGACCCCATTTCTGACAGCACGCTGCTGAAAATGCAAAAGCAGCAACAATCACATACACCTACAGCAACAACGGCTTACAAAGCATGTCAAAACCCAAATTCAGTGCGTGCTAAAGGGGGTTTTTCGGCAGCCAAATATTGAGAAAAATTTGTTTTTGTTGCTAAAGTAAAATTAGCCCGAAAGTATGCATAGTGTTTTCGAGCTAACTTGGGTAATAAATTTGCTTAAAATTAGCCGCAGAAATTAGTTTGGCTTAAATTGTTTTGAAACAAATCGAAAACGTAATTTTTCAAGCCATATAACTGAAATTTACTGGCTTAATACTTGGGTTCACTTCAACTCTTCCCACCTGCCCCTGTCATATTTCAACGGCTGATGCCCTCCTCCCTGACTGCGCACCTGTCTCCGCCCATCAACTACACATACACACACATTACACAGAGCAACAAAATCGACATTATTTTTTTTTTCTGAAATCAAACCATACTTTTCTAAATGATTTTTGGACGCTGATCACAACTGCGTACTTAGTTTTTTGATTGTTTGAGCGGCTTAGGAAATATTGATGGTTTTCCTCGGAGGGCGTTTTCCATGTTTTTTGACCATTATACGCATGCAGCTCCTACAAACCTAAAGTCTAAGATACCATTTTTTTAACATAGATTAACAATACTCTAACTATGTATTTCAAATTTAAAACATTAAAATCGGTTCAAATTTGCAAGAATTATTCATTTGCAAAGTCAAATTTTCAGTTACTTTGCAAGATTGCGAATACACAAAAGAATTTTTCTTACAAAAAATATATATTGAAATGTACTGAAAGAAGAATGTTGGGGCTTTCAATTAAAAAAGAAATTTTTGAAATACGATGTTTGTAATAGAGTATGTGTACAAATATGTAAGTTCTCCATTGATAAATTCAGCAACAAAAGCAAGGATTTACTTTTGAGCTATAATATCGGAGCACAATTTTAGGCAGCGGTATGAAAATGCTCACATTCATCAAACGCCCTTAATTCATAAAATTTTCAGCTTTGATTTTGATTTTTTTTGCGCCCTAAAAATATGTCGCAATGAAATATGAAAAAACAGCAAGTAGTTTGCTAAGTGTGTGTGTCTGAGATTTTTACTTGTGTGATGCAACTCTTTTTAGAATAGCTCCTACAGTAATGAACCAATTAAAATTTTGTTAATGCCCTTGAAAAGACAAATATTGACGCTTGCGAAAATACTTTAGCTACTTTCGTCAATGACGCGAAAAGCATTAGGAGATTTCAATAAAAACACGTGTTCAGAAGATGAAGTCGCATTTACACTCTAATGAGCATAGGCCAAGAATAACACATACAATAAAAAAAATCTGTTCTATAAGTTTAAGTTACAACCTTACACTATACATTAGGGTGGAGTGAAAAACTCGATTTTAAAATTTTTAGAAGCTAGTATTTTGGAAATGTGCCAAATGTCCATAGTACCAATCCTGCAAAATTGTATTAGTTTCTAACATCTCCTTGATCGCCCATCACCTAATTGAAATAATTGTTTTTCATCAAAAGAAGTGAAAGCCGTATTTTCAACTCAGTTAAGGATTCAAAATAAATCTCAGTAACCTTTGCTTTAGGTTTGCGGTTTTTAAGTTATTTATTGTAGCAGTACCGATTGAGCGAACAAAAACTTAGATCGGACTCGTCTGACAATGCTACTGTCGATGAGTACATTCCAGATAGAGAATCAGTCAAAAGTAAGCCAAATCAGGATCGCCAATGTCAAAAAATGGCTTTCTCTCTGCCTTCCCCCACTATAGCTTGTGATCGGACCAGAGTTTCGGACAGATCGGCTGCTGTATTAGCAACATCAGTTCTGCATGATCTTGGTCTCGAATCACCCAACGACCGATCCAAAGTAATTGACCGAAGCATAATCTGTCGAGAACGCAGTAAACTTCGAAAGGAACTGAGGCAGAACGAAGACGACCAGTTTGACCACACTCACAAGGGCATAGATGGACTATTCTTCGATCGCCGCAAGAATAAAACTTTGACACAAGTTCTCAACGTCGACAACAAGTACCACAGAAAAACCATATCGGAAGAACACATAACCATCAACGCACAGCCGGGTTCTTCGTACTTCAGTCATACGTCTCCGTCATCAGGCTGCAGCAAAGTCAGCCAGTCGCTAGTCATGAGTCATTAGTCGCTAATTTCAAAGAGTGAAATGCGAAGACAGAAAATATTAAAGTTGTCGGGTGTGACGGCACAAAAGTAAACGGCATATCAGTGGCTGATATGTCTACTCCATGCCAATGAGCTGCCCTTGCGCAATCTCTTCCAGTCACTTGATGGCGGGACTACAGGCCCTCATGGATTCTCTGGATCTATCGGAAAGCGGCTAATGACATATAGCGAACAGCCTGTCTCCTCATATCAACCAGTTAAACTGACCGAGCAACTCTCCAATGTGAACCCAAATGAGTTGAGCACAAATAAGCGGTATCTACTGGAAATGTTCAATAGCATCAGCAAAGGTGAATGTAGCTCGATCTGGCAGTGGGAACCCTGGGTGCCTGAATCATTCACGATGGCTAACGACGCGTCGGCCAATCAAATCCTCCAATTGTATGTCAGCGACAAGAAACCGTCCAAGAATCTAACAACGATGGTCACGTTTATCATTCGCGTATATGCTCGGATGTGGTTTGGCACAAAACCCCAGCCATCATGCAAAGAGGGAGATAGGCACATTCAGCAGATGCTCGTCAAGTCACGTTACCTCAGCCGTAAACTCAAGGGAATCGTTGACCCTGTTATTCACCGTAACGCGAACTTTGCTCAACCAGAAAATCTGCTCCTGGCCATGATGACGCAACATCGAGCACATATACGTGAGTTGGGCTTACGACGAGCGATGGAGGCCAGAGCTACCGCAGTCCCCAGTGAATAAATACGAAGGTTCAAGGTTCCCGCAAAACTTAACGTCGACGCCGTGGAATACTTCGACATGATTGACTGGGCAGTCTGCCCTATTTCGGAACCTCCCGTCATTAAAGCCATGACAGACGCTGAGCTCACGGATCTCATCACGACAGAGGTGACTCCAAATTTCATCTTTCCAAAGTTCCTAAGCAGTTTATACCATGTGTTTATAACTTTGGCATCATTAAATACTGTAATTATAAGGGTATTTGATTATTAACTAAATTTTAAGATGACTACCTTTAATGTCGCGTAATACTGTGAAATTAAAAGCCGCGATGGGAGATCAAAAAATTGTTTAATTTATTTCTAATTTTTACACAGCTTTCTATTGATGTATTGGCACATTTTGAGATATCTAGCGAATTAATATTCCAAAAAAACTTTTTTTTGGCCATTTTCACTCCAGCCTACTATACATTGCACACTAACTCCTAGTTGAAAATTGCAACACCGATTTTAAATGAATTTTTATGAAAAATTCGCGAAAATTGAACTTTGAAGGGCCATAGCCATGTTAACCCTTGACCAATCGAAATCGACAATGGTCAAAATTATAGCTTGAGGATTCGTTATTGTGTCATAAAAAAATTATCGTGTTTTTCAACATATTATAAATGCAATAAAAATTCAAAGATGAAAAAACGTGGAAAACACATCCTAGCAAAAACCACCAATAACTTACAAACCGCTCAAACAATCAAAAAACTAAGTACGCAGTTGTGGTCAGCGTCCAAAAATCATTTAGAAAAGGTTTACTAAAACTTGGAAAAATTTTGGCTGTTGCTCAGTGTTATCAACGCACAAACTTTTGCCCATAATTCGCACAAACGCAGCGCTCGTAGCAGCTTTTCCTCCGCCATTGCTCTGTCGCTCTGCCAGTCAACACGAAACCGAAGCGTACAGTGTGTTAATTTTTCACATGAAACATGCTGGCGTTGTCAGTTGCTGTCGTGTTTGCATGCACTTTTACGTGCACTTTTAGGGGTTGTATGAGTGTGTGTGTGTATGCCGGCTCAAGTGCACTACTGCCGCCACTAAGCACTGCACCAACACGCCCGCCACAACGAGCAACGAGAGCGGGGAAGCGCACAGAAAGCAAATGAAATATGAAATATGGCCGCATGCTGTGGGACGCGGGCGGGTGTTGCGTAGTTGAGTATGATTTATCGCGGCGCAGAGATTGAAAAATCTGAATTTTGGCCACGCAAAAATGCGACACATTCCATTTTCGTCATAGCATATGAGTGACATTTCATTTACTATGCACCGCAGCAATGTTCATCATACGCACTGTTGAACCCCCAACCAATTTAATGCAGAATTCGCAATTTAAACAGCCGGACTCAAGTACTTTAAAATCGTTTACTATCAAAACGTGCACAGCAGCAACAATTGCTGAAATTGTAAAATACACAATGTGCTCAACACCTTCATCGGCCTCATCAATTATTGCTGCGGGGGTGAGCGCTCAGCACCACAAGCTGACCCAGCCAGCACGTTGTATGCGCTCGCTGTGCGCGCCACATTTATAGGCGCCGCAACCACAAAGTGCACTCAAGCCAGCAAACAAGAGCGTTTGTTGGCAACAACATGCGGCCGTGATGTCTGCCTGAACGTATCTCTTGCGGCGTGCGGTAATGTGGCAGATAATGAAAATTGAAAATCAGTGCAAAATTTTACACAGCTGTTTCGCATGTCGTATGCTCTGTGCGTGTGTGTGTGTGAGTGGGTGTGCACTTTGCAATTTGCGAGAAAATTTTGCATGCAAATTTATTGAGTTGGACTGCACATTTTTAGGCGCTCGAACGGGTACAGTTTCAATGGGCGGAAATTTTGTGTTTTTAATTGTTGAAATGCGGTTTCTGTGTGGTTGCGGTATGATTCATTTATGAAATGTATTTGAGTGGAAAAATGGAAATTGGCATTTAAATTAATGTGGCAATTTAAAACTTTTTCACAGATTTTTACGATTTCTACTTTAATTGGCCCGTAATTAAAAACATATTAAAAATGCTTTAATAGTGCCACAGCAGTCAAAACAGTTTTAATATATTGTTACGAAAATCCAAGTTTGTTTTCCAAGGTTCGCAAAAACGCAGCCAGAAATCAACAATCACTTTATTTACAAATTTACACTTGTTCTACTTTACACTACGCCTATTGCATGTTTCCCCATTGCTTGCTCAACACAGACTAGATTCATTGCGCTGCACACTGCTGCTTTTATACCAGTTTTCTTATCGCGCCGAAGTTTCTTGCAACTTCCAATTGGAAAGCACTCGACCATTCTCGCACAGCCCATTTCTTCAAGAACCATCCTTGCCATATCGGACTATACCAAGCGAATTAACCAAATTTGCCGTACTTCACAGTGCATGCCTAAAAGTATGCTTGCAACAGCGTTCATGCACAGCACAGAGTGCCTTTTCGTTTCAATATTTAACTCTTGTGTGCGCACCCACTTAAAACCTCATACTTGAACCCCCCATGGTCTGGCCAGACCATGGTGCAAAAAAGAGGATATTCGTGGATTGTGCTGGCTAATATATTTTTTTATATTTTTGTTGATGAGTTTATATATATCTTAGTATGTGTGAGTGTTTGTCTGCGTATGTTTGTGTGTGTAGGCCTGTCAAAAAAAACAAGAAAGTGTGAATACAATAATTTCTGTTGCTTGTTTACTTTTTATTTAGGTAAAAAGGTAAAATTATGCTTGATTTATAAAATACACAGCGAATTTTAACGTTAATAGATAAATTTTGAAATTAAAAATATACGATAGTAAGGAAAAAAATTAAAAACGTAAAATACGTTGTTATGGATTTGCCTCAACTGCTTCACCAATGCAGTGGTTGCAGGGATATAATGCAGTATAATGACTCAAACACATTGAGATTTTATATTGGACATATAAAAATCGTGTGTTGATATATCTAACACATTTTTATTTCTGGATTCCTTTCACTATTGACAATTATGCTTTGAAGTCGAAAAGGTAGCTGACTAATACACAACACTGCGAACTATTAGCTGTCAATAAGACAAAATATCTTCTAAAACATTCCGTTCAAGCATAACATACTCAACATGTTACTGTTCATGCTGAACTGGTCTGATACCTCCAGCAACAAATGAATCCTCCATAAACTTTAAAAAGTGCAGGTGGCTCATTCAATTATCCCACAGAACTACGTATTCATTCAATGAGCCAATTGCGAGAATTATTTGCCTGTGTAATTTGTATGCTTCCGAGTAAAACTTTAGTGATAAGTATTCAACATTTAAGTTAAGCTTATTCAAACTTTTTAATTATTGACTTAGAATAAATAAATAGTTAAATATCTTAATTCTGTTGCTCTAAAGCTTTGGTTTTTGCTACTGCTTAAACCAATTTTTTTTTAGAGAAATCGTCCTCTCTGATGTTACTCCAGCGTTGAAGTTCAAAAATAATGTACACCTTATCCTCGAAATAGCATTTGCTTCCTTCAATCTCTGTCACAGAAAACATACAATCCAGTTGGTTAAAATCAGACACGACAAGAGCACAAATACTTCCTTCGCTTCAGAAATGTAATTAAATTGACACCAAAAACACGAATATAACAGCGAATACAATTGATAAATATTAATTTTGAATGTGTTCAGACATTGTTTCCTAACAAAAATTATAATTTACGAACCTAAAAGAAAATAAAAGCCAAGGCGAGTGAAAAACATTTGGACCAGGTACATTTTTCGCCAACTAACTCATGTCACTATTAACGAGATGGCACGAAAAAAGTGCTTCAAATCGGGTCAGATGGAAAAACCTAGTTGCAGCCCTATGCTCCGTAGAGAACTGAATAAGGAACAAACGAAAAAAAATATTTATAAACAGTTCTGACACTAATTACATCGAAAATAACAAAAAAACTGAAAATAACAGGCAACTTTGTATGAAAATACACCATGGTCTGGCCAGACCATAGGGTGTTCAACTAAGGGGTATAAATACGTTTTGCACGATTCTCGCCTTGTTTTTGTAAAAATTTTGTTCATGTATTGGTTTTTGTGCTAAGAAAGAATCAGTTGAGGCTATCATGAAATATGAACCCGATAGCTTTACTACAACCTTACTAAAAGTGGACCCAAAGTTCAATATGGTCTGGCCAGACCTGGGTGCGCACACAAGGGTTAAATAACATTTAACTGAGGCGCAGTTAGTTCCGTAAAATAGAGTCCACTCAGGTGGTTCACATAGTTCTGGAGCAAATTAGGTGATTAAAATTTCAAATAATGTCAACATTATCCGGAAATTTCACGCTTTGCTGTAGATTAAAGTGAATTGAGTAATTTCTACTTTATGTTACATGAGTAAAAAGTACACAAACATTCTCAAACCCACAAATAAAAGAAAGTAGAAAAGTTAGTACACTCTCGTTTGAATTTCAAAGTCATTTCAAGTGTTTAAATAAGTAAATTTAACAGACAGTGGCAGCTTTTAGTTGAACGTTTGAACATTTTACTATGGCGAAACGCATAAAGTCTCCAGAGCGCTGTTCCCCAGCTATTTTGATGGCGTCATGAAGGCGTGTACAGCGCACCGTGAAAATTGTGAAAAGTGAGAAATCTCCTTTGAAAGCACTTAACAACACTCAAACTCACACCTACACGCGCACGCACATATGAACACATTGCAGCCGCATAAAGCCACACGAAGCTGCATAAAATTGCACATAAATTCAGGCGCACTGTGTTGGCGCATGGCGCATTTATGATGCGAACGGAACGTAAAATGCATAATTTTATTAAAATGCTTGCGCGCAAAAATGCGCCTCTCAGTGCTAAATGCGCGAACAGCCCCGTTCCGCGGCTATCTCCGTGCTTCATTCTGGCAGCAATGGCGTAAAACAGCGTGTTAACACCACACACACACACACACACATTAAGGCATCCAACTGTAAGATTTTCAAGCTGACAACTGAAATATGAAAAATGCATTTAAAAAGCAGAGAAAAATTACAAATTGATTGCACAAAAAGTGATTAAATGCCGCACAGCCCCACCTGCGGCGCTCATTGCCATCGGCTGCCAAGTTCTCATTTTAAATCACAACACAACCTGGCTTCCGCGTTGGCTTCCCTTGCCGCTTGCAACAATAGTTCGGCTGCCGTTCGTGTTGTTGTTGTCAAAGCCGCTTTCTGCCGCGCCGTCACATTCGGTGTGCGTTTCTGTTTCTGTTGTTGCTGCATTGCCGTCGACTTATGCAAATGTGTATGTGGGCTCAGCTCCAGCTCAGCAGTGCCAACAACAACTGCAGATACAACAAACGGTTAGCGCACAATGGCGACAACACAGCGTGTTGACTTTGTAAGGCAGCAACATTTTTCAATTACAATATGTTCACTATCGACCTTGAAACACGCCAGCAGCAGGCGTCGAAAATGGGCGTCGATCCTGCGACATTGCCTTCGAGTTTGTTCTGTTTGTTCGTGCCTTTTCTCTGCTTTGTTCCTTTTGTGTTTTTCGCTGCTGACTGAAGGATGGCCAAATTTGATAAGCAAACTTCTGCAATGAAATAAATGGCTCGCACCAATGGCAAATGCAAATGTTGGCGCTAACGACCACAACAAAAAGTTTGGAAAAATACACAAACACATACACGTATACACGTGGGAATGGGACAAACCTTGGATGATTTTTACAGATGAGACACTTTGGGTGTTTTCAATCGTTGTTTCCGGGAGTTCGTCAAACAGTCCGAGTAATCAGCTTTTAAAATTTCTAAACAGTTTCGTGCAAAATCCATTCACCTATCGTGTTCTGTGCCGCAATTTTTGCTTTCACTTGCAGTCAGCAACATTCTTTAAGCTGCCGAGGGTTGAACGCACCCGCGTGTGCTACATTTTGCTTTTCAACTTTTCACCTGAAGCGCTTTCACGTCCGACATCGCATAGTCGCTTCCCCACTGATGGCAGCAACAAAAATAACCAGCAAACATGCGAAATCTGACACTTTATGCGATGCCTCAAAGCTAGAAAACTTGTTTGCGGCACAAAAACAAGGAGCGAAAGGTGAAGTCATAAGGCCGCAGCACAAGTCAACGCAATGGGGCCTCATTAAAATGTGGGGTTGGCAATTTCGAAAAATTTCAGAAAGCAGAAGTGAGGGATGACAAAGGCCTGTGACAAATGTTAGAAGACCACTCACAGCAATTTTCTTGTTATAAAAAAAGTACCTTAAAAATTCAGCCAAGAAAAGTTAGAACCCCAAAATAAAAAAAGAAACAATAGAAAACTTAAATAAAGTAAAAGGTGTAAGATATAAAAAATGTAAAATATCAGAGCGCAAGGGTCGCAAAGTGACATGTCGCATGCTCGAGCACAAACATTGCAATAAACTCGTGGCGTGACTCACTGACAAAAGTCCCAGCAAAGCGCCGAGTGCGCCTTTTTACATAAACCATATTGAGTGCTCCAGTTTGAAATTCTGGAACTGTGCGAAAAATATATCCAAATTAGATAAGAATGTGCTTTTTCATAACATTTTTCCCATAATCAATTTAGTAAGGAAAGAAGATTGTTTGAGGCAAAGGCTTGCAGCGGCACCACTTACGCGCTGAACCAATGCATGTGTTGCAAATTGGCAAAAGCCAATGAATGTGGCAACGAGGTAGCAAAACTAAACGAACCCGCAACTGAAGCAAATGTGTGGCTTAACCGTCATTACAGCTGCCACTAAATTGCGCCAGTTGGCGGACTGTCGGTGTGTGGCTGCTTTCCAGTGGCACATTGCCATTATTTCACGTTTCTCTTTGCGACTTTTCGCTTTACGCTGTTGACTTTGGGAGTTCCTTCGAACAGAGCTGTTGCCGTTGGTCGTGTTGCCGTTGTTGGCGATTCGAAACAAATGCGCCACTACTGCGCGACCAGCCACTTGCCAAGGGTTGCTGTTTTTTCTGCACACACACACACACACTCAAGTGTGCCGTTTGCTTTTCATTGCCTGCTGCGGTAATCGCGTGCCGCGTCGAAATTGGGTTAGTAAAGTTGATCGTGTTTTTCCGCTTCAACTTGTGATTCGTTTTTTGTTGCATACAATTGTGCGCACTCACACACAACCGCAACTGTCTCGACTGAGAAAAGGTGTTCCGCACATTGCCATCGAATGGTGAACCACTTTTGCGCACAAACCCGCAACAATCCTTTCTAATTTCCCACTAATTACTTGCAGCACAACTTCCATTTCCTCCACATTACATCAACAAATTCCACTCGCAACCAAAGCCAACCTCAGCCATTCGATATTTTTGACTTGCTTCTGTTTTGCAATTAAAGCCACAAATGAACAAAACAAGAGCTCCAACAACAACAACGCAAACAATTGCTTCGTGCTTGCTGCCACAGAACGTCGAATACAATGGCCGTCGTGCAGCCGCGCACAATGGCAGCTTCCGTTGGCTTTTTCCAGCACATAAAGAAAGGCAAACAAAGGGCACACACACATACACGCCCAGCTTTGCTCCACGCCCATTGTCAGCGCCGTGTGCCATTTTCGCCATGCAAGTAAATAGTTGGGGTCCGCACGCCTTTGACCCCCGGCACAACTATTCATATTTCAATGGCTTCAACGCTGGAAACGTACAGAGGGCCGCCTTTTGAAGTTCACTTACTTTGTTGTAAACACTTTACTTTCTGCAATATTTTTATTTATCTTTTTAATTTTGACTTTTCGCAGCAGAGTGTCGGCATCCCATTTGCATCCAGCTTCTTTCATTCTCTCGTACAAAGTATTAAATTTATATGTAAACACACTCGTACATAGGGATATCTCTTTGTTCTGCATGCACGTTCGTCGTTGCGCTTTCAAAGCGCATTTCTAATCGTTTCATTTCGATCACAATTTCAATTTCTTTTTACTACCGTTTTCATTTTTTCGTGTTTCTCACTTTTTTATTTCATTTTTGTTATGTGGTCCAAGCTGTGGCCGGACACGTGTGCGTCCTGTGTGTACTCACGTCCGTCAGTGGACTCAACCACAGCACACATTTACATTTGCTCTATTGAAATTTGTTGCTATTACCATTGTTGTTGTAATTGTTATTGTATTCTGTGGTTATGCCCATAATGGCCATTTCACTGTTCTATATTGAATTTAATGGACGTCATCGGCGCAAATTGATTCCACATTGACTTGGCGTGAACTTTTTGTGCTAATTCAATAATTGAATTTCCAATTAGTGGCGGCACGTAATGACAGCTTAAACATTAATTAATTTTGGAAATATGGAAATTAATGTTCATAATTTAAGCTTAATTTATATGTTATGGTAAAATTGTTGAATATGTCCCACACATCATTTATTCGATTAGCATTAATTTAACATTAACTTTTTCACTACTTTTACCCAATTTTAAGAACTCGAAATTGTGTCGATTGTGCAAAAATACCCACAACAAACCAGTCGATCACAGTTGACGCCAACTCAGCATTTGCGCCCTTAACAATGTTTGTCCACACGGCGCTGCACAAAATTAAAGCGCAAAACAAACAAAACAACACTAAGCACAAACACAAACAAAAAGGAAAAGGTGCCGAAACTCAACACTGACTTGGCACAGCTCGATGAAAATGGACGAGCTTAGGTCGACTCGGTCGCTGCGGCTGGACACGTTCTGGCATTCATTTCGACGCTCGGGCAACGTCAAATGTCGAAAGTTTGAGTGGTTTTGTTGCAGCGGCAGTAACGACAGCAATAAGACTGAGTGTGGCACTGCAGAAACACACAATTCCGATGACAAAGTGCAGAGTTTTGTAGAGTATGACGGACGGCGCGCATGGAACTCAAATGTGTTCAGCTGCAAAAGTTTTGCTATTCCAAAAGAGGAAAAGGATAAAAGGCATTTCCAGTGAAAGCAAGAAGAGGAGCAAAATTATGTTGGCACAAGGGCAGCAATGGATTTGGTTAGTGGCTGCATGTGAGCGCAATTTGTTCACGAAATTGTTTGAGTTGGTAAAAAACTAGATAAACTAATAAATGCCACGTTCGAGCAGCAATTCGAATTACTTTTGCAGTTGCATCTACACTCAAAGCACACATAAACAAATTGACACAAAATTTCGTTGACAAAATTTTACTAAAAATAATACAGTCGCACACTCCAAGTGCTGAGGCTCGAAATTGCCGCAAAACCCACACGAACTAAGACCCAGCCACACTCAACTCAACATGCAAAGCAAACATTGCTGGCTGCTGTTTAAGTTGCAAATTGGCGCACGACAGACCTGATTGGCTGCCAACCAGCCAAGGAGGCGGCTTCAGCGTCATCGTGCCCAAGTTCCGCTTCCGCATGCCCGCAGGCAAAAAGCCATCAAGCGTTCGTTCGTTCAATTATTTTATCTTTCACAGTTGCCCGTTCATGTGTGGCGCGCTGCAGCGACACATGTTGCAGCCAAATTTGCGATTTTGCAGCCAGTTTTGGGGCAAAAAGTCACTGCCACTGACACTTATTAAGTCCATCCATGAATTTTTAATGAAATTACCAGAGTGAAATGAAGATGCAGCAGCGAGTGCGCTCGAGCCGAAGGGGAACTTATTTACTCTCATATTGCTTTTGGTATTTAATCCAAAAATTGTCTCCATCTTACCGCTGTCCTACTTAACCAAAACCGAATGCCTCCAAAAATCTGCGATCATTTCATTTCCGAACCATTTCGCAGTGTAGCCAATACACTGCGGTTTCAGCTTTGGGCCACTGAATGCAAATGAGCATAAATTGCCATTTGTTTGGTCATAGAAGCCGCAGCTGCGCATCGGCCAACACGCACAAAAGTGCACTGCATGCAAATATTTATGTCCGTGTAATCCGGCTGCTCGTGTTTACATTAAATCCGCCAGTGGATGTGCGGCGGCAGGGCGCTCGGTGAGCGACGATTCCCATAAGCATTAAATGAATTTATTATCTGCTTGGCACATTGCACGAGCGCCAGCAGGAACACAACAGCGCGTAACGTGATATATGTTTGCAGAAAATGAGAAAACGGAGTGGCCGTGCGACGCGAAACGCAACTGCATTGAATGCATGCGACATGTGGTGGGAACTGCCAGCCCAGTCAGGCGAGTGGCTGGCAAGCAAACTCGACTGTCGTTCGGTCATTCTAACGCAAATGCACCAGACTCGTTCGAATTGGCTTCTGGCCTTTTCGAGCATAAAATGGAGCACATATGCAGCCGTGAAATATTGCGCCCTGTGCGCGCCCAGTCATCGCTCATTGTCCTCGCTCCACGAGTGCGTTCCCTGCAATCACTGTTTACGCTGCTTTCAATTCGTTCTCGGTGCCGGCTTCGCCCAGTCGGCAAATTGAAATTCGGCAAATTCGGCCGAATTCAAGTTTTGATCCACGCGTTCCACGTTCTTGATTATGCTCATCTATTTCGTATGTCCTGAGGACAACGAAAATCCTGCTGAACCGAGCTTCCGCTGCCTCTTGGCAGTTTTGCTCACTCACTTCTCTTCGACTTCGACTATGTTTACTTGAACAAATTGTATTAAAAAAAAACACAATTTCCGGCTTTTAACGGCTCTTGTCGTTTCCGCTGCCGCTGCGCGGTTTGACGCAGTGGCAGCTGACAACAGGGCCAACAACAAAAGGTAATCACCACAACTAGTCCAGCTGGCAGTAGCGAAAATCTCAAAAGGAAGAGGGAAAATAATGTCGAGGCAAGTGCATCATTGTGCACTCAAAAGGCTTTATGACGGCGGCGCAAGGACACCAGCGACAGCAATGGCAGGCAGTCAGTCTGTCATTCAGACAACCATCAGGCAGCCATTTCTCGCGCGCACACAGGGTGCGAAACGGGCTTTAAATACAAACTGGCAAGAAGTGTTTTGCATGCCCTCGCAGTGCTGTCACTCACGATTGCTGTGAGCACCCTGTATGTGTAAGTGAAAGCCAGCTATTACTGAGCCAAATTCAGCGCAACAAAACGTCTGTTCCTGTGGTTATTAAATAAAGTAGCGAGCGTACCGAGCAAAGAACGAACGAGGGAAACGTCATTGGCTGACATGTCAAGCTCGGCCGAAAGGCTCGCGGCTCAAGTGTGTGGGGTGGCAGGCTGACTGACTGGATGACACGCAAATGAAAAGCGTAATTGTAGTTGTAGGAGGACAAGCGAAAGCAACGAAAAGAAATGAAATGAAATAAAATAAAAGTAACCAGCGATTGTGGGCAGAGTGCAGGCGGTTGAGGATTGCGGTCGTGGGTGTTCAATAAGCGCTCATCGTAGGCTGCTCAGGTGAAACTGCAGCGATGTCAGGTGCTGGCAAATGCAATTCAATTGACAAACAAAAGTATTTCATGCGCGTTTCACATGGCAGCCAAATTGGAACGGAATGAACGGAATTTAATTTGAGTAAAAATAGGAAAAGTTTAAAATGCACTCAAAACAGCACTTTGAACCATAGTCAACTATGACTTTGCTTTGAACGAAGCTAGAAACCTAAGTTAGCATAAGAGTTTTTCCAAGCTTTCTGAGTTTTTGAGTTTTTCAAGCATCTGGCCTTTGCACAGAAACAGGGAATCGACGAATCACGGATATCCGCCGCAAACTGTGGCCATCTGTGTGGGCAAGAACCAACTGCGCTTTGAGACTTTCCTTATCCCTTGGGCATTGTTTTCCATGTGCCTCAGCCAGGAAAAGAAAGAAAATATGTTAAACCATAACTTCATGTCAATGTCGCGTTTTGCGTGTAGGAAAAAATGCTGTTGCTCGTGAAATTGTTTGGACTACGTAAAAATGTATAAGGCAATTCATCAAAAACCACCAACAACAGCAAACAAACAAGCCACTCACTCAAAGCGGACGCGTTTCCATGGATATACCAGGGATTGGGTCCGTGCAGGCGTGTGCAAGGACACCTGCCACTTTCGATTTCAGTGGCCGCGGGGTGAAAGTTGTGCGATCTGCCGTGTGGCTTCAGGGTGGCTTGTTGCAGACGCACGTGCAAATAAATTATTGATGCCACATTTAGCTTAATCAAGTGGCAAATGAGCCTCATTTGCCTCCAGCCACTGGCAGCAGTGCGTCGAATGTATCCCACCAAACTACACATAAAGCGAAGGGGAGCAGCGAAGTTGACATTTAGACAATGTTTAGGAAAATAAACTGCCAGGGCTTTCCCCATAACAAATGAGAAGATTTATTAATGTTATTAATATCGAATGCAGCATTAGCAGATTGTTTGATTTGACATAAATATGAATAACAGAAAGGCTTAGCAGTGACTGTGGAAATGTATCGAGTCTATCGTGAAAAGTTGTGAATGCTTTGCAATTGTAAAGTTTACAGTGAAATGTTTAATATTTGATTCAAATTTACCAATAAAATCAAAGCACACCTTTTGCAAAAATCAATATGGCGTAATGTACAAATGTCTTTCGCGCCATATTGCAAGCAAAAAGGCTGAAAGTTTTAAAAATGCCGCTGTCAGGTTTGCCTGCGCCCCAGTGGGTTTCTGAGTCATTTAACAATGAAAAAACAAAAGGAATAATGGAATTATGGGAAGAATGCGTTCAATTTACCTTTGCCATAATCGCCGCTAATTCCAGAAATGTACGCAGTGGCAGCCAACGGTATCCTTCGCGCTCAGTGAATCCTTACGCACGCACAAGCTGCAAAATCGACACAAACACCCAAGCCCACATGCGGGCGGCGACAGCTGGGACAGTCACAAAGCTGCTGCCGCTGAGTCTCTGGTGGGCGGATGGATGGGCGTTTGGTGTGCAGAATGTTTGTTTGTTGTTTATTTGTTTGCGAGTCGATTTCGAGGGTTTCTGGATTCCAAGCGTCAGCGGTGGCACAAAGTAACGCGACGGTATGCAGCGCCGCTGTTTTTTATGACTTTGGATGTAGTACAGTTTTTGCTGTGCCAAAGGCTGCGAGACCGTTGATACGGAAAATCAGTCTCCGAACAAAATTGAATTAAAATCGGCCGCTTTGTTAGTTACAATTTACATGGAGTTTTCCAAATTGAAAGTGCAAATGCACTCTTAACATTAATATTTGATTATGCGTTGCAGTATGGGAGAGTACTCGTTGGCTAACGGCAAATTGGCTCTATAGGTATTGTAGCACTTATGTGCAATATTTTGTTGTTGCCAACATTATCCAGTGTAACATTTGGAACGGTAAAAACGTCGTCTTTGGAACGATGACTCAATACTTTTTCCTAAATCGATTTTGTCAGCACTTTTCTATTTCACTTTTCTCTCATAACTTCATATTTCACAAATAGATTGCACCAAATTAGTTTTACTTTGGATGTTTTCTTGGTGCACCGTTACGTTTGAAACTTTCACAACTCTCCTACACCCACTAGACAATGGCCATTTCTGTGATTCGAGCCGAAGCAAGGCACCAGCCATCCCCAACGGCTGCCCGCACACTGTCCACACAGCTGTCACAATCCATCTTTGTCGCTCGCACACCAGTTCACAGCAGCGACTCCCATGCCACTACCTCGACACTGCCCACCACCAGCGCCATTTTTTCCGAGTCGCTGTTCTGCTGCTTCATGCGAAAATTCCTTCACTTGCGGTTTTTCCCAACTTTTCTGTGTGCTTCCTGTTCTTTACATCTGCCTCAAACCCCTGGCACTTGATTTTATTCCACTTTTTTATGTGCACCGAATCGCGGTTATCCGTCCTGACCACATGCACCGTTCAACTTTCGAAACTCGACTGACGCTGCTGGTGAGAACGCTGCCAGCACGTTGCCTGTGACTCCACCACCAACCATCAGCGCAGCAATAACAACTGCAACGTTGGTGAAATTCGCGGGCGCCGGTGCAGCGTTGTCCCAGTCGCCAGTGTGGCTCTGTGGCACTTGCGACAAGTCATTATTACAGTATCGATTTATAACGGTTTTTGCGCGAGCATGCGCCTGGCGGTCTCAGAATGTGGTCGAAAGTACTCATTGAAACCGCTATTTTGAGTACTTGCAGGTGTCGTCAGTGCTAAGCCAACGTTGGTTCCAGGCCAGCGGCGGATTGGTTAAATTAGTTAAATTATATGGGAATGTAAACAAATTTATAATTAGTTGAAATAATAAAATAATAAAAAGAATTTCAGACTTTAAGTGTTAATAAAATATACAATTTAAATGAAAAATGTAAATAAAAAAAATAAAAATTTTAGACTTTAAGTGTAAATAACAAATACAAATTAAATTAAAAAGATAAATAAAACAAAATTAAATAAATAAATAAATTCAAACCCCAGGACTGCCGCCCCCTGCATTGCAATTTGACCTCAGAAACGTTTGCTATCTGCATTTGAAACTCAATAAGCAGCCAATTTCTGTGGTCGTGGCAACAATCATTGCATTTAAGGCAAAACAAACCCAGCGAGCTGTAACGCTTTTAATAGTTTTCACTTCATCTTTAATGTTTTTATTTGTTTTTATGCGTTTTAACTAGATTGATGTAATCGGTTTGTAAATGTTTTTGTCTCAGCTTTTAACATATTTACGCTATTTCTCGGCTTGCATTTGCTGCAACGTAATGCCTTCGGTTAGTCACTAAACAATAGAACAGCTCATAGCCGGCCTGCAATGGCCACCTGAACGAGTTGCACGATTAGCGAATGGGCACCCACCGCTCCAAGACATCAGCGTACTTCTTGCGCTCTGTGTAGAAATCGAAACAGAGATATTGCGAATTAATCTAATGAACTAATGATGCTTGTGTTATATTCAACTAATATATTCTATGATTAGTGCAATTATAATAAAAATTGTAAGCACCAATAAGAAATCTTACACATTACATTTGAATATGAAAAAATGTTCGTTGCAACTCCTATCCAATAAAAGCTTCATTTTCAATATCCGTGCTATATGAGCAGTAGTCATACATGCCATGTCTATAATCGTAGCCCAAGATTTGCCTCGAACTCTTTAATTCAATCTCACCTTTTGGCGGAAAGTCATCCGGATGCAACTCCACATAATGTCTCAATACCGCATCGCGTCTGGCCAAATGCTCGTTTCGCCTGCTGTCTAGATAGGTTCCAAGAAGGCCGCCAGCCAGTGAAAAGGCCGCATGATTCTGAAGTCCTGCAAAAACAAATATCAATTTTTAAACACCTCCAGGACAAACGCTCAAAAAAATGGAATGGTGAAGTTACGTCACAGCACCAAACGCACCCGAGAACGGCGGCTTCCGCAGACCCCAGTTCACAAACAGGGCCAAACCAAAACCAGCAGCCGCGCACATTACCGGATTGTAGACATTGCTCAGAAAGGTGGTCTGCCGCTCATCCTTGTCGCTCAGCAGCACCAATGGATCAAGAACGTTCGATTGGTCCGACATCTTCACACAAACGCAGACAACTTTTCAACACACGGCGCAAAATACCAACAAGAAATAAAGCACAGGCTGTCGAATGCAGAACAGCTGTGCGCCGACGCGACTGTGAATGGACACTTTTCAGAGCAGGTCACAATTACAAAACTAAAACGTGTAGGGGAAAATGGTGAAACTGTGAAACTTGGCTCGAACTGAATCTGATCATTCAACTGTAGACGAATTCGTTCGACTTTTAGAGACATTTGTAAATAAGAAAGCAATTAAAAAAATTTTAATCATGGATCCTGCAAACATTTCACAATTTATAACAAATTTGCAACTGCTGTTTTAAGAAATGACAGCGAGCTCAGGAAATTGTTTAGGCCTCACTCCATAGTAAAAGCTGTTAAGCTGTGATTTTGGGCGTATTTTCTTAACACTCACCGGTAGTGAAGAAATCCAAACTCATTACCAAATTTTGAATAATAGTACTTCACTTTTATTTTAGTTAATATCCTGCAATATTACATCAAAACATTACTTTAAGAAATTTGTTTAGTAAGCATTAAGCGCCGATGCCACAAACTGGCTAAATCCACAGCAAAAGCAAAATACAAACGTTTATTAATGCGTAATTGTTGTACGAGTAAATACTAATCGAGGTGAAGGCATTTTAGCATTTGCATTGGCATTTTGTCGAAATTTCGGTAAACTTCAAGGCAATCTCTGCATTCGACCAGCTCCAATCGGAACTGCACTGTAGCGATTGGACGTCTCGAAGCTGCTCTGCTCGAATGCAATTTTACGGGCACAATATTTAAGCACTTGATTACAGCATAACAGCATAAATTATTATATTGAATGAGTGCTGCGTGAAGTGGGACATGCTTCACACAAAAGTACATCTAAAGCAAACTTATCTGGTGCTGACGGTTTACAATGCTAATGATGCACTCCAAGGTCCACTTTTTCAATTACTTAAGCTTGTACAATCTTTTCTACACACCTACACACCTCTTTTCAGTATAAAGTTTCTGTTCATCAGTGGAGCGCACACCTATGGATAATTTTCCTGCCTGCTCTGCATTTCAAAAATTACAAATTGTGTATGGAGAACTTAAAACATTTGCATGCACTACAAATAAAATATATGTATATACTTGTACTTTATCCTTTTTCCCGAATTGATCTCCGGTTTAGAAAAGCAAATCGTAATAAAACCAAAATATTTAAAATTACAAATAAACTTTTATTATACAATAAAAAAGTGAAAATAATAATCATCATAAAAAGTTGTAACGTTCGTTTGGGTTGCGTGGGGCAGAGTAAAATTTGTCCAATTTTACACATGAAACTAAAATGGTGGTGGTTGATAAACACGTGTGGTATGCTTAGAGACTGCCCATAAAAAATAATAATGTTCATAATAAGCTTTATGAAGAGGCGCTACTAACGCAAACCATTTAAAATACAAAGTATGAGCACTTAAACAAAGGACACTTTTCTCGCGCTAAGTAATACAGAAAAACGATTCAAGGCAATTGAAGTCGTGCGTAGCGCCGGTTCGCGCGGTTCAATTTTCCGCTTCGCATTTTTTAAGTTGCTTATATTTTTGATAATGACAGTTGTAGTATATTGCAATTTCCTGTCCGAAACGACCTCTGAACAATGCATTATTTGCTTTTATTCGTTTCCGGAAATGGAAGACCGACTCCAGAAAATAATCAAAAAATAAACATAGGTATACATCATAAAACGTAAACAGGCACTGCATCTCACATAATTTCTTTCAACAAAAAATTCTTTTAAAAACTAAAGGAAGATCAAAACTTTGCACATTCATTGTAAAACCTAAAATTAAGCTAACGTACAATAATAATAAAGTATGCTGAAAAACATTTCGTTTAAAGTAAAGTGTGAATCAACTGAGAACCAATTTGAAATACGCGGAAATATAGGTAAATCATAGACGTCAAAGGTGTGTAAAAAAATAATATTAATTGCATCTGGACAGTAAGGGTCAGATACAACGGCACTGACTGGCCGGTTTCTTGCGTCCCTACTGCGCGCCAATCGATTTGAACTGAAAACCACCTGGTCTCGCTGACGTTCTTACAAACGATGCTGCCATTCTTCTTCAAAAATATGAATTGCATTTCGAAAAATGTATGCAGGCAGCGCAAGCGTCTGTCTACGACCAAAATAGTATTATAATGAAAACTTTTATTTAGGCAGATGGCCCATAGCGATCGCTGCACACAGACATCGCAATTTTGGCGATTAAACAAATTCTCGACTGCAGCACATTTCCATGAGATGAATTTCATCATTATCCATGTTTTCTTTTTTTCTCATTTTTCACGCTCTACCGAGTAACTTCAATACTTCATAATTAATTTCTTGTAACATTGGCAATTACAAGTATTTTCTCAAAGTTGGTAAGTTGTTTTCGTTGAAACAAAAATGAAAATAGGAATAAACATCGTACGTTCTTTCCACATAATCACTCCTAAAGCCCTCACCAGCGCTGGGAATTAGTGATTACAGTATTTTTTCTTCGATTCCGTAACTATGCACTTATCCCGTAATTACAGCGTGATTACTTCTTTTGATTTGATGAGAGAATTCACAAGGCCTCATAGTGTCACAAGTCCTTCTTTTGTATATATACCAACAACACTTAAAAACTGTTGGAAAACTGTTTGACATAGGGCGAATGGAACAAGTACGATGGCTTGTGAACAACCTCAATCTAAATAATCAAACTTCTTGCACTCCGCTCACACCACCACCAGCGCTTACGATACCGAGCTGATGGCATTGTGCGGCGACCCCATCTGAGTTAGCACTTTGTCCAGCCACTGTAGCGGCCCGTGCAGATGGATCTCGATCCAGCACGGCGTCGACGTCACATCCTGCCGGTGGTATTCGGCGCCCCAGCCCTTTACGAAACTCATGCGGATGGTGCACATTTTGGTCAGCTCGTAGACGGCCTCGAAGCCATTATTCACCGACTGCGATAGCAACTGAGCAAATTCCTGATTATTGAAGATCTTAAGTGAACAGCCTGGCGGTATCTTGCACACAGTGCTCGGATGGAAGCCGTGGTGGTAGTTGCAGTTGCGTGATTGTACGAATATGGCCGAATCGGATAGGCACTCGGCGTACACCTCGCCCGTAACATAGTACAGATGAACGCCTTTACCTAATAACAACAACAATTGTGGTCAATGTGTCAATTGTGATAAAAATGCCAGTCGCAGGCAGTTGGCTCACCTATGTGACGGCGTGTATTCTCTATGGTACTGTTACGATTCACGTTGCTCAGCTGGCCCAGACAGCAGCGGTCAGAGTTATTCGACGGATTCGTAAAGCCGTCCACAATTACCGAGTTGTTGTTGCAGTGGAACACCTCGCCCACACGACAGTTGAGTTCGTAGTAGGCAATAGAGGCCCAGAAGGCCGGTTCCGAATAGCTCACTTGCGCAACATCGCCCATCTGAGCGTCCAGGATCTGCGTACCGTCAGTGGGATTGTTGGAGTTGCCGTCCTCCGACGGACTGTAGGCCGGTGGCGGTGTTCCAGCCAGACTGTCGTACGGTGAGTTCGGGTTGGAGTTCACGGAGCCCGGACTGCCCACCGAGGTCAGCGGCGGACTGTTGGGACTCAGGTGCGAATTGAAGCCGGCCGTCGAGTAGCTGACGTTGTGTGGCATGGTCGGCTCTGCCATTTGATTGAACTGCAACATCGAATGGCCAGGTGCGAATTCCGAGTGACGCGGCACGAGCACCGGCGGCAGCACCGGACTCTCAACGCGCTTGTAGTGGTACGGATTGATGCACACTTCCTTCTGTTTTGCACTGAACGGATACTGGCAGATTTCGAGCGGTTTTAGTTCGTGATGCGACTGCAAATCCGGCCAACGCCAGACACGACAGTAGATTACGTGCGGCAGCCCTTTGCGGTGCGAGACCTGCAACAGGAAGGCAACATTAAAAAACTCAAATGACTCTCAACTCTAATTTGTATTTCCTTCAAGTTCAATAAATAGTAATAAATAATTGCACATAAAAAATGTTAATACGATTGAATAAAATAACTCATAAAAATATTATAGCCAACGTAAACGCCCTCAAACCATAGTCATAATGTTGGAAAACTCACCTGCAAGCGGCCGTCTAGCGAGCGCGGTATAGTTACACACTTCGATGGCTGTCCAGGGCACGACAACGCCCGCTCCAACTCCTCGATGGCGCCTTTGCGCTTCTTCAGCTTCTTCACTAAACTGTCAACAGCCTTCTCAGCCCATTTCTCCTCCTCGTCGCCCTGTTTCCAGCCGAGCAGCTTCTTCACTGCCGGCGATGTGAATGAAAAAAGTGAGCCCAGCGAAGACATGGCGCTGCTGGTGGTGGATTCAACGTCGTCGGTGTCCATTCTATGTGGCGGATTCACCCGAAAGCCGGGGTAACTACTTGCAGGAGGATAATCTAGAAAAGCCATTGGCAAAAAATTTATAATAAATTCATAATTCATAAATTGCTACAACAATAAGAGTGCAAAAAGCAATTCAACACATTTTTATTATTATCGACTGCATTAGTATGCACGATCGTTGCCGCCGTTAGCCAATTGTTGGTCCTTAACTGATCATTCGGCTCGCTAACAACCACTCAAAATTAATTAAATGAATGTTTGTTTTTCCTTTTTGAGAATTATGCAAAACATTTGTTAAACTCCATTTTCTAATATCGTTTGCCTTTTTCGCGCTATTGCCGTTGTTGTCGCTTTGCTTACAAACGTCAGTACGTGTGCCTGTGCGCCAATGGCTTCAAGTGGTTAGAACCGCCCACCAGCGAGTTCGCTTGGCTGTGCTCCAAGATAGCCATCGCTTTAAGCGGCCGCGACGTGTGGCGTGCACTGCTGGCAGTCGCTCAGCCGATCGCTTGGCTCGCTTTCTGAGACTTTCAACTCAATATTTCATGTGTACGCTGGCGCGCGGCTTAGGCTCCACCTATTTCTACGCTAATGGAAAACTATTACAGCACGAAGGTCGCATATGGGATCAGCCACAAGTGGGCTGACACATAGCATTTACTAATAACTATGCAGACAATCAGAAAAACCAACAAAATTCTATTAAAATTGTTGGTAAGGTTAATATTTTGAGAATCGAACAATCATTCCAGTTGATCAGGTCCAATAAAATTTAATACATTTTCTGTTATTTGTCGAACGCCTCTGAACAACTTCAAAGCCTCCTATTTGTAACTTCTTTGTGCAACATTTTTTGTAGCAAATATTTACACCGACCTGTCGCCATCAAATCCCGCACAGAATTCTGCATGCAAATTTCCTACACAAGTGCACACTTGTTCACTTAAAACAGAGCACTGAGCAATCGCAACAACATTATTAGGTGACAGGCCAACAACGAACTTATCAATTGTTACAATTCATTTTAATTATGACATTTCAATGTTAACCAGCTGCAGAACAACGAGAAAGCAAACAACAACTGTCAGAGCTGCTATCTTTCTGGCCGCCAACAGTCCATCGGCCAATATTTCTCAATGCATTTTCGTATCAAACACAACAAAGTGTGCAGATTTGCCACACATTCAATTAATTAATTAGTTGAACACGCTGACAAACGGCCGTACAGACAGTTGGACAGACGGAGAAACACCTAGCAGGGCGGCATTTCCGTTTGTTGACAAGTGTCGCATGTGGCCCGGTCGATGTTTTGTCAGCAGCGGCCAACTATCGACAACATTTCGCCGTGTCGTTGACAGTGGAACGTGTAGCAAATGGTGAACAAATTGACAGCGCCATCGTCAAGGAGCAAAACCATTAAAGATAATTCACGAGACATGCAACAAACGCGGTGCGGTTTCGCGCATTTTTGTGGCAATTAGTTTTGCAGCAAAATTTACAATTTGCCACTGCACTGCGTGCGGCTGCGACTGCGCCTGCGCGGCTGCGAATTTCGAATCCAATTAAGCAGCGCCAATAAATCCAGCCGTGTGGTCGATCTCGCCTCGGCGGCTGTCAAGTGGCTTGCGCCCGGACGAGACGCGCGAATCGGGCGGTGTTGCGGCAATTTGGCGACACCGGTCGTGCGGACACACGCAGCCAAGAGCAGCGCGCGCGCATACGCTCAATTTTGCAACATTGCATGTAGCATGCGTGCTGCGTTGTTGGCCGTGTTAATTGCAGCGCCACTGGGCTTTAATTTACAGCCCGGCTATAATTACTTATTTTACTATTGATTAATCATAAATTAAGCAGACATTTCACTGTAAATTTATGGCACGCAACGCTCGCGATTGCTTCATGCTGTTCAAGCGGTTGGACGAGCCGGCGCGTAACTGAGCTCTTGAGAAGAGGGAAGTGCTCGGAGTGGACGGAGAATGCAGAACAATCTTTGGTGGTTTAAGGTGGGCGCAAAATAATGACTAACAGTTCAGCCAAGTACTCCCAAGTTGCATTAGAACTGTGTGCCTAGGGGACGTCACATATGAGGTTACAGGGATAATGGTCGCAGTATACATTAACATGTAATCGATTGATGAACTTTCATACCAAACGTTGTAGCCGCAAAGAGTTCAACGTGTCACACTAAATATATGATTTGTCTATTAAAGGTCAACCTATGCTTAAAACTGATCGCAACCAATTAGTTTACATGTTTAATGCACTTTCTGTGACTTTTTGATAAGAATCCGCTTTGATAAGAAACCTTTGCCTTCAACAATTGGCTTTTTCTGCAAATATTTTGCTTGGTACGAACGAGAATGGAAACAATAAATACATGAATTCTTAGCAAACAGGTCTTTTAATTCCTACGGCATAGTAAATTTTAAGAGAAACGTGACTATTTTATGAAACATAAAAACGACTTCAAGCAACCAAGTTTTACTCAACATGACTGAAATCGTAGCACAACTCGTATGTTCTGCTGCACAGTTTTCTTAATAATCTTTCGTAAATCCCTCATACAGTTACTTTCGGCTCCATTGCTCCCACTTTTCGTGCCGTCGGTATCGAACTGTTTCGAACAACGGAAAACACAAATCGTGTCGATTTCGTTTCCTTTTGTAATACGATTTTTCACTTTGCTTTGCTTCTGTATTTATTATCACTGAAATATGACTTCGAACTATCTAATTTGTGCATGGAAGGAAGACGCCGCGGACAGACAGACACACACACAAACTGCAGCGCATATGCAGCCGTGCTATTTATAATTCACGCACGCATGCGCATTATTAATCAATCATAAATGCGACAATGAGTGTAAATCAAAGTCGAGAAAAACAAATCAGAAGACTTATCGCACTTCCGCTCGTCCGCTCCTAGCCGCGCCATGGCTGAACCTCTGCATTCTTTTCCATAAATTACTGCAAGCAAGCACAGCGACAACGGCGGCAGCAAGCCATGCCCATTTATGTATATAAATAAATTTACAAGTGTAAATATGTAATAGTAAACGGGCAGGGCGCGAAGGCGGTGCTGCGCGAACGAGAAAATAAATAATGCAAATACAGCAAATAACGCACACATGACGAAACCGCTGCAGTGAAGTCGAGTTGCGATCGAGATCGGCGAGGGGCTCGATCCTCGCCAAATTCAAATTATTTCGAGTGCACACAATCGGTCTTCCAAATGTTCGAAATTTCTTCTCAACGATTCGCGCAGTAAATTCAAGCACTGTTTCTTCTTGCCGAAGATCGAAATCAAAACTATTGTCGTATGTGTCACTTGTGCATCGCGTTGTTCGTTTTGCGCCAAATGACGGCGCGGAAAAACGGTTGTCAGCAGGCAGGAAGGCACAATAAATAATTCCGAATACGAAAAATCCGATGACTCCGCTGCGTGAGTGAGTGAGTGACTGACTGACTAAGCCAACCAACTGAGTGACGCCTTGTCACTTGAATTGCAATCGAACCAATGTTGCACTATCCGTTGCAGCAATACAGCGATGTGCGCGTCTCGCGGCGGCTCGCTCGCTTCCTCGACTTCCAATCCATTTGATATGGTTGGGCAGTGAGAGTGTTTTACCGTATGTTTGCGCCTCTATGTGGCGGAGAGGAGAGCAGAGCAGGCTCAACGCCAGTGGGAACAGTGCTGGCAGCAACAACAACAACAACTATAACTACAAACAAGAGCAGCTCCAGCGACACAGCTCAGCATAATAAGCAAACAACAGCACAATAACAACAACAAAAGCACCAACGACGAGTGAATAGCAAGCACCGCGCCAGAATAGCAACAGCAACTCCTGCTGCTGACAGCGAAACGTGTGTGTTTACCACGTCGAAAAAATTAAGCGCCACAGCAAGAATATAAAATGAGGCGAATAAAACTGAAAAGTAAACAAACAAGGCTGCAATGGAACCCAAACATGAGTCGTCGTTGTAAAATGTAAACCAGAACAGAAGGAATCGAACCGCAAAGAGTGCCGGCGGGAAACTAAGAGCCTCCTGACAAGAGAGCGGGCCACGCAGAGAGGAGTCCAGTGCAAAATGTGCACGAAAATAAACGCGCGCAACCCCCACAGCTCACGAATGTGGGAGGTTCACAGTTCCAAGTGATTAGAGAAGCAAAGTAAGAAAAAGTCGAGCAAAAACTGACAAAGTTCCTTCGAAGTCAAAAACAATGACACATGACGACGCACAGTGGGTTAGGAAAGCCATCATTGTCGCAAGGGGCCATTGTCCTAAAAGGTACTTGATCCACTCAGCCCTTTATAACCGCCTTAGATATGTGGAATAAGCGAAAAAAATAGCTTTTAAAACGCCAGCTTTATACCCAGTTCTGATTTCAATAACCAAATCACACTCAAACCCATTGCTTCCTAATTGACTTCTCAGCATATCAACAAGATTCTCAATAAATGTTTGTCAACTGATGTTATTGCATGTTTATAGTTGTCCAACCACCCAGAAAGATTTTGTGGAAATATTTTTAAAAACCAATATCCCAAAATGGCGTCGTTCTATGTTAACCATTTCGCTATTTTCTTGCCATATGGCAACATGCTACTTTGTGGACGTCTGAACCCTCTGTGGTTTCAAGAATACATTTTTTGTTGGTCCTTAGAAAAGTTTAAAGTTTTATGAAAAATACGAAATTAATAAACTGAATATTAAAGTTTAAAGAAGAGAAGTATACACGATTTTTAATGGTACATCTTGACATAGTAAAGAAGGAAGAAGCAGAAAACTTTAGATAACTTTTTAATTTGACGTTTTATTTCAATTTAGATACTTTTTTCCGTTTTGGGAAAATTTCGTTATGCGTAAAAATTTTTATGTTTAAGTTATTACTACAAAACAACACAACAATAATCCACAACGATGTGGTTGCTCTCATAGAAAAATACTCTAACATACAGGGTCCGAGTATAAAAATTATAAAATGTCTAATGGAATGTTGCTTAGAAGCTTTAAACGTAAAATTGAAAATTGAAAATTTTAACTTTCCCCAGTAAAAACCTGTAGCGAAAGGGTTAAGAATTGCGCCACTTTGATCCGAAATCTTGCACCGAATTTCCCCAAACCGATTTCTTTGAACACAATCGCATCGATAATTGTAAGAGTTTCCTCATCTTTTCATTTCATTAGCGCATTGAATAGCAACAAATGTCATTGCAAAGTGAAGCCTATTTTACCACAAGACCAGTAAAATGGAAAATCAAACGGTTAAGCAAGACGTCAAGACACCTTATGGTGATTTTCCCGAGATAATTGTATGTTTTATAAATGCTAACACTATCAATTCCGATAGCTATGTAAATATGTTTGTGATAGTGCGAGAAGTCGAGATCGTATGTGGGCCGGCACCTATAATCGAGTTTAACGCATCGGGGAAGACTGCCGCAAGTATTCGAATCAGAAAAGGTTGCACCTGACAGTTCGAAAAACAAGAGACGTCTTCGAACCATTCAAATTCAATTGCCTGCATTCGGGTTGATCGGCAACTAAACTTCGAGCGCCAACCAGAACCAGCAAAGGCTCACACGGCGCTCAATCTGGCCCAGTGTCAATCGCGAAATGACTCTAGTACGTGCGTTCGTGGGCATGAAGCGTGCAGAGGTGGACTTGGCAGCCGCCCGTTCTCAAATGAGCAATGCCAACCTGAACGCCAGCAGCACCAACAAAAGCAGCGCACACCACACCATCGTAAAAATTCTGCAAATGAGGGAGTTTTATTTATTTACGTTTTTGCGTGTTTCTGTACTCCTTTGAAAGGCTGACTGCCTCCATTCCCATTCGCAACTTTTGCTATTTTGCATATTATTTTAATTTGCATGTCAACAACAACAGCCACAATCGTCAATATGGCACGTACCAATGCAATAGCAACGACGACGCGTTCAACAAATTGCAATTGGAGTTGTTGCTAAAGTTGGGCGCCGCCTGTTCAAAATCAACGCGCCAGCAGTCAAACGGCCAAATGTGATAGAAAAAATCACTCTATGGAGTGGCTGAATTGGTTTTCGCCTTCGCCTTCGTCAGGCACTCGCACCCACTCACGCACACACAGACACAACTGGCTGGAGTCGTACAAGTGTTTATTGCGTGTATACAACCACTAAATGTGCGATCACACAGGGACCCCGAGTGGCGCAGTGGCCGCTGTTGTTGTGTTGCCATATTGCGTTCGTATGGCAAATTTAGATTGCAATCGGAATCGAATGATCTTAGCGCCCCCATCCATTGTTGGCCATACTCCACACTTAGACGAAACGCGCGCACCATAATAATTATCATCAGCATAGGAACGGATCAACACACAAGCAACGACAGCAACTCACTGGAAGCCGAGGCATGCATCGAGCATTGGCAAAATGTGGAAATCTATTATGTTGCAATGCGTCGCTGGCCCATTGGTTTGGGAGGGCAGAAGTTGCTACAATATAATTGGACAGGGTTGAGCATATTTTTTAGTTTGTTTGAATATTTGCCAAGCGTGCCAGGCAGCCAGCTACACACATGTTGGGTAATGTCACACGTAATGCGGTTCTTGAAATGACCGCAAATTTCCATTGCGCCAGAACTGTGTAAAATTCTGTGACCATTGTCACACGGCCCAAATCACGAGGGTGTAGATGATAATTTATTAGACCCTTACTGCACATTCTCCATCAACTTATACTGAACGCACTAAGTTTAGACACTTCCTCCATAACTATAAACTTTTTGTGGACGGTTGAAGGGATAAATTCCAACAAAATTCGTCGACAGCTATTTTGAGATTTTTACCCACTTGGACAGAATATATTTGGCCCTGACTGATACCTGTCTCGCCTCCAGCAATCAATAACGATGATTTGATTTCAACAAAATACCACATTACTTATAGGACGACCCAATAATTGCAAGCAACACGACATGTATTTCTGCTGAATTTTAATCGGGCAAACTCGGTTGTTTTGGGGACACGGTTTCAACAAGGCAAAGGTTTGATGTTTGCATACAATGTGTGCAAATAACGCGCAATTGCGGCGATAATTACTAGCCGAGGCAATGGGATGAGTACAATGAAAATAGCCAAGTCACTGAATGGGTTGGGAGAGGAATTAACTGGCTGACAGACGTTCGCAGTTTTTGGTGTAGTTGGCAGTGCCTCAGAAAGCAAAGGACATGAAGGATTTGGTAAGTAAAACCAGTTGGCGACTGGGCAAAACCGTGGTTTGGAAACGCAATCCGATGTATAATTTGAATGTAAATCGCCAACGACCGTGATAGCCACTCACCCGTAAGCAATTCTTAGGTGTAATAAATAAATGTCGAACCCTTCAGCTCACAAGAAACCAATTCCTAAAGCAGTCAACTCAAGTTGAGGGCACATCATCAGTACGCAGTGTGAAAACAGCAAAAACAACATCATCCATCGACCATGCAATCTCGACATTTTATAGCATTTGTACAAATGACCAAGTTGAGCATAACATCCGGTCCGGCCGTAATTAAATTATGGGCAAATGGAAAACAAAACACGAGCAACGTCCACAAATCGCACAACCCGGCGGACTGATGAATTCGGCGACAATTTTTCGAATGCTTCAATTGAAGCAGAACGAACATTGAAGCTGCAAGAGAACGACAAGTCGAACAGTGAGCATCAGGGCGCGGGCACATAAATCATAAATTGATGTTGGGGTAGAAGAATTCTGGAGCTGGGCAGCGAGGAAATTTCGCCAACGGGTATAACGCCAAAGGCTGCAATGTAATTGCGGATAAAAAGGAAATAAGGAGCGAAAATTGCACAATGCTCAAAGAACCTGCAGAAAGCAGTTCGGCGGAAAACCGCTTACGGACGCTGCGACGTTGCGCATCAAAGGAAAAACATTTTCGCTGTAATTCAATTCCCCAAACAAAACGTTTTCGATTTCATGGCTAAAATAGCCATAACTATGATGAGAATGCGTCTCATGAACGCGACGTGGCCGCCGTTGTAGCCAGCGCGGAGTGCGGAATGCTGAATGCAACACGGCAGCGGCGCCTGGATTGCAGCGTCGCCGACCCAACACAAAAAGTGGCAAATTTTCCAAGAATTCTACGCAGCGCTGGCCGCTTTAGGAAGCGAACACACGCACACAACACGGAGTGCAGGAGTGTTTGGCGGAGGGGAGTCGAAGACAGCCATAGCCACAGGAGAAAAGCGCAGATAAACCCCGAATAGGGAATGACAAGGAGAGAAAAGGCGAAATCAACGCGCCGTTGCAGCGAATGCAGCCGCGGAAAATGTGCGAAATGTGCGCGGTGCGATAGCAAAAAAAGCAACAGAAACGCGTGGTAACCAGAGAAGTTGCAGGAATGGCAGTCGCAGCGCCGGCGGCAACGACAGCGGATTAAATGGCCGAACATGGCTAATTACAAAATGCTGCCAAGTAAGAACAAGTGCTCAGCGCTGAACGGTGCCGATGGCCACAGCGGTTAGTGGGGCCTATAAAATTGCGGCATCGCCACTGGCGGGGAGTTGCTCCGACAACGGTGGATGCAATTTGGTCGAAGCAGAATCGAAGTGAAACGGCAATTGCCGGAGCAATAGACAGAAGTTGGTAAGTGGTGAACAGCACCACGCTCGGAAGACACGTCGATAGCTGGAGAATCAAACAATCAACAACATGACAACGTTGTCGCCAATGTTGACGGCGATCAGCCAGCGCCAACTATTAAAGTGGGAGCGGTTGGCTGGTTGACGTAGCTTGGCTTGCGCACAGAATTTATGAAACTTTTAATGCAATAATTATTGCTTTATTGAGCGTTGGCACTCGGACAGAATGCCCGATGAAGTGCCGGCCCGTCTTGGGTGGCACCAACCAACCATCAGAAGGTGTTGAATGCAGAACACGGACGACACAGAGCAGGACAATGTTGAAGCGTAGTTACGTAAATCCTGACGCATGGTCGGGTTCACTTTTATCAGCTGAGAGGGGAATTTATCGGACTGTATCATAGCAACTCTGGAAAAGTACATAAATATTTCTTAACAATGTGAGAATTCGTATTTTCAATAAAATACGGAAATAGGATTGATTGGCTACTGCCGACGCCACAGTATACTTTGCAACCAAGGAGCTGGAGTTCTGAAAAGAACTAACTCACGGTTGAGATCTCAAAAATCAAATAACGAATTTTAATAACTACGCGAACAAAAAACACATTTGTTGATAAAAAGTACTGAACATAAGAAACCTGAAACTTATAAACATTGTGGGAACTTTACTCAGAAATTGTTATTAATAACAATAATAGGAACAGTACATTAATATTTTTAAACAATGTGAGAATGTTTTTTCAATAAAATAAGAAAATAGGGTTGCCTACTGCCGACGCCACATAGTCAAAGTACAGCTTCATAGAAATATGACAGTTTTGTTCTAATCATGTTGTTTACTGGCCCAAAGGGACCAAATTTAATCCAACAGGAACACTTTTTGACAAGTATTAATAAAAACAAAGCAAATCATATCATATCTACAGTTTGTCTCACATATGACTTGTCGAAACACTGAAACGAAAGCTTCAATGGAAAAATGTGGAGTTACCTAAATTAACATCCATAATTCGAAACAACAATTTGCGGTGTGTGGACAGCCAACCACAGTGGCCGCTTATGGTGCGGTGCAACGTCAGGGACAATAAATATCAACCACTCCAGACTTCGTTGCGTACGGCTGGCAATAAAATTGTGTGTATGTGTGTGGGACACTTCTGCGACAGAGATTTATGCGTTGCAACTTATTTTTTATTGCCCAGCTTTGTCTATCCGCTTGCTTCGCTCTCCGACTGCGCAACGCAAAATTTCTGTCATGGCAAACGTTTCAATGAGGCTCGAGTTGATGCATAAATATCAGCTGCACTGATTATCACGCGCCACAATCCAAATGCCCAGCACAAGCGTTTAGCTTTGCCATTGTTTTAGAACGCGCTGCAACAGCAGACTGGGAAACGAGGACATCGGCTGCGCAAAATGGAGCAACAAGCGCCCACTCGAAAAGCTTCGACGTCAGAAAGCATTAATCACGCTAGCACTTTGGCCGCAAGTGTCGCAAACAAGGCAAAACAGCCAAAATCGGCGTCAGCCATTTCGTTCTGAAGCGAGTCAATAAACGTGATCATAATCGCTCAATCAGTGGCAGCACAACTCGGCCGGGCAGGAGCGAGCGATGCAACATGGAAAATCGGAGCAGCAAACCATGGGTAATTGCCGGGCTTGACGAAGGCACTTGGGAAGTGGTAATGTTGGCGCAACTTACCGGTCAAAGCGCTGCCTGGCTGCTAAATGTTGGTGACACTCAGCAACTAAGGCGCTCAGCCAGCAATTGAGAAGGCCGCAAGAGCCTCAATCGTGTGAAGCTGTGTTTTTGTGTTTGCGCCTGACATTACCCCAAGTGGCAAAGTGGCGAAGTGGCACTGTCGCCAGACTTGAAACTTCTGACGCGATTCAAGTCTGCTTAATAGGATAATTACAAAGCGCGCTGCCAATGTTGTGTTGCATTGTGTGAGCTGCGTAGGCCGATGAAACCTGGAGTTGCAAAACGGCAGATCGGAAAAGATTGTGAAAAAGTCAGCACAGAATCGAAAAGCGCAGAGCATGCGCGAACACATTGAAATAAATGCAAAGCCAATTGGGAACTTGAAAAAGTTAATGCATAAATAAGAGCGGCAGCGAGTGCAGAGTGCCGTCTCGCCGGTGAGTGCTTGTGGCGTTTCATATGTAGATTTTAATTTATGGTTCAACTGAAATGCTCGCAGTGCACGCACACACTCGAAGAGTTAAAAAATACTAAAACAATTGAACTCACATGCGGTGGTAGGCGTTAGTTAGGGCAACGGGGGCTTCGAAGGCGTTAGCAAACATAAGGGGTTTTTGCGTGGGACTTTGAAACGGGTCGATGGGCAACTTACCATCCTGGAGTCCTCATGAAGAGGCAAAGCGCGCGCTCTGATATTAAATCAACTATTCTCGCAAGCGTGGAAAATAAAGAAGAATAATGAATACAATACTTTAAACTAAAAGTTTATAAAAAAACATTTGTAAATGCGAATAAATGGTTAAAAATGCTTGACAACTTTGCGTTTATCCAAACAAACTACTTTAAGGGGTTATATCAAGGTTGATAGAAAACAAGGTTACGACATCAATGACAGGAAATTTGAAGTTTTCACCAGTGACGTAGTACGAATTGTTTCAAATTGTCAAGGAACAGTGGGACGAGTACGACCTTTTACAAAATTAATATTTCCAAAAAAAAAAGATTATATGAACTGCATATGAAGTTATTTATTTCGTTTCATTGTATTTAATATATCTGTGGCCGTAAGGAATAACGGCCAAAGTCGATTTTATGAAGCTTTCAGGAGAGCACTTTTAATTTTTGATTTTTCTTTAGCTTTAATCAGATAAATTTTAGATTTCTGGGCGTAAACCATTCATGGCAAAAGCCATAGAATTTTGTGTAGTACTACATTTGAATACGACGAATGCAATGGTGGTAATAACTCAATGTTGTCCTAACTCGACTTTGGCTGTTATTCCTTACGGCCACAGATATACACATAAATACTCAGTTATCAATTGTTGAAAGTGATTTAGATAGAAGTTAGGCAAATTTGGCCTCTCTGTGTTACCAATATAACACTCTTGCTATTCAATAAAATTATTATATATATTTATATTATTCAAAATACTATTTTTCAATATTTTATATCAATTCATACTTTAATAACTTCATCAATATTATTTTTAAAATTAAAAACTATCAGGTTTTCTGTAAATGATTCCCATTTTAACTTGGAAAATAGTCCTCCTCATCGCATTCTTATAGTAATGAAATTCATACTATAGCGTCCACAAAAGTTCCAAAATACGTCTTTTGAGAACCTCAATAAAATGCAGAGCGTGTGGATCTGCGGATTACTCAAAATTTGTAAAAATCGTATTAAATATTAACAACGCAACATATGGCACAACAATCACGAATATTTAAATTCACAAATTACTCATATGCTTTTTTTGTATTATTTTGCCGACATTGGCCCACTGCACACTTCATTGTTTACGTTTTGTTTTCTATCAAAAACTCATTACAATTGTTGCAAACCGTTTTCACGAAAACGTTCACTATTGCATTTTGTATAATTTCAAAGATTCCACACCGTGTTGGTCAAATTTTCGCGTTAAATAGTAACAAAATTCAAAAAATGCCGTTGGCCAATCAAATTTTTCATAACAAATGAAAATAATGTTAAGGTGCCCAATTGACATAGGATTCAAATTTAATTTTTATTTTTTTTTCAACATGAGGAAAAATACAAGGAGAAGCAAGATTTTATTTTAGCAAAAGTCTGCACATGTCATTGTAGAATTGGCAGAAATTGATTCAACTGTAAAAAAATATGTGTATAAACGTGTTTTCAGTCTTAAAAAGGAATATACGCACGAATAATACAAATAAAATATTGCACTCTAAAATGGTCACCTTATAATTTTTCACCAGTGACGTCATCAGCCGGATGTCGTAATCTTTATTTTATCATTCTTGGGTTATATATCTTTTTCTGTAGGGAAATACAGTGTTTTAATTTTTTTTTTAAAGCATGTTACCATAGCTTTATTCAAATGCAATACAAAGTTTATAAAAGTACATGTCCTTATGTGAATTTGTATAAAATTTTAAGCGAAAATTCGAAAAATTGGGGAAGTTACAGTCCTTGCCGCAGAAGTCCTTTTGTTAGCAGTGGTTGACGGTGAGCATGAAATCGAGGTAACGGCTCAGCGAAAAAAAAACCAAAAAAAACCACAAATAGTACACAGTGTTGCCTTGTTCGTGAACGAAGGATTTTACAAAAAAAAATTTTGTACAGTTACAGTGCTATTTTTTCCAAAAATGTCGATTTTTTAAGGTCGAAAAATTTAGTTTTTTGCCAAAAAAAAATAGAAGAATTTGTCGAAAAAGAAATTCCTTCGTTCACGAATTAGCTATTGTATGTACAAACAACCCCTCAAAATTTCAAATTGATCGATGCAGTGGTTAGCGGGATATCGTGCTCACCGCGATGGCATTTTTCAAAAAAAATCATTTGGAGAAAATCACGTTTAAAGTTTGAGTTGAATACTTGAGTTCCGGAAACTGCGCGCTATGAACGGCCGTATCTTAGGTTCTAGTGCCCCGATCTCGATGAAATTTTGCAGAAAAATTGTTAAAAGTATGTACTTCAAAAATAAGTCATAAAATTTTTTTTCCATTTTTGAGCCACAAAAAGGTATATAACCCCTTAACCCTTCGCTGCATGGCATTGCATATATGCAATGTTAACTTTTCATAGATTTGGAAACTATTCTGTTCACTATTTTACAGTCATTCATTCTTCAGTTGTGTCTTTTATGTTAAAACATTTTATCTCTAACGGAATTTTGCAAATAACATTGAAAGTATGTTCAAAAGGATCGAAAAAACAATATGTGTTTCGATTTGGTGAAACAATTTCAGTTATTGATGGCGATGATGATATGGGGGTTTCCGTCGTTCAGCTGTTTAGTTCGTTGAATTACGAGTATATAGTGACGCCTGGCCTCTGTTCGACTCCCCGTAGTAGCTAACACTAAAAAATAGATAAAACCGATTTCCATTTCGGCGGTAGCCTTCTCACCTGGATACGAAAAATGTTCGCAAAACTTCTTTCATAGATACAGGAATTCAACAAAATGTTTACCATCAGAACTTCACAAGCAACAAGAATTATAGAACAAAAATGTCTTTCCTTCAGGGAAATTAAATCATGCAACGAAGGGTTAATCTAAAAAATGGGTTATATCTGTCTGTCTGTTCTGTATAGCATGACAGTGTAATTGGTTAAGTAGGTAGGTTCTCACCTTGTGGGGGAAAAAAAACGATTTAACGATTACGACTTTAAACGCGATTTTCTGAGAACCACATTTTCAGACCTAACGGAAGTGATTGAAGGCGCTGGAATGAACCAATCGTCACCAAATTTTTGTTTAAATGTTCCTTAGGGTTTTTTCTAACAAACGAACCACGATCAGCCAAAAATATTGAAAATTGTTTATTTAAAAAAATAATAAGTGAACAAAAAAATGAGGAAATCGTAATTTTTTTTTCAAAACCTCATAACTTTTGTAATTTTGATTTTTTGTTCATGATCTTGGTTCATTCAATAGATAATACGGTACACATTAAGAATGTGTTCGATTTTTGTGTTTCAGATCACGGGTTTTGACGGAATCACTTCCGGTAGCGGTAGCGACATGCCGCCAATGATGGACGCCCCCTCCCCCTTTTTTGATTCATTCAATTTAGAAAATTGTATTCTCTAAAAAAAATGTGTGTTCACATCCAGACAAAATTTTCAACGTTTTATCTTTAACCGTTTTCTCAAAAAAAATTCCTAAAAAAGTGCACTTTTTCGGATCCACAAGGTGAGAACCTGCCTTAAGCTGTGGAACTATTTGAATAGAATGTGGTCGTTTCTTAGCTAATTAGCCGTCTGCTGGTAAACTACGACTGGCGTTGCGGAGTGGTGAATGTGTATGTAGATCAGTCTTCATTGCAGCTCGCAATTGAACGCGCTCGCAAGGCTTTCGATAATTTATCACGATCACAACCATTTTAATGCAGCCAATTGCGATGCTCGAGTCGTCGTTCTTTGTTAATGAATAATCGCGTTGCGAACTCAACGGCAGCATCCCGACTCCAGCCCCAGTCACAGCCAGCAATCATCGTCGTCGACAGCGGCGGTGCTGCATGTCATCGCCGCTGTCATTCACACCATCACAAAACTGCCTCCGCCTTGCCCTCACCCACCCACACGCCCATCAATCTCTTTTCGACTTCGATTCCCTTCAATTCCCATTCATTTAATATGCTTGCGTCCCTTCGTAGTGCCGCGTGCACTCGACTGCGTTTGACTGTCGAGCCGACTTTTTTGCTCGTTTTGTTTACATTCGATTCTTTTAATCGCGAACGTAGAAAGGTGTTTCCATTGATAACGAAACCAAATGGGGAAGCGAGAAGTGAACGATCCTCCCCTTCGGAACGCCGACGTAAAGCGAAGCGTTCTTTTGGCGTCGTGGAGCGGGCCGTGAAGAAAGCGGCCGGCAGCTGGGCAGTGCGGGGCAGACAAGTTTAGCTTCTTCTTCCACACACTTTATTTATAAGTGAATGGCAGTAATGTTGTGCGGTTTGTGTGCTTACTTCTTTTCTGCGTCTACTTTGGTGATTAAATTGATAAAACACAGTTGGAAAAATCGAAAAACCATCAGCACAAACCCATTTTTTTTAACAACAAGCACAAAATCGGCAGCTAACATTTGGTGCCTCCCGTGGCCGCATGAGTCATGAGACGGTCTAATGGAGAATTCTTCCTAAAAAGCATTATTCATCAGCGGATTCACTCATTACACATACGAGCAACTACTCCAACAGCGAAAGAAGACTTGGCCAGACCACCGTCAGCGCCTCAAGTGGCTCAAGTACTTTCCAAACATTGCGGCAAATAATAAATTTTTGATTTTATGCATTTGCTAGAAATTTGGTGTCTGTCGGCACGTAGTGACTGCCCAGAAAGCACAAATATTTTAATTGTAGCGTTTTGGGAAACAAATTTGTAAACAAATGTTACCGCTCTCTTCCACCCTCCCCGCGAGCGAACAGAACCGAAACGTCTTTGCTTGTAAGTGTTACTGTGTCGCTTGTGTTGTCGCCTTTGTGGCGTCACAGCAATGACAGGAAATGCCAAAGGTGGAATGGGTCGTTATGCACTTTATGTTCAACATTGATTTACGGCGGGTTAAACACAAAACGATAACAGCCAAGCGATTGCGCTCGAATTCCATGCAATTTGCCTTGAAACAGTCTTCTCGTTCATTATCTACAAATCAAGCAAATGCCACGCCTACGCCGATAGCTGTAGCTATACAAGCCACAATTTCCGAACAGTTGCAGCGCACTGTTGGGAGCTAACCAGCTTCCGTGGTGGGGGGTTGGGTACTCAGGATTCGTTGCTTTTGCCGCAGTAAGCCAGCTCAAATTTAGGCAATTACCCTACCACGACGCAGCAACGAATTTTTAAAATGCGCACAATGCTATTCTTTGCCATTAATGATGTGATCCTGGACTCTCCATTTCATCAAGCCACTTACAGGAGCCAAAAAATGGCGCCGCTACCGTCGGCTTCGCAGCCACCAGCAGCACAACGGCGACAACGACGTCGACGAAGTGCCTCACAAAGCAAACGCGGTAAATCCACACACACACAATTTTCACTTCTGATTTTTCGTCATGAAATTCTTGCAAATCATTGCAATTTTTACTCACTCGTTTAGTAAAACGCTTAAACTTTCGGTATTTGTTAAAGTAATGTGAAGTTTTACACCCCAACTTGTAAATTTTTAAGAACTTTTATTGTTTATCACCAAAGATTGGAAAAGCAACACGAACGCGACACGAAAGAAAACGACGAACACGACCAACAAACTCTGCAAGTGTTGTTGCGTTCTAGTCGATTAGCAGAGATGTTGCGCGTAGGCCAAATTGTGGTGCTGCCAGCCTTGCTGGCTTCTAGGATGATTTATTAGCACCAACATAAATATATGTCTTAAAATACCATTCAAATCGTTTTTTTTATTTCTGTTATTTCGCTACACCATTATTTCTTTTATACTTACAAAATTCAAAAACATTTGTAGTAGGCATCTGCGACGATGAAAACAATATGCAAAATTGCCAAATTTCATTTATAAGTTTATTTTCACATACAAAGAAAATGAATAATGGAAAACACATTTCCACGAGGGTGAATATACGAAGGGAGAAGAAATTAAAATTTCGAAAGAAAATTTTTGTGGAGACTCAGTCCGGCAGGTTTTCCAAGGGTGGGTAACCCTGGTTTGGATGGTATTGCAGTGTTTCGAATAGTGCAATTGCCTAGTGCAATCCACCTTTAATTATAATTTACCCGATTCAGGTTAGTCAGGTACGTTTTTAAGCAGATAGCCACTAGCAGTGGCTTGAAGACAATCTGAGAGTAGCAATGGAGAGCTTCTTCTCCGAAAAAGAGGATCCCCTTTTGTGATGAATACAATCTTCCTTGGAACTTTTCCTACTCGACAGTCTACTTGAAAGATCTCGCATTTCATAACATATAAAAAAAGCACAATCGGTAATCAAAGGGTGAATACAATTAATTATACCTATGAAGACAAGAATAAACCTGAACCCTATGAAGAGAGACTACAAATGCGTTAAATAACAAACGAGTCACATTCAATTCGAGAGGGAAGTATCGAATACTCAATACTTTACTCTTTTGTACTTGTTAAACTTATTAAATAATATACCAAAAAATGTAATGCTTAAAATAATTGAAAAACAAAAATGAGAACAGCATTTTCTTTGAAATGATTAACATAATTTGAGTTCAGATTATATCCATAAACAAAGAGCTACGCCACCGCCAGCGCTTACGATACCGAACTGATGGCATTGTGCGGCGACCCCATCTGAGTTAGCACTTTGTCCAGCCACTGTAGCGGCCCATGCAAATGGATCTCGATCCAGCACGGCGTCGACGTCACATCCTGTCGATGGTATTCGGCGCCCCAACCCTTCACGAAACTCATGCGAATGGTGCACATTTTGGTTAGCTCGTAAACGGCCTCGAAGCCGTTGTTCACCGACTGCGACAGCAACTGCGCAAATTCCTGGTTATTGAATATTTTTAGAGAACATCCTGGCGGTATCTTGCACACGGTGGTCGGATGAAAGCCGTGATGGTAGTTGCAGTTGCGCGATTGCACAAATACTGCCGAATCCGATAGGCACTCGGCGTACACCTCGCCCGTAACGTAGTACAGATGAACGCCTTTACCTAATAGCAACAACAATTGTGGTCAATGTGTCAATTGTGATAAAAATGCCAGTCGCAGGCAGTTGGCTCACCTATGTGACGGCGTGTATTCTCTATGGTACTGTTACGATTCACGTTGCTCAGCTGGCCCAGACAGCAGCGGTCAGAGTTATTCGACGGATTCGTAAAGCCGTCCACAATTACCGAGTTGTTGTTGCAGTGGAACACCTCGCCCACACGACAGTTGAGTTCGTAGTAGGCAATAGAGGCCCAGAAGGCCGGTTCCGAATAGCTCACCTGCGCGACATCGCCCATCTGAGCGTCCAGGATCTGCGTACCGTCAGTGGGATTGTTGGAGTTGCCGTCCTCCGAAGGACTGTAGGCCGGTGGTGGTGTTCCAGCCAGACTGTCGTACGGTGAGGTCGGATTGGAGTTCACGGAACTTGGACTGCCCACTGAGGCCAGCGGCGGGCTAGTGGAGTTCAAGTGCGAATTGAAACCGGTCGTCGAGTAACTCACATTGTGGGGCATAGTTGGCTCGGTCGTCTGATTGAACTGCAACATGGAGTGGCCGGGTGCGAATTCCGAGTGACGCGGCACGAGCACCGGCGGCAACACTGGACTCTCAACGCGCTTGTAATGGTATGGATTGATGCACACTTCCTTCTGTTTTGCGCTGAACGGATACTGGCAGATTTCGAGCGGTTTGAGTTCGTGATGCGACTGCAAATCCGGCCAACGCCAAACACGACAGTAGATTACGTGCGGCAGCCCTTTGCGGTGTGAAACCTGCAACAGGAAGACACAATTTAGGGTCGATTTACGAAATACGAACGGATGAATTGAAATATACTCACTTGTAGGCGGCCATCCAGCGAGCGAGGAATGGTGACACACTTCGAGGGCTGCCCAGGGCACGACAATGCCCGCTCCAGCTCATCTATGGCTCCTTTGCGCTTCTTCAGTTTCTTCACTAAACTGTCAACAGCCTTTTCAGCCCATTTCTCCTCCTCGTCACCCTGTTTCCAGCCCAACAATTTTTTCACCGCCGGCGATGTGAACGAAAAAAGTGTGCCAAGTCGAGACATTGCACTGCTGATCGTGGATTCGACGTCGTCGGTCTCCATTCTGCTTGGTGGATTCGCTAAAAACCTAAATAATTGAAATTCATTCGGAAGAAATTCAAAACGATTATTTCAATATTCCAATATTCAATGTTTGTTGTGGAGCTCCACTACTGGGAGGACCCTAGAAATGGCGCCGCTGCGGTCAGCTTCGCAGCCACCAGCAGCACAACGGCAACGACGACGAAATACAGCAAAGAGTAAACGCAGCTTATCCACACACACACAAAATTTTCACTTCCGATTCTTCGCCATGAAACTTGCAAATCATTACATTTTTACTCACTTGTTTAGTAAAACGCTTAAGTTTTCGGTATTTGTCAAAGAAATGCAGTTTTTTATGTAAATTTTCAAGAACCTTTTATTGTTTATCACCAGAGGAAAAGCAACACGAACACGACCCGAAAGAAAACGACGAACTCGACCAATTGCTGCGTTTTAGTGAATTAGCAGAGTTGTTATGCTTGGGTCATTTGTGATGTTGCCATAATTAACTTGAGTTTAACAATATAATACAATATTCGACCAATAATCGTTGCATGGCATATAAATATAGTTGAATTTAATTATTACTTATTATTTCTTTTATTATTATTATTATAGTCAAAAGGCAAATGTGATTGGAATTTTGCACAATTTTACCGCCCATGCCCGAAATTTCGAAGTGTGTTCTTTCGATTGGCAATTTAACCCTTATTCTCATACCCAAACTTACTAACGTCGTTCCATTTCATGAAATTTTTAAGTTTTCAATATTTTGTTAATTAAAAAGTGATTTTTTTTTAAATATATGATTTGTTCGCTTTTCACCTAAATAACGAGGATCCGGAAGGTACAAAAAAAATTTTCATTATTGGGTATGAGAATAAGGGTTAAGGCGTTTTTGAGCCTCCAAGGAAATGGAGGTGCGTTGCGAGCCTTGTTTGATCAAAGCTCTAACCTTAAACAATTCTCCTAGGTGGGCAATAGACACCAGTGCCGTAGAAGGGCAGAAGGGATTGGGTGCCATTATTGGAATGAAGGGCTTGTACTTGAGGATATGTTTTTATGTTTTATTCTGCACTGCACTGAATTTTGTGAAGTTTTATTTTTTCGAACAGGGGGAGGCCGGGGATGGCTTTTGGTTTTTTTTAACACGGCGGCCGGAATTGCTCTTTAGTTGGGTTTGTTTTTTTTTTGTAAGGGGCTCACTTCGCTTTTTTTTTTGTTTTTACCTCATTTAGGTACTGCGTCTTATGTTGTTCACTATGTAATTTGTCACTGTTTTGTTTGAATGTTGTTCACTTATATTTTTTTTCACTGTTTTGTCTGATTTGTGTCACTGTTTTTATAAGTTTTTATATATGTTTTCTGTTTCCACTTGTCGCGGGTTCGCGGTGGCTCGAAGGACCATAAACATATATTACATAACATACATATATTTTATGTTAGGGGATTTTTCTGATCCTTAGTAGATTTTTGGGAGATTTTTGAATAACGAAGTATGATGTATTGGATACTCTGGCAACAAAACCTATTTTGGCAACTATTTTAATAATCAAAGCATCCTATTGTGTTAAAAATTGTTTGAGATCCCAAATGTAAGCTCCTTCTATCTCATTCTCACTTATTTCTGTTACAATGAAATCCCACCAGAAACGGCACTTTTTATTTAATTCATTTGTGTTGTTTTTGTTGATAAGCTGAAAAATAATAAAAAATGCCGCATTTAAATTATTTTAATTAATGATTTATTATTTTTATTTTATTTTTATATAATTATAAATAATATTTTTATTTTATCATGAGAAGTTTTATTAGGAGAAAGTCATTTCAGGTATCTGGCAACACTGATTGCACAAGCGCCCGAAAAAAGCGGCAGTATTTCTGGTCCAAAATCTTTGTTGATTGTTTAACTAACTTCCAAGGCACATTAATACAACTTGCTAACTTCAGTGTGATAAAAAGAAATAGCCTTAAGCTAGAAGATATACTAAACTTCAATTCCTAAACAATGGAGGCCGATGACCTAATCGAGGAGCTGTCTACTAATGATGTTACCGAATCCGAGTTAGCGCAGTTCACAGAGACACAACTACTCGAGCTGCATGAGGTTCTGCCTTCGGGCGGCGCCGTTAATGAGGTAGGAGGCGGTGTAACAAATGAGGTCGCTTTGATAAGAAAATTTGTGTGCGGCGAGGCTGACCTACCTGAATGCTACACAAAGCTAGAGCCTGAGGAAGACGAAGAGGATGAGGAAAGTGCTCAACATAATCAGCAGCTCGATGAAATGCCTTCAACATCAAAAGGCGCAGTAAATGCGTTGTCTCTATGCACAACAACCACTGGAAAAAATCGGCATGCCGTTAATACTGAAATCGATGCGATGCAGACCACACAACGCTGCAACTTCAATTCCTCCCGCAAACGTACAGTTCTCAGCCCCGCCTTACAAGGTCTTATGGGTGAAGCCAACCTCAGTTATGCGCGCGGACAAATCCATATGGCTGAGAAGATCTGCTTGGAGATTATTCGACAAAACCCCCTAGCACCTGAGCCATTTCTCACGCTCGCCGAAATCTATGAGCATCGCGATAAAGACAAGTACTTGGACTTTTTAACCATAGCCGCCCATTTAAATCCCCATGATCGTGATCAGTGGATTCGCATCGCGGAGATGCACATCGCGCAGGGCAACCTACAGCGAGCCAGAATTTACTACAGCAAAGCCATTAAGGTACTATAATTTTTCTGCTCAAACGTACACATATCCTTGTTCTTTACAACTTTAAATACATTTATGTTAATAGGTACTGCCGAAGGATTATGATTTGCGACTGCGAAAAGCGCGTTTGTTAGAGCTAATGGGCGAATCCCACGTAGCCATGTTCACGTATCTCCGAATGATACCAAATGTTCCACCGCAATGTGCCAGTCTCTGTTTGCAAACGGCCAACAACGTCGCTCATTATTTCCACGATCTTAGCAAGCATAATCTCGCGCTCGAGGCCATGGATAGCGCCTACACCGTTTGTGCTAGTCACTTTAAGCTGCAGGATCTAAACCTTTACATGGAACTGCTCATACTCAATAAGGCTTACGCTAAAGTTTTGTCCTGCTTGCGTCAGCGCACCGATCTTCAAATAGAAACCGAACAGGAAGACAACCTAGAGCTGATATTCTTTTGTGTTATACCGGATGACTATCTGCCTGATTTCCGGGCCAAGCTCTGTGTTAGTCTCATTCACCTGCGTGCTCATCATCTTCTCGGATACTTAATTAAAAATATCCACGATCACATACCAATCGTTGACGAACGGCTTGATCTCTATATAGACGTTGCTGAGGCGCTTATGCATGAGCGCAAGTATGCGGAGGCAATCGACTTGCTGCGTCCTATCACTGACGCTGAAACAGTCGAATGTCCCGCATTTGTTTGGTTACGTCACGCCGAGTGCTTACGCCACTTAAACCGCACCACTGACGCCATCCAAAGTTATTCACGAGTCGTCGATCTCGCTCCATATTGCTACGAGGCTAAATTCACGTTGTCAGCACTTCTGAAACAGCAAGGACGTCACGTAGAGGCGGTCAAAGCCCTACAGCAGACCGGTGAAGTCGATGGACAGCCACTAAATGCCCGCCTCCTTTACGAGCGCTGCCTCATGCTACAGCAAATTGGGGAGATAGACGAGTTCTTTCAACTCGGATACATATTACTCGCCCGCCAGTCGATTAAACTTCGCAATCGCGAGGAAATGTTAGCAGCAGCCAGTGGTGGAAGTTTTTATAATGCTGAGGGCCTTAAAGTTATCCTGCAAATGCGCAACATTACCGATGACACGGACAAAGCCTTGCAGGTTTGTAAACTTCACTCTTAAACCTAGTCCCAGCCAGAATATCGAGCACAATACTTTATTCTATCAAAAAGTAGCTCTTTAGCTTAAGTCAATTTAGTTAAGTCAATCGCATGTTGGAGCCGTTGATTGCGCTTTTGTGAGAATGGCAAAATTTGTTCTGATATATTACAAATATTTTTCTTTACCGTAGGAATACAACAAACCTCAGCAGGAGAATTCAGATCTTACTATTCAAGACGAATATGAAATGTTTCTTGAACTAGTGCGCACCGCATATGAACATCGCAAATTCAGCTACATCGAGCGTCTTTGTTTCGCCATGGTCACGACGAAGCGCTTTGTGTGCTTTCATATTGAACTCGAGCGTATTATCATACTAGCGTGCTATTTGAATGATGATTGCCCCATTGCATTCTCCTATCTACGCGAATTAATTACTAAAACTCCTATCAACAATGCGCTGTGGAATCTCCTTTCGCTTATGGTGCAAAAAGGACAGGATCTTCGCTACCATCGCTACGTGCGAAGGCTGCTGCAGCGAGTACCCAGTGCACGCCACCAGCGCATTCTCATGGCGCATTACCATTTGCACTGCAGCTCATACAAGTATGCCCTCAATATATATGTTCCCATGTTCAAGGAACAACAACTGCCACTGCTTGCGCTCTGTATTGCCGTCGTATTTAATCAACTGTCAATGCAGCGGAAAGTTCTGCGCAAGACCGCTGCTGTGGCCCAATCTATTGCATTCGCTCGTAAGTACGCCGAGCTACGCGGTGTACATGCAACAATAGCAACTAATGCATTCAACGACAGTCAACACATTGATTCGGCTGTATCGGCGATAAACTTAGAGGAGAACAGCGCTGCCGAGCAAGAGGTCTATTATAACATTGGTCGAATTTTTCATCAGGCTGGCATGCTACATCTGGCTGTTGAACACTATGAGCGCGCTTTAGCTGTACGACATCCACTTATTGAAAAAAATGAAAGATATCTAGGTCTGAGACAGGAAATTGCATTTAATTTGCATCTGATATACCGAAGTAGCAACAATTCTCGCAAGGCTCTCCAATACCTTTACGAGTATTGCGTAGTTTAGTTTTTGTTTTACAATGTAAAATTTACATGTACCTAAACTGTAGGGTCTCTACATGGAAATAATATAGATTTCTTCACTACACCTTTTCAAGTTGTATTTTGTATTTCAGATTGAACTTCAGATGTTTCAAACGTCGCGTTTCGCGTTTAAAATTGTACGTATGCGCGACCACAAAGCTTGCAAATGAACTTTATACCAAGATGTAAATGTTTATGGTGGTACACAGCTTTAGCGCGCGAGAAAGACACACCGCACACGTCACACACCTGTGGTCGCTCCGTTGAATGCATGTTTTATTCCTTTAAAATGACGCAAATTATAAAACAATTTTAGGAGATTTTTTAACTTTTGGGAGGAAATATTAGTGTTTTTTAAGATTTAGGAGAAAGTCATTTCAGGTATCTGGCAACACTGGTGCATGCACCGAGGTATATTTGCTTGCTTTCTTATTTGGGTGTGAATTCTGCATTGTTTACATACAACTGCACACGATGGAATACAGAAATAACGATCCCGGTGCGGTGCAGTATGGAAATTTCATAAATTACTACAAATTCAATTATGCCGGCGAACGATTGAAACTTCTGCCACGTGACGTGTGGTTCACCAGTGGCGAGACCGGCAAAGTGGTGGATTCCGAGCCCATTACACCATACTTAGTGCTCGATGTGGGCTGCAATGCTGGAAATCTGACTCAGCTGCTCTATAAGTTCCTTGTCGACTGCACGAATGAACGGCGTCCCATACACGTGCTGGGTGTGGACATCGATCGTGAGTTGATAAGACGTGCCACAGCGCAGAATCTGCATGCACCACACGTTAGCTATGCGCACGTGGACGTAATGGACGAAGAGACATTCGAGTTAGTGCAACAATTTTTGCGCAAACACCAGCGTCAAAGATTCGATGCGGTTTGTTGCTTCTCCATAACAATGTGGATACATCTGAATCACGGCGACGCGGGGCTTCAGCAATTTCTGCGCAAGTTGGCCGATTTGGCGGCACTGCTCGTAATCGAACCGCAACCGTGGAAGTGCTACCAGACGGCTGTGAGGCGCATGAAGCGCGCCGGTGATGCATTTCCACGCTTTGCGGAGCTCGGTTGGAGGTCTAACGTAGAGCAAGAGATCCAAACGCAGCTAGAACAGCAAATGGGGCGCAAGAAAGTTTTTGAATGTCAACCAACTAGATGGCAGCGGCGTATCTGCTTCTACAGATAGCTATAAGTTTATTTTGAATATTGTAAAAGTGTAAATGAAAATGTTGAATGTTAAAATACTAGAAGTTAAGCACTTATCTAACTTAAGCATACATACTGGTCTAACCAAATGCAGCCAAACCTTTTCTTAATCTCAAAAATTCACAGGATCTTTGATCCACGTAAATTATGTTAATCCAACTGATCGGTCGTCTTAGTTAGAACGATCCCAGCGCCAAATAGTGCCGTCGTCACACACGCAGATCAGCACAGACCCGTCCTTCGAGAACGACGTCTGCCTAATGGCCGCCGTGCACTTGGGATGCACTAATGTGCTGCACTTGGTCAGATTTGGGTCAGAGCTGTCCAGCTCCCACACGTACGTCTTACCCTGCTGATTGCCCAACGCCAGCACCTTATGCCAGAAATTAAAGGCGAAGCGCACGAACCAGATTTCGCACTCTTTATAGTCGAAATGATGAATAATTGTGGTTGTCGAGTCCTGAGGCTTCATGTCATCACCCTGCTCCAGCTTTCCCGGCTTCCAGCAAACAATTGAATTTTCGCACGACTTGGACAGGACAAAATCACCAAACCACTGCACACAGTCCACATAGTTCCGGTGTATGTCGCGCGTGGAAAAGTCCGGAAAGTGCTCCTTGATGGTGGGGAAAGGAGTGGCGTTCTTGCTCGTATTGAAAGTGCAGCTATTGGCAATAGCTTCACGAATAGCTGACTTGTCCAAGCGCCACAGTTTCAGCGAGTGGTCCATGCCGCTGGACATGATGCGGTCACCGCGCAAGTCAAAATCAATGGAGAGTACTTCGTCGCGGTGGCCCTCCACTCCTCCGAATATGGCCACGCACACGTCCGTCTGTATGTTCCACAGTCGCAGTGAGTGGTCTTTGCTGCCGGAGAGAAGAATCTGCGGCAGTTTCGGATGGAACTTGAGCTCGTTGATGGCGTGACCATGTCCGATGTAGTGCTTGGAGCACTGGTGTTTGGCGGGTTGAAAGATACGGATGACGCCGCGGTATCCGGCCGCCGCCAATATGGGGTCGCCATCCTCTGCGTCGTACGACCAAGCGCAGGTGTAGAAATTCTCATCAGGCTGCAATGGGGAAGAAAGAGAGAGAAGACGTAATTTTCACACATTTTGCGGAAGGACGAGATGCACCCACGTCTGGATCGGCGTAGCACTGCAGCAGACGAATGCCGACAGCACTCTCAGCACTGCATTCCAGCGGGCACTCGTAGATAGAAATACGATCCTTGCCAACTGAGGCAAACACGGCCTGCTGCTTGCTGAGATAGTGATTAAACTGTGCGCCGAAAAGTGGCTGCCCATGGTCCTCCCGCAGGTGACAGCTATTGCAAACAAAAGTCATATTAATGAGACTCAATGACGGGAAACCTCCATGGATAACTCACTTGTACTTGTACAGCGGCTTCACAACTTTCTTGGCTTTACGCCGCGATCTGGACGATTTGCGTGTGCCAGGCGATTTACTCCGCGACGTGGTCGTGGTTGCAGTACTGATAACACTGCCCGTTTCATCTTTGTCATCATCCGAGTCGTCACTGGGCAATACAAGCACGGCGGCATTGGCGCTGGCATTTGGTTGCTCCCCCGACTCGGATGCTCCCGGTGGCGGCGTTGTAGACGGCGCCGGTTGCTCCTCAACTTCATTGCCAACAGTGCTTTCTTTTAACTCTGTATCCGCTTTGAACTCCTCCAAAGTCATCATCTAAAGACGAGTTCTCATAAATTTACACAAATTCCACTTTTGTGTTTTACTTGCAAGAATGCTTCACAAAAACAAAATTGCGCTTTCAATTTGGTAGCCGTACGGCGAAAAATCCAATTCGGAAATTGTGGTGAATAATGGCGTTGCCAACTACTTTCACATACAAATAAAAAACAGCACTAACACCCCTCACCATTTTATTTAACGCATTTGTAATTTTTCTTATCACTTTAAACAGTTCAAATTTATTGGAGAATCAGTATTACTCATCACCCAACTGTAGCAGCGCTTCATCCACATAAGCTTCCGCTTCCTTCAAGGCCTTAAGTCCATGCTCGGTGCCGGTGACCAGCTCCTTAACAAAATACCGTCGAAGCACGCTCGCCTTCACCTGACACAACTTGGCCTGTGTACAAAGTAACTCCAGCTCATGTTGCAGATAGGGACCCATCTTCAACTCGGCCGCCGCTTTTAGTAAGGAACACTTCCGACTTCGCAATTCGGCCAGTTCCTTTAGATTGCAGCGTGTCTGCGACTCTAGGGCCAATATTTTAGCGGTCAACGACGTTGGTGCAGCAGCACCAGCTGGCGGCAAGAATGCTTCCGGTATTTCAGTGTGCAGTTTACGGCCGAGCTCAACAATAGGCTGCAGGTTTTTCCGCAGTATAATGGCTAATTGCTGGCGAATGGTTTTGCGTTCCGTGTAAGAAACACTCACAGAACGTAATTCTTCCAGATCTATGTAGAGTAGCAAAGCGCGACATTAGATTAGGGATTAGAGTAGGGTGCAGCAGAAACTTACTCAGCAGACAGTCGTTGTTCTCCTCGCTTAACCTTAGGTTCATGTACACACTCAGTAACTTCAGCACTCGCTCTACTTGCTCCCCATCATCCGGCAGATCCAGCTGCTCTACTCGCAGCTTCTGCAAATTCTTTAAAACCAGTCGCAATTTCATAATTTTTGTGAGTTCCAATGCTTTTTCCCTATTCTGCTGTGCTTGCGCCTCTGCACTTAAAATATCGTCCATGATTACAAACTGAGAAAATAGGATAAGGCACTCCTCCCACTGTGTTTAATGTTCAAAGGTAACTTTTGAATTGAACTATTTCGCGCTGTCAGCTGGCTGTTATTTTTTTTATTGTTTGTATCCATAGTATAATTATAAAGTAGTCTAACCTGAACTCTCCCCTCTTTTGAGTACAAATTTTTTGAAATTTCATTCACAATATTTCATTTTGTTGTACAAAATTTGTCAACAGAAAACATAAACTCATATTGATTTGACACAAAATATTTTCAAAAATCTGTTCATAAAATTTTCTGCCAATTTTTGTAAACAAAATAGAAATACATTAGAAATACTCTCTCAGGTTAGACTACTTTATTATTATACTATGGTTTGTATCATGGTTTAAGTTGGCAAGTCTGAAAGTTGACACTGGTTTTGACACTTCACAGTTGACATTTGCATTGGGCTGCTATCCGTGAATTGATTTTTTGCTGCTGTAAAAATGGTAAAATTAAAGGTTTGTACAAGTTCGTCGTCAATTAAAAAGGTAAATGCTATAATTTCTGTTTTGCAGAAACAAGAAGAAACGCCTCACAAGTCTAAGGAAAAGTCCAAAAAGCCAAAAGCATCGAAACAGCGGAAGCCTGCCAAGGAGCCACCTGGCGAAGACAACGCTGCGAAAGCAGCTTCATTAAATCGTAAACAAACCGAACTCGCACGTGTTCTACATTTGAAATGCGAAGTGTTACTAAAAGGTAACTTATCCTATTTGGAGTACATGGAGCTGCGTGAGGAACTGTGCCGATTGAATGTGTTGAAGGAGAAGTTCGCTATAAAAGCAGCGAGCTTTGAAAAGCATTAAGTTTGAGCCAATATCTTTATGCAACCAAGTGAATAGGCTATAACATAGACTAGACTATATAGAAATAGGCTACATATTTCTTATATTTACATAGAAGATAGCTTTACAGTGTGTATCGTATAGATTTGTAAAACATCTTCATTCAATAAATAATATATCTGAGTGGACATATGTGTGTACATATCTCGGAGGCTGAGAAAAGGTTTCGCCGATGGAGATTGTTGGTCCTAATAATGAGTGCTTTGCTCTTATTTAGTGTTTTTGACCAAGTTAAAAAGTTCTAGTTTCAGTCTGGCAATAGGCAACGCGCGGTGGAAGAGAAGGGCGCTGCCAACTTCAAGTATTTCATTGTTATTCGATATTTGCTAATTAAACACGCCTCGCAAATGTCAACTGTACGTATTTTCTAAACGTTTGGTGACACCTACTGAAAAGAAAAGCACTTCGAGGTAAATTGAAGAATCGCATTATAAATAGACAGAAAAAATGGGTTCATCATCCAGTGGTAAAAAACACAAGAAGGACAAGAAGCACAAGCATCGTTCTCACGATGAAGATGTCGCAGAGGAGAGCTCCAGCTCTCGTCGTCACCACAAACACAAACGCCATAAGGAGCACAAGGAACGCCACAGACATCGGCATCGCGAGCGTGCTGCGGAACGCGAGCGACGCCCCGAAATCATTGCGGTAGAGGAGTCGGACTCTGATGACAGTAAGTGAGCCATGGTGCTCTAAGGGGAAGAATGCAGTAGTTGTAAGAATGTGCAACTCGCAGCGGCCTTGACGGGGAGGGACGATCAAGTAGCTGAGACAACTGGGGGACTACGCAAAGTGTGAAAAAAGCGATTTCAGTTAACTATTTTCGAATGTGAAAATATTGGTTTGCGTACTGCCCCAGGAGTTGCACAGCCTTTGAAGGGTTCGTGATAAATCATCGCGTTTTCTCTTCTCTGATATTTTTCAGATAACTCGACGGGCGCAGAGCATGTAAGCACTTTTCGGGCTTAAGAAGTGGCATTATAAATTGAGCAGAACGGAAAAATATAGTAAAAGTTACTACGACATTTTCTGAAGTGCTTTTTCGTTTGTCCATTGCAGGCTCAGATTGCGTGGAGGTGCCGGTGGACGACCAGCCCATACATGCGCACGTCAGGAGCAGTGAGGTGGAGCGCGAACATGCAGCGCCACCTCCGCCCCAACTGTCCAAGATACTAGAACGTGAACGCGAACGTGACTATGAGCGAGCTAAGGAGCGCGAGCGAGAACGTGATCGTGAGCGTGATCGTGACCGGGAAAGAGAACGGGAAAGGGAAAGAGAGCGTGAGCGGGAAAAGGAGCGCGAGCGCTATGAAAGGGAGCGTGAAATAGAGCGGGAACGACATGAACGAGAGCGGGAAATGGAGCGCCGGCGTGAACGCGAACGCATTGAACGCGAGCGAGAACGTGAAAGGGATCGTGATCGTGATCGAGAACGACCAGGTGATCGCGAGCGCGAAAGAGAACGCGAGAGTGAGCGCCATCACCATTATCGTGAGCGACCCGAACGTGCTGATAAGGAAAGGGAGCGGGAACGTGCCAGCAGGGAACAACGTTCCCATTCTCCTATACCGGAGAATGGCGCCGGTGATGTGCTCTCTATTGAGGAAACCAATAAGCTGCGTGCCAAGTTGGGCCTGAAACCGCTCGAAGTGGACTCTGGGCCGTCCAAACCAACGACATCATCTGCAGCAGCGGCATCAGAGTCGAAAAAGGTGCCGCCTGGCGAGAAGGACTTGGCTGCATATAAAGATGAGTGGGGCGAGTTTTTGCACAAGCCGGCTGCAAATCTGAAGGAAAAGGCGGAGGCGGAGAAACTGCGGGAGAAGTTTAAACAGCGAAAGGAAAAGCGCTTTCTGGAGCAGCAGCTGGCGCGTGTTCGTACGCTGGGTGAATCCGATGAAGAAGTGGACGATGTGTCTCAATGGGTTCAGCGCAACAAAATGATTTCGGATCAGAAGAAGGAAGCTGCACGGAGGGTATATATCTTGAAAGAGGCTGGAAAATTCGTTGCTGTATTTTATTCGTTGCTATCATTTTAGGCTAAAGCACTGGAAGAGATGGATGCCGAATTCGGCGTTGACGATTTGGTTGAGAAGGAAAAGGAAGAGACGCGCCGTAGAGCATATAGCGATAAACATCTGAAGGGGTTGCGTGTTGAGCATGACATGGATGACTTTTCTGAGGGCAAGACGGTCATACTGACGCTGAAAGACAAGGAGGTGCTCGCTGAGGACGACGATGCCTTAGTGAATGTGAATTTAATAGACGACGAACGCTATCGTCGCAATGTGGAGCACAAGAAGCAGAACCCGCTCAGCTATGGATATAACGTGTACGAGGAGCAGTACGATCTGTTGGGCAATCCCATTGAGCGGGGTATTTTGGAGAAATACGACGAGGATCTTGACGGGAATCCGAAGCAGAAGAAGGACTTTGTCATTGGTGAGAATGTGGAGGAGGAGCGAGAGCATCGCCGAAAGTTGTTGGAGGTGGGTTGGCTAGGATCAGTTACATTGATTTGACTGTAATTTATTGTAACTATTAAATTTGTCTCATCAGATCAAAACCAAGTTAGCTGGTAAACGCTTGGAGACGCTGGCAGACACGAAAATTCAATTGGCCAGTGACACATTCTCCGAAACCGAAATTGCTATGTAAGTCTAAGGCAGTAAAATTTTAGATAGTAATTAAAGAGTTCTTTGCTTCTAGTTTTAAGAAGCCAAAGAGGAAGGTCAAGAAGGTCCGTCAGAAGCTTAAGGCGGAGGATTTGTTGCCGCTCACTGCAGAGTCCGCAGAGCAGCATTTCGGCAGTCGGCGCGTGCGGCGTAGTCAACAGGACGACGATGAGCCTATGGAGGACGTCGGCACACAGCAGTTCAAAATGGAAGAGGACGAAGAGGAGGATCTGCAACGGGTGCTGTCCAAGGCGCGCAAGCTCAAGCAACAAGAGAACATCATAAAGAAGCCGCTTCCGATCGATGCGGAGTCCATAAAGCGCGAAATCAAAACCGAATTCGCAAGCGCGGACGATGCGGATGCGGTTACCGGCGCAGAGGGCAACATTGTTCTGAACGCCACCGCCGAATTTTGTCGAACACTCGGTGACATTCCCACCTACGGTATGTCGGGCAATCGTGACGAAGACTCAACCGAGATGATGGACTACGATGCCACCGAGATCCACGATGAGCGCAATGGAGAGCACCACGACGAGCCGGAGTCTAGTCATGGCACTTGGAATTCCGTGAATCCGGATGAGGTGATGCGTCCCGCCGACTTGGATGATATTGTCGAGAACGTGGAAGAGGTGGCCATTTTAGATGAGGAGCCCGATGTGGGTGCAGGTGTGGCGAATGCGCTGCGCTTGGCTCTGTCCAAGGGTTACCTGGAAAAGGAGGAACACAATCGGCCGAGTAACTCGAAAATGGCACATCTACAAGCGAAGAATTATTCCATCGAGGATAAATCCACTGGGTAAATGAACATTCACTTTGTGGTTGCAGTTAAGATGATACATTGTTTTGTAATGCTTTCCTTTACAGCGACGATGACAAATTTGGCCGACGCGATCGTTTTCACGCGGGACCCATTATGGAATTTAAGGACAAAGACAGCTTTAAGCCGAACGTTAAGCTGGACTACATCGACGACAATGGACGCATTTTGAATCTGAAGGAAGCGTTTCGGTATTTATCACACAAGTTTCATGGCAAGGGGCCTGGCAAAAATAAAATTGAGAAGCGTCTGAAGAAGATGGAACAAGAGGGTGTACGTACCTGCAAAGCTTGAAAATATTGTGCGATTTTTTTAATAGCTATTACAACTTCCCTCTTGCAGTTAATGAAGACAATGAGTTCGACAGACACACCACTCGGCACCCTTACGATGCTGCAACAAAAACAAAAGGAAACCAAGACGCCATATGTTGTGCTCAGTGGCGGAAAGCAGTCCACGGCGACTGTCAACAGCACAACTATATCCAAGTATAAGTAGACGTTTCTTTAACCATTTTCACAATTTGTGATGTTATGTCGTTTGGGTCCACATTTTATTTCCATCAAAGCCAAATTTCCATGCAATAGCCCATTTATAGTTTACGTGAACTAAACACGAAATTTATACAAAATATGTATGTAGTTATTTCCACTACTCCCTAGTCCACTAGGAATAAACACATGCAGCATAATTAATTGATATCAGTAGAGTTTCATAAATTTACTTCAATAAACTATATGCAAAACTATTTCAGATTTTAAAAATTTGTATTTGGTTTCGCGACCAGTCCGACTAGACTGTTTGTATGACAACATCGGCGTCCCCCAATTCAACTGAAAGTAAAAAAAAAAATGAAATGAATTTATAGACAAAAAACTTGTGAAGGTCTCAGGTACTCACTTTCATATCCATTAAATATTTGATGCTTTTTCGCGCCCATCTGCAGCTGCAAACGAATTTGGCCCATTTTCGAACAGGTCAGTGTAGCTGAGGCGTTCGAGTTGATTGTCAGAACGAATTCGGATTGTGCGAATTTTATGCCTACATTTTCAAGATAGATCACATTTTGCGGAATCGTTGTGTATCATGATTGCAAGTGGCTCACCTTGAATTGTGAAAGCGCCGCTCGTTGGCAGCAAACGTCGCTTGCCGATTTTCATCGCAGATGACTGGCCGCTGCGTTGAAAACGTATGCCGCCATAGCCGTTAATGATGGCCTGCAGGAAGCCACCGACGCCTGTGAGAAAATTCACCGAACCCTTGTAGCCGATCCTTGTCTCACTCCAGACCTACGCAATTGAATATTTGTACAAACGGAATTGAGGATGGTCACCTTCCACGCACTTTAAACTCCGGCCGAACGTAGTCTTTGTAGCCTTTTTCGAAGTAAAAGTCCGCCTTCTGCAGCTCCCCAACGTCTAGAAAGTTGATGGCAAACATGGACCAGGTCATGGCCGGTCCAGACGAGCGAGTCACGTGCTCGTACGCGTTCAAGTCGTTCAAACGAGTCGAACTGAATGAATTTAGAAATACAACAGAGAGCAATTCTCAAAGCTGTGAGGAAATGTACTTACGCGTTCATTGTGTATTGCAGCGGATAGCCAAGCAGGACGACGTCGGCCTGCTTGACTTGCTCGCCGCGCTGGTAGCCCAGATGCTGCGGATGGTAGTCCAGCGTGGAGTCGTAGACGATGGCAAGTCGCTCCGCTATATGCAGCCAGGGGTCGCTTTGGTTGTGCCGTTCGTTGCACTGCTGACACACGAAACTGTGTGTGGCGCTATGAGACTTGATCTATTTTCAGTCTTTGCAAACGACTTACCTGGCAAACTGCAGTGCCATTTTGACTGCGACATTCGTGTAGACATTGTCGGTGACATTCCAGTGGTCCTCATCGGGCCCCATAACACCTTCATCGAATAATGAATACTTTGCAAATCACTTTTCGCTTCAAACAGCTCACCTTTGATGTGGTATTTCGAGGACTTTGGCGAAAACTCGACGCGGCTTTGCAAAAATGCAGCAATATCCCTCAACAGCGGCCAAGCAACGGAACACAACCATTTGCGGTCTTGCGTGATGGTGTAATGCTGCTGCAGGGCGAACGCAATGTCGGGCGAGATGTGCACTTCTTGCGCAGCCACTTCCGGACAGCATAGATTGGTCACATCGGAGCCGGTGTAGGCGCTCTCCCAGGGGAATCTGCAACAAAACACACGAGGAACTTTGAGCCGCACCGCAGTCGCTTAACTAACCTTGCGCCCTTGTATCCGGTGATTTTGGCGTTGTACCGGGCGCCTTTCAGATGCTGGAAACGATACTGCAGCAAGACGTCGGCCCATTGCGTGGACAGCTGTGTCACTGCGGGCAGCATCCAGATCTCAGTGTCCCAGAAATTGTGACCCTGGTAGTCGTCATCGAGTTGGCCGCGTCCCAGCCCTGTGGGGCTAAGCCCGAAATAGTTGGGAGCGGGCCAGCGGCTGTGGTGGGAGGGCAGGGAGCTGGCCAGGTAGAAGATGCCCGCATTGATGGTTTGCGACTGATGATGATGAATGAAGGCAAATGGTATTAAGACGTGGAGTGAGCATAGCTACTACTTTGTGCTAGAAACTACTAACATATTTGCTACATACATATGAACGTATTTATGTACACTTGTCGGTCTGTCTATGAATACCAGGCGCTTACCAGTTCCAAGTTGCCTTGAACATCGATGTGAAAGTCTTGCCAGAATTTTTGCCATTCTTCAATATGTGTGCTTAGCACATTGTCGAATTTTTGCTCAACTGCAAGTTTCAATTGTCGATGTTAAAGAAATGGTGGTTGACTGTGTAAGTCAGCCGAATATTTACTTTCCCGCAATTCGTTTCGCGCCACATCTTGCTCCACATCAGCCGTCATCACAAATCGATAGCAAAGCTCGACTTGTCCCTCAGCCATCTGAATGGTTGTTTCGCCTTTCCAATTTTCACTGAAATAAACGTAGACGGTTTCGCGCATCGGCTGTAAATCCGGGTTCTCCGCAGTGCGCGTTACTCCACGCAATACGCGCCACCGTTCACCGTCGAGCGTCTCCAGTACGGGGAAGAAATCGAAAGCCTCACTGGGCGCGCCCGGAGCTTGGCGCAGCTTCAGTTGTACTGTTCCTGCGAAAATAACCACACAACTCCACGTTTAACAAGTCGGTTAGAACGCAGAACCATACCTTCTGGCTCGGAACGCTGCACCAGTAACTCGTAGATCAGCGCCCGATTGTAGTAGCGATGTGCATAGGTGCGCTGCTCCAAACGCAGCTGCTCTCCGGCAATTGTGGTCTCATGGACCCAACGGAAGTAGCCGGCCTGCAGGTTGAGCTCGTAATCCGCCGCCGCCGCTATGGGCATTGTCTGGCCCCGACTTTCCACGCTCGCCACGCTCACGTTGAGCCAGTTGGGCAGCCGCGCACGCCGACTGTCGCCGCCCCGGCCGTTGTAGATGCCGTTCATGAAGATCGCATCGCCGAACACTGTGAAGCCGAGCTGACCGTTGCCAAGCGTTGGCATGAAGTTCAGATCGTCCGGAAGTCTGGGGACAAATGTGGCAGATGAGCCGTTTGCGGATTAGTGGCTCGAGGCTGTCGATGTAATAAGTACTTCTCGGTACGCAGCGAAAATTCAGCGTCGTCTGCAAACGTCTGTGCGATGCTGAGCACCAGCGCAGTCAAAGCCCAGCACCGACCTGACATATTGTGGCGTCTGGTTTAGAATGAACTGACTCTTTGAATTGAATTTTATATTATCGTCGCTGTTGAGGGGACTCGCCTTTCTTGTTATGTCGCACGTGCAGGCTGCAAGTGCAATCGACAACTACAGCAAAACATTCGCCTTCTACACAAACACTCAGTCACATACACTTTTACGTATGTTCTCACATTTTTAATGTGTTTTTGTGATAAGAAAGTGGGCCGTGAAATCTTACATTGAAGTCAAATGGTTCAATTCAACAAATAAAAGAGCTGCGCTGAAAAGAGATTTGGCAAAGTGTGAGCAAGTTTCTTGATTACATCACAACAAAATTAATCTTTTGGGTATTGCTAAATGAAATCTGGCGAAGAAGCCGGTCGATAATTTATATTATTTATATTTTTGTTTTTATTTGCAATATTTTTTTAATATACAATTTTTGGCCACTACCAGTAACCCTCAACAAATGGGCTACTGACCGCGTCCAACTGCGTGCGTCGCACTCTTCAAACGCACCGACAACATTCATCTAAGCAAAATATTAATGTCGTCGCTTATTAAGTAAAAAGGCTATGAAAATAATAGGCGCACAAAAAGGGTGAGTACTGTCGCTAAACGAGTATTTATGAGAACCCATTGTTGTTGTCACGGGATCTATGCTCGTCTGAGATTGGACGACGCACAGCGGGGCGAGTTGACTGTTTTTGCTGATTAGTTTGCGTGTAAGCCGGGTCAGTGGACATATGCGGGTAATCTACGCTGATGATCTCGCTCTGAAGTCAGTCTGACTCCTGCCCGCTGACTGCCATCGCCGACAGTTGGGTGGCATTCTATGTTTTATGTGGTTTGCGCTGCACTCTCACTGAGTTAGTGTGATTAGTTCTTGCTGTATGATTTTCTTGGTTAGTTCTGTTAATTAAGAGAGGTGAAATAAAGTTGCGTTCAATTTCCTAAAAAAAATCGAGTCAAGAAAGAAACTGCGCAACCGTTGTGAAAGCAAATTCTTGTTGTTTCTTAATGTTTATATTCAAATTTACATTAAAGTCATTAAAGACTGGTACGGCAATTGAAGTTGGAGCAGGATGTGTGCTATTTCTTTGGCAACATTTGTTTGTGTTCAAGAATATGAGATGTGCTGTACTGCAAAAGTTTATGGCGTTCATAATTTGATCTGGTCTCCACACTTTGTAGTGCTCCTCTGCCACACAGCCAGCAGTCATAACTCGCAAACGAAGCGTAACCAAAGCCAGGCTGTCAACGTGCCGTGCAATGAAATAAATTCAGCGCCATTTCCCCTTTGCCAGCGCCAGCCGTATACACTCTAAAAACTGGCAGGAAGCGCAAAGTTAATTTACTCCTTTTTTGAAACATTTCTTACTTAAGACTCTGACATCTTATACGATGATCTTATGAATTGATATCAAAGTTGGCTCGAGTCTCCTGCAAGAGATGAGATCGAAATGGACTAAAGGGGCTGTGCCCTCGGAGTGTTACACCTACTCATATATACCATACTAGTATATATGTACTTACTTCTTACTTAACCCTATCGACCCCGAATTGAATTTTACCCTGCGTCTCGATATTACTTTTTGGTATTTAAATCATAAAAAGTTGTCTAAGAAGTATGCATACGACATTCGAAGTCGCCACGCCTCTTTATTAGAGTTCTGGAGCTAGTTTATTTTTCAAAAATTGTAGCTTAAAACGAGTTAAATAATCTTTGTGTCAATATTTTTTAGTTACAGAAAAAGTATTTAATATTTATTTAATATTTATATAATATTCATAAATATTTACTATTTCTTATTTGTATTAATATTTATTGTTATGGTTAAAAAAATTTTGTTTCAATATGTTTTAATTACAGAATAATTATTCAATATTTATGGAAAAATACAAAATTATGAATTTTTGATTTTATTTAACCATTATTTAATAAACAGGGTTTTAATCAAACGCGCCCAATTCAGAGACTTCAACTAGAACACAAACTTTCCCTGATAACGCTGCAAATTATTGGAATTATTTTGGGGATAACAGTAAAATGGTTTTAATTTGTTTTGAATTCACTTAATTTGTTGGTGCCTACTTAAATCAATCGTAGCGAAAGGGTTAACTGGCCATAATAACCCGTTAGCGGGTTACGACCTGTCGCGCGCCTTCTCCAGTTGGTCACACCAAGAGATGTTAGCGTCTCATATATTTGGTCCTTCCACCAGAGACACGACCTCCCTCTTCGCCGTCTATCACTAACTACCGCATCGAGCACCATTTTCGCCGGAGCTTCATCGTCCATACGGCAGACATGGCCAAGGCAGCGTCGCCGCTGAATGTTAATTCGCTGCGCGATGTCCATGTCGTAGCCAATACGAACAGGGCCGCAGATTATGCGAAGTACCTTCCTCTCGAATACCCCAAGGGCTGCTAAGTTGTTATGCGACAGCGTCCATGGTTCTGCATCAAAGAGGAGCATGGGCCGAATAAACGTCCTATAGAGTGCAAGTTTTGTCCGTCGAGAGAGGTCTCTGCTACTCATTTACCTACCGAGACCATAGTAGCTTCTATTGGCAAGAGTAATCCTTCGCTTTATCTCCAGGCTGACATCATTGTTGCTGTTTATAGCGTTGCCTAGGCGAACCAATTCCTTGACAACTTCAAAAGTATACCTGTCGGCCCCGACGTGAGACGCTAGCCGCTGTGGGTCCCTCCCTGTAGAGAGCATATACTTCGTCTACACATATATATATACATATGTACATGCTGCGTTTAAAGGAGTAATTTAAAGCTCGTTTTGTTTTAGAGTGGAGTCACGGTGACCATATCTCATGGATACAACATGGACTTGGCTGCATGTACCTTAATTGAGCTAAATTTTTTTTCAAATTCTCAAATAAAGTTGAACTTGCACTTTGTCGATTGTGGTCAATTCCAAATTTTTTAATTTTCTTGGCCAAAAGGGGGAAAAGCGACCGCTGGCCAGCTTGGTTGCCGTTAGCGGCTACAATGTTTTCGTAACGCGCAGGTACTGTCTGGTGCTCTATGTGCCACTGCCGACTCCTCATGCACCGAGTGTGTGTGCGTGTCTCGGCGTCGGCTCAGTAGCCGCCTGCCTGCACGCCTCTGCTCCCGGGGAGTGTGCATGTTGTGCTGAATTAATTTTAATGATGTTACGCCACAGTAGATTTCCGCCGATCTTACATGCTCAGGTGTTTCTATATGGCAAGTTTCGAATGCGTCTTAGTGCCGTCGTCGGCGTCGCTGCTGCTTGCCGGCCCTAACTGCGCGTCTTCTCTGCCGTGTGCCAGTGTTGCGTGGACTTGTGGCGGTGATTTACCCCCTTTTAGCGTTCATCTTTTAAGCAACAACATTAATGGACAACAACAACAACAATAACGCTATTAGTAATAAAAGCCGAACAAGTTCATGCAGTGCGTTAGCTTTGTGCCTATTGCGAGCAAAATTGTTGTTGGTGTTGTTGCTTTTGAAATATTTGCTGTTTTTAAGGGGGTAAGAAGAAATTAACTTATCACGATGTCACAACGTGGCGAAGCGTAACTGGAATATATATGGTAATAACAACAAAACTAACTAACAAACAAACAAAAAACTTTTGTACAATTTCAGGTTTCACTTTGGGGTCAGATTTTTCGTGTTGTTCTTGTATTGTTGCGTGGTCTCTTTGCAATGATATCTGCAAGCCAAAAAAATAAAGTCCGACCTGCAACAACAGCAACAACAAGCAACGGCAGCAAAGCGCAACGAAGCGTTGCCAATGAGTTTCCGTTGCTGATGAGTTCAAACCGAAAAAATTCCGTGTTGCTTTCGCGGTGCGTTCACCATTTACCACTCGGTAGGTCTATGGCTCGCCGCGGTGTTTGAGAATTGCCAATATCAGTGTTTCGGTTATTTGACCGAAAAATTGCCTCACCAACAACCAACAGCGTCGATCTGGGCGATCGCCGAGTGTGTGGCGGCGCAGCGTTTAGCTGGGCAACTTTTTGTTTTAATTTTAACTGCATGTCTTGATTTTGTGGTTTGTTTGGTTAATTCGGTTAAAAGCCTCAAAGCAACAGCAACACCAACACTAACAACAAATAAAGAAAAATTATAAAACTGTGTGAAGATTTTCATAACCGCCGAAAATTGAAATTTTCTCATAATTTATAAACCAAGCAGCTGCGTTGGGGAAAGGGAAACGGACAAGCGAATCTAAGCAGTGAACAGGAGAGAGGGAGATGGAGAGAAGTGGCTGTTCATTTAACTAGCAAACCGTACTTTTAGACGCCTAATGGGGTAATTTTTGTATTTTTTTTAGAGTTTTTATTTTTTAATTCTATATACATACATTTTTTTGCTAAGGTTTTTTCCATTAATTTTGATGTTAATCTGTAACTGACATTTTTAGAGTCGCTTTGTGTGCGCTGTGGTGCTCGGTGTGGGTCAATTTAAATGACATTAAAAGTTAAACGTTTTAATTACAGTTGAGGCATCACAGTTGTTGTTGTAGTAGTCGCTGCTTGGTGCGTAATTATTAGTTTTAGAACACTGTCGCGCTCTTTCGGAAAACGACAACTCAAAGTTGAGTTACTAAAGATTTGATGCCAATGATTGAAAATGAAAACTTCATAAAGAGTTATGATATTTTTACTAATTTGTTAGTCTGCTTTATTCGGTTTTGACTGAGTAGGGATACGCTGCAGTTACCAACTTTCTTTTAGTGGAATGACATTTTTCTAAATTGAACATTTCAAAGACTAGCAACTGCACACAACTATTCAAACTCAGTCACCGGGCGAAATGTGCAGTGGATGTCTGCATCTCAATTACGAGCGGAGCATAATTTCTGTAGAATTTACATTGTTGTCTACTTGCGTTCCGACGTTCGGACGGTGGCAAAGGTAAAAACCATGGCGGCTGCACAGGTGTCCTCCAGGTGCAGCAGACGCGAACGCGATGTCATGCGCTTCAATTTGAATTTGAATACAAAAATGCAGAGAACAAAGCTTAAGAAACCCAATGCAACTGGAAAAAGGAGAAAATTAAAAAGCGACGCGGTCCCAAGTTGCTGCCAAAGCGCAATCAAACGCCAGGCAGCGAATGCAGTGCGCGTTAATTACTGCGGCCGCGCAACACTCAACACCGGCTGCGCACATCAGAGTAACAACAGACTGCGGCCTGACCCTCGCTGCCACCGCACGGCTCTGCAATGTGTTGCAATGTGCGCGCAGCACTTGCAGCGCCCTTCAGTCCACCCTGCACGCGGTATTCACCTGGGGTGGCGGCTGAGGGCAGCCGCAGCGTATTTCAATTACCAGCGAAAATTGTTTGTGAAATTGTTGCGATCGAATGTTGCATCTGGTGGAATTCGCGCGGCGGTCAGTGTTGTTGGGCATTTTAAAGATGATGCGTAATCGTGTTGCGCACATGTTGCTGCCGCCAATGTGCGGCGGTTGGCTGCGAGCAATTATGCGTGCTTTCTTGCTCGAATAATTTACATTTGAATGCCACACGACGCGACGCGACGCGTCTGTCGTTTGCTTTAATTCTCAGAGTCATCTTCTGTCCGTCCTGTTGGCTCAAAAATGTGAACCTCTTGGCGGCACTGTTCCTCTGGAAATGCTTAGACTTGTGTCCGCGTTCGGTCTCCTCAGGAGGGGTGTGTGCGGTTGTGGTTGAGTTGCTTTCGACGCATTTGCATAAGGATGTGAACCTTTGCAGGACGTGTTCCTTTGTAATCGTTCATAGTGACTTGTGTGTGGAAGCGTGGGAAAATATTGGTTTGATGTGAAAGTATATTTTAAGGTATAGAAAATAGTATATAACATAATACATTAACAAATTACTAGCACCTGAGGCCATCGGGAGTGTTTTTAATGCATTTTGAATAACTAGTGAAATATCCTTTGATAGGGACGGGATATCCATACGGTTTGATAGGAATAGAGACAAGCAGTGGCGGGTTTTTGGGGTTTAAACCCCCGAAATATCTTTAAGTTAGTACACAAATTTATATAACCGTCGCATATACACTAGTCAGAATAAGTTTGCGTACAAGGGGTACGTAGTTTTTTCATATGAAAAATAAATCACTTAAAGTAATTTTTCAAAAACAAAATATTTTTTTATTTTTTCCGTAAACTTAGTTCTTTTATTCCATTAAGATAATAATAACAAAAACTTGACCAAACTGTAAAAGGAAAAACAAAATATGTTATGAATTCACCTCAGAAAAAGTTTGCGTACAAGATGAGATTATGTAGTTAAAATTCAATTGAAACTAAGTTTTGTCCAAAAATTAATAACTTTGTGAATTTTCTTTTCTCGCTTGAACTCCCTGCAGAAGTTTTGGCGCAAATTTTTTTAAATTCGGTGTTTCTTCAGCGGTTATTTTGTTATATCCTTGAATTGTTGTATTGGTTAACTATATCTTAGAAGATGGAGTGTTGTTGGGCTCAGGGTTTAACTGAACCCCTTATATACTCAATTAGATGCACGGTAGGTGACTAGGGAGGGACTTTTGCAACTTTGTTGAGCCAGTTAATAGCAAACATAGCTTCGCATCGTATGCATTGCGCGCTAAGGTTGAAAATATATGTTGGAATCTGATCCAAAGTTTTGAAACCTTGGCTTACATAAGCTTTTAGAATATGTAAATAACCCCCCGGAAACATTTCTGAATAAAACAACACAGCCTGCTCACTCCTTTTCCTGACATGCAGCCCCATACCATATCTCCACATATGCTATGCTTCACTGTTAATTTCAGATTTTTGTTATTAACAGGATCCTGTTCAAATTAGTTGATGCTTTTTAATTCCAAATATGCCAAACCATTATCAAATAATAATGAAAGGTCCCACTTTCTATAGATAACAACATTTCGTTCCGGAAATCCGGTTTTTTAGACTCCTTGATGGACTCTTTTACGAAAGCAATTCTGTGCTCCTTGTAAGTAAGCTAAATATGGGCTTCTTACATGCTGTTATGTAGGGGAAGTATGTTTTTTTCAGAACTTTTCTTATAAAGTCACTGCTAATGGGGTTTATAAAATATTTCTGTACATTTCTGAAGATATTGGATGCAACTAGCCTTAGATTGTGATGCACTGATCGCAAACAATCGAATCCTCTTGCTCGGGTAACTTAAGAAAATGGTCAGATCGTAGTAACCAAACAAGAGTTTCTGTTTTTGTTTTAGATTTAAGATGGCTTTTTGAAATGACGAATGTGCTCTCCCAAAAGTTTCCCTAATTTCATGAAATTTTTTGTCAATTTTGAAAAGTTTTTGTAAGATTATTCTTTATCCATTTTTAATATTTTTCTGTTGAATTCTATTGCTTTCTATTAAATTTCAAGCACATATACGGTTCCAAATAACTTACAAGCCCGTTTAATGTTCAATGGAATACAAATTTTCCAAAAAAAATAAAGAGTATAACCGGAAGTTCCCGTTATTAGTTTTGTACGCAAACTTATTCTGCACCGTTTTGTGAGTATATTGTCAATAAATACGAATACATGGAAAATTATTATTTTAATTCATCTAAAACAGAACAAAAAGTGCAGTTAAGGCATATATGAATAATGTGGATAAGTTTTTATAAACAGAGAACCCATTTTTGAGGTCAAAATTAATCATAAAATATTTTTGACTTGCCTGTATGCAAACTTATTCTGACTAGTGTACATTCAATCATCAATATTCAATAATCAACCACACTACTCGACACAAAAAATGCACCTAAAAATAAAAGTGTTTTCTAGACTAACTTTGAGCCACTGAGCACGTAACTGAAGATCAACAATTTTTTGTAAGAAGCGTTTTTGAAAAATCTTCAAAGACCAGTTTTTCCCTGTTGTTTTAGTGCGACTAACACAAGCTGTCCGCCAGTCAGAAGATAATACCTTAACCTTTCCAGAGATATACAGATTGTCCAAATCAGATGAGATTTGGGGAAGTTACTGACGGTGACAATTGTAAAAAAGTGAATTTTTCGACCATTTTCAAAAATCATGAATTTTCGAAAGTTTTTTTATAGATGAAATAAATTATCTCCTTTGGTTTTAAAATCTAAGATTAAAGATTATAATAACCTGGCATAGTCAGATTTGATTTTCTGACTCAAAAACCTTCTTAATGGACTTTAAAATTTTAAGGATATTTCATTTTAAATATTTTTTTAATATTTGCGGTTGTGCAACGATGAAGATGTGGGTATCAAATGGAAGAGGAAAATTGTCTCCTTTAAACTAAATTTTCTATTTTGAACTTTCAGGACCAAAATATATGAGGTAAGGAAAACATATATGTTTTGGATCTCAGTCTGTAGATTCATACATCAAAATTTGATTCTAAATATTTCAAAGTTCTGAAGAAAGTTACACAAAACCTTCCCCCGAAACAAAATCCTGCCGGCGCTACTGGCTGTATGCGATATAGTTTAGTGTGGGAGAAAAGGGTACGGAAACGTTCTTCCACGTTGGGATTCACATGTCGCTCCTTCGCTGCAAGAACGTCATAACTCAAAACTACATCATTCCGAGAAAATTCAATTTTAAAATTTACCATTGCAGGCAGTTGAAGGTATCAAAAAATTGTTCATGTCGTCTTGTGAGCAAAGTATTGAATATTTTACAAAGAGGTTTTGACAGTTAAAAGATCATATGCAGATATACACAGGGTTGCCAGAAACTGAAAAAAATTGTTTTGAGTTATGACGTTCTTGCAGCGAAGTAGCGATGTGTATCAATCACTGTTTTCAATACGTTGAATGGTTTGTTAAAGTTCTCCGAACTCGCATGGGTTCTCGATCCCTTAGGCCCACTGTAAACAATCATAAAATATCTTTTAATTCGTTTGACGCTTGACTTCTGCAATGTGTATGAATCGGTTTGGTGACGTGCGCTGTGCCAAAACAAAAGTCAACGAAATACGTTAGCGACGACTCTCCACCCTCTGCGCTATGCTCCGTTGACTGCGGCAAAGATCACTGCACGATCATTGTGTTGTTGTGTGTGCTGATCATTATGATTGCTGAAATTACGCTTCGGCGAAACAGCCGTAAACACCTTCGGCATTCTTCGAGAGTCAGACAGGAGTTTCGGTGGCTGTCGTTCGGTGTTTGCCGTTTCCGCCAAGTGCGCGCGTTAATGCCACGCTCGACTACTGCACACGCGCGCCGACACACGCACTCGGTACGCCTGCATGACTGCCGCGGCGAGGCGGTAAAGCACCTGATGCGCAACGCGGTCATTACAAATAACGCAAAGTGGCGTCTTTCTTGCTGTACTCGCTGCACTGCTCGACTGTTGTTGCCGGTTAGTTGGCTCTGCCACGTTGCCTTTTCTAACGATCTTTCTAATTGTGCCCAACAGTCAGCCACCGCAGAGCCGCGGCTGCAGCGGTACAGTGTCGGCAAAAGGCGCGCTTCTTGGGCCGTTGACTTGGCTGCCGGCTACCCGACTTGCTGCTACTAGTACGGCGGCCACCGCCTCGCTCCGCGGCGCCGCCCAGCCACTTCTGGTCCCAATTCTGGCCGGGCTTACTGCTGCCGCCGCCGCCGCCGCTGATAATTCATTCTAAAATTTCATCGCTTGATGAAACACGAAGTACAAAATTCAGCGGAGCAGAAAATCAGATCGCGAGACTTTACCGTCTTCTGCTTGGCGGCTATCGTGCCTGCCATCTGCCATCTGCCGCCCCTCGCCGCATTTCTTCGGCGCTCTCGTTTCTTTATCGACAAATGGGAGCATGGCGATCATTCCGCTATGCTGCGGCAGCGTGAAATATTAACGCGCGAACGTTGCAGAAAAGTTAAATTACGTGCCAACAGCGAACCCTTCCCGCGTCGCTGGACTGGAACGCCGACTGTGCTGTTGCCAGCTGCGCCAAGATTTCCTGTAAACGCCCAATGGGCGAGCTCCTCAATTCCCTCGAGGCGTGGCAATCGGTACTGGGAACTATTCCTGCTGACTGTAAAAGTTAGGGACATAAAAAATCATTGCAAATAGCTTCCGCACTAAGAATGGGTCGATGAGAGTTGAGCCGTCATATTTATTAAAATGTATCAAAGATATTTATACCTGTTTTTCATTCATTCACTCATTCTTTGGTGAGCCCAGTTCATCAGAAGCATAAGGTATCAGTTGGGCTCCAACTGCTATAAATCTCAGCATTCTATCGCTAAACACTTTCCAGTTGCACAAACCAGTTCAATTAATGTTGCATAATTTACCTTAAATATCTCATTGCAGATTTTCAATGGAAGATTGCCAATGCTCCATCGGGGCGCCGTCACCAGCACCGTCACCGTCACCGCCAACAACAGCTTCACCACCTGGCTGCTAGCTGCTGGCCGCCGAGCGTATGAAATCGGATCGTGTTGTGGAGCAACTTCCCTTTTTGGCGAATTTTATTGCGTTTGCAATTCGATGCTCAATTAAAATGCAATAACAACTCAATTATCGAGCTCAGCATCTCGGCGGCGCACAGTTGCCATAACTTGCACTTGCAGCACAAATGCCACAATGCCACAAAGAAATTCAGGTGAGTTATGCGGCAGCACCAGCGCCATGAAGCAATCAATAAATCAATTTCCGATCATAGAAACGCAGCCAGTGGAGGCAGCTCGGCTGGTCGGCTGAGAAGGTGAAGTTGATTGTGAGCGTAATTGCAATTGCAAAGTGCATGAACTTGTTCTACAAAACCAGCAGAACTTGCGTCGATCTGGTTCTCGCAGTTGCGAAGCGCTCACGCCTTGGCTCATGGGATCGCAGTCGACACTGCGCGAGCACTTCTATGCGGCATGAAGGGCTGAGAACCAGACGACAGCGGCCCCAGTGTGAGTGCATCGCTCGTCTCAACTGATTTCTGTTGTGTACGCGTGTTTGTTGAATGATTTTCATCGTGACGCAGCTATGAATGACGTCGAAATTGAATTGACAGCAATTACAACTGCAATTGCGGCTTCAGCTGCAGCTGCGTTCGGGCGCTAAGCGCGGCTGGTGAACGCTTTACTTTTCTGAATGACTGTAAAGAGTTTTATCGATTGTTGATTACAATCACCAGGCGGCATTCGATAACGCGAATAGGGATCGCCCGAGAGAAGTTGATAGATCGCTGCAGATCCACGGCTCAGTACAAACCCGACAATATTCTTTCCATTCACATTCAATCGTTGAATTCTATGGCAGTTAATTGATATGGCGATAGAAACTCGGAGTGGATTGTGGAGAAGCTCAGGGCTCAATACTAGAGAGCTCATTAGTATTTTTCACGAAAGCCTTTCCAAAGACTAGTAGCAGATTTATTAAAGCAACTTTGTCCTTTTCTTTGAAGGTGTCACAGTGGTGATTACTTTTTCAGAGTGTGCACTAGACATGATTTAGTGTTGTATGGAGATTTTAAATAATATGTTCTCGATGCTCCGCAACCTCTCATTTTATGAGCCAAAAAATTGTGGGGCTAGTGTGGGGCTAAATGGCGTCGCATCGCGGCCAAAGTTCACAAAAAAGCTGGGAAATTCGACAGATTGCTCCACAGCTGGTCAGAAGTTGGTCTAAGAGGGTTGAAATCTATGACTGACCCCAATAGTTTTCTTAACTGAACATTTATTTCAAACATATTTATACCCCATATTCAACCCTTAATGAGGCTTCCATACAACACCCATTTATTTTCCCTTCCAAATGTTTCTTCCAAACATACCTACCCGCTAACTCCAAGTCTTGAGGGGGCTGCCATACAAAACTGGCCATTTTCTATGTCATTGGCTCCCACTTGCAAATCTAGTAGTTAAGTAAGCGAGAAAACATCCTATCTCGGAAACTACTGAACTGATTTGAATGATTTATTCAGCGATCGCCAAAATTCTTGAGTACAAAAAATACAAAATTAATTAAGGTTTCACACCCGTCTTGACAGTCGGGACTTTTGCCGTAGCTGTCATAATGTGGAGGAGGAAGAGTCTATTAGTCACCTTCTCTGTCACTGCCCGGCTCTCTCTATACGAAGGTGGAAAGCCTTGGGCTCTACTTTCTTCGACAACCTGGATGACCTTAGATCAGTCAACATTGCTAGGTTGGACTTGCTAGGTTTTATCCACAAAACAAAATGGCTTGTATAGGCACTTAACTTGCAGTAAGTCAGATCACTCCCTCTTTGTGGTATCACAATGGGCCCTTTTTCGTGGCCTAAGTGTGTCTTTCGGCAAGTCCCGTGCCTAGGCAGCCACTTTAACCTAACCTTCACACCAAGGAGTTGTGAGTTTGTCAACTTTTGGGATTCTACAAAGCAAAAATCAGAATGTATTGTTGAAACCAAATTAACCTCCCCATTTCGAATATAATTGTAACTTTAGATTAGTGTTAGGTTTGATTAGGTTAAGAGGGCGTGTATGGAAAACCCGTAATTTTATTCTGAGGCATCAGTGCTTATTGTTAGTGTCATCTGCAAGGAGGAGGCACATCGCTTTAACTGGGGTTCCTGTAAAAAGTCGAAGTGCTGTCTGTGTTAAACCATCTGCTTTCCCAGATCAAATTAAGAGGTCCCACAATTTTACTATAGTTATCTCTGTAATTCCTTTGAGGGAGCGTGAGCTTGAGTCATGTAGCCATGTACATCGACATAGAAAGTTCTAAATTGATTCCACTTCTTCGTTATAAATGCGACTTATGCAGAAAGTACTTATAGACATTCGTCTTTATTGGAGCTCTGGTGCAATAGCACAGCGGCCAGTGAACTTTTGTAATTACTTTTATTGCAGATTTTTTGAACTCCAACAGGATTTTAATATACTTATCTCACTTAAAGTTCCTTTTGCAGAGACAGCTAGTTAAATTGTCAAACAATATGTAGAAGTATATAACTTGTACAAAATCTAATTCATGGCTAAACTTTACATGTTCAACCCTACTTTTTTCGATCTTAACTTTATGCAAACAAACATCATCGCTTCAGAGTTCACTGATCTGCGTAGCACAGGATTTGTGCTTTGTTGCGTTCGTTGTGCCTCAATTTGAATTATCTTTGTTAGATTACGTCTTTTCGAATGTCAAAAAGATTTATAAGACAAAAAAGAGAACACAATACATAAGCAGCAGCAACCCATATAGCGTTTGTAATTAGAGCTGACGCGCGCAAAACCGGCAGGTGGCTGTAATTGAAAACACTTCATAAAGCGCTAATCACTGCGCTCGATCTGCACTAACTATGAATAAAGCGGAATTGTTGTTGTTGCTATTGCTATTATTACCGTCTTTGACTTAAACTATAACTCTAACATCATCATCACTGCCACATTCGACGCTTACGGTCGCGCTTGCGCAAACACTGAGCCCTTTCGTGCTTTATTCCCTCCCGAGAAAAGAAAAGCAACCTGAAAATGGTAGATGAAAAAAAGAAAAGAAAAAGGCAAATTATGCGCTGCGCTTCGTTAAGAAATTCAAAAGAATTATGCACGCAGGCAGTTTGGAAAGCTTCGACGCTGCTCACGCCGCGGCGCAGCCTTTTAGCCAATTTCAGCTGCCATTTCACTCCCCGCCGTGTTTTGCTTAAATTAACGTGTTCAAAAGCTGTAAAATTATGAATATCAGCGTCAGTTGGCAATCATCGCTAGAACGAGTCAGATGGAATGAAGTAAATTTTGTGGGCGGCGCGCTGCAACGGTGGCTTATGGCTGGTTGGCACACTTTGCCGCCACGGCGCATGCGGAAATGTTTTGCTCGAGTTGCGCCTGCGAGCGCAGCCAGATGAACGGACGCTGCGATAGCAATCGGCGAAACGTGTTTATGACAAATTTAAATCAATTCTGGCCAATTGCCTTCCAAGCGCGAATCAGTTCGATCGCTCAGCGATGCGCTGCGGCTGCGTAGTTCAGCACGCAATGAATTCATTCATGAAATGTCTGCGCCCGCATTAAATCACATCTGCTGCAAGTCAACCAAGCAGTGTAGCCACCTCGGCGCAGTCCCTTCCTACGGCCGCCGCTGTCCACTTGGCCGCTTCGGAGGCAGTCGTCATCGTCCATTCAACTCATAAATCATCGGCAACAAACTGTGACTTGCCGCTGCACAACATGCAATGGCGACGCCAACAATAACGACATGGCCATGGCCAACTGCAGAACGGCAAGTGCCACGAGCGCCATCGGCCAGCAGCCGTTGTGACTTTATTATCGTCGGGCAGCCGCAATGGTAGTCGTCGTCGGGAGCTGCTTGTGTGCTAAAATAAAAAATTGCACAACGGGCGAGAAGGAGAAACGGTCGGCAGACGCAGCAACAATGCAGCTAGACGTAGGAAGTGCCAGCGCCCATGTGTTTGTTTTGACAGTTCAGCTGTTGTTGCTGGCGTTGCATTTAATCGACTGAGCTTAATGTCATTTGCTGCAGCAGGGCCGCACAGGTGTTAATGTGCAACATGCCACGCTTCGAGTCGCTTCTTATTGGGATGCGCAGTATTTGAATTGCGAATTTGTGATTTTATCGGATTTATCAAGAAATCATGTTGTCGCTTTTAGAATCGCTTTTCAGAATTTGCACACAATTAATGGGTGTGAAGAGATTTTTTATGTTGGGAACTGAGGTTTTTTTTATGTTGGCAACTGTGGATTCAAGCGGGTAGTGCGCTGGCTTCTCATACCAAAGGCTCCAGGCAATGACTACATGACGCGAAACTGGCAGGGGAAATGATTTTCAGACCATTTTTTGCTTTTTACAATCGTCCGATAGTGTACGGGTATTTTTACTCAAACATTCGCACAGCACCGGTTACCAGTCAATTGTATGCATCTTAAAGTGATAACTTTTCTTATTTACTGTAAGTATAACGTTGCGAAAAACCTTGTTTTACTGGTCGAAATCATTTTGATTGTTACCCGTACCAACAGAAAGCATAAATAAATTAATTCAGACGGTAAACTCAGCAGATATTCGGTTGCTTTTTCATTCAGTTCATGTCTCATTGAGTTTGCCGTTTCTAGTGTAGCAAGAAACAGTGATGGCAAGTTGAACTCTTTTCAAACGCAGAGCTGCAACACAAGCAATTCAAACGTAAAGGCTTTGAGGGCAATCAGCAAAAACTGAAGTTAAATCATATTAAAACACGTTGGAACATACTTATGACGTTTTTCAGCAACAAAATTTTTTTTGCAATCAATTTCCTATAAACGTACTACAGAATAAAAGAAAAAAAAACAATTATTTCATTTGCAAAAAAACTTCGAACGCACCAGCAGCCCTTGCCCTGACTTTTGTATGGCGAATTTGCTGTACGAACCCTAATCAACTCTGGGGCCTGGGTTGACCGAATTTGCGACTCTGGGGCCTGGTTTGACCGAATTAGCAACCGTGACTCCTCTCAGTTTCGCGTCATGTAGTCATTGGCTCCAGGTTCGATTCCTAGCTCGGGCTGGTGAACAACTCATCTACTTCTGTCGCTATCCACATGAAGAGAATGAGAATTACAAGAATCGCACAAGTGCGCTCTTGGCAGGCAATGGCAAAACCTCCAAGTGTGAACGAAAAATTGCCAATTGCCGTTCGGATTCGGCGTTAAACTGTAGTTCGCCCCCCTTCCGCTTGAAATGTGTGCTGTAACATATGTTGGCAAAACAGTGTTGCATACACAGTTCAAAACGGGTGAAATATGTGGTATCACAATGGGCCTTTCAGGCCTCCGAGTGTGTCTCTTATAGAGGCAGCCACCGCAACCTAACCTAACCTAACCTAACTGTGGTTTTCACAGACCTAAAAATGTATGAATCTCCTCTTTGTTTAGAACAAATTTGTGAAATGTGTGAGCACCGATTTGAAAACCGCAATCTTGGATATAAAGGAAAACGTGCTTTTAACACATACAAAATTGGGTAGGAACTTGAAATTAATAGCCAAAAATATTTGTTTTAAATTGCTTACAAAATAATGAAAAAGGAGTTCTGCCTTTTATTACAATTACAATTTATTTTAATATCAGGTGTACAACTTTGCTTCCGCCGTTTTTTTCCAAAATTAAAAGCATTATTGCGAAAAAGTGCTTACAGATGTATTATTCAAAGTATTGTCCGTCGCTAGCGACAACTTTCTCCCATCTTTCCGGCAATTTTCGGATCCCGGCTCGAAAAAAGGAGTCCTCTTTTGACGCTATCCATGAAGCAATCCATTTTTCCAATTCTTCGAAGGATTGAAAATGTTGATCTGCCAGGCCGTGTGCCATCGAACGGAATAGGTGGAAGTCAGAAGGGGCGACATCTGGGGAATACGGCGGGTGGGGCAAGACTTCCCATTTCAGCGTTTCCAGGTACTTTTTGACCACTTTTGCGACGTGAGGCGGAGCATTGTCGTGTTGGAGGATGACTTTGTCATGTCGAAATCACCATTTTTAAAACGTTGAAACCACTCCCGACACGTTCTTTCACTCAGAGCAGCATCACCGTAAGTTTCTGAGAGCATTCGATGCGCTTCAGCTGCATTTTAACAGAAAAGTAAAACTTCCCGCAAATGGCGAGAATTGGGCACATAAACGGACATTTTCGAGCGTGAATAATACGAAAACAAGAACAACTGTCACTGAAACGGCGATGACAATTCGTTAGGCACTGTCCACACTCACTTTAAAGGCATTACCATCTATGTATTTCAACCAGCCTCAGCCGGTACAGCCACCTATCGGAAAACGGCGGAAGCAAAGTTGTACACCTGATATTATCCGACATATACGGTGCGTTGCTACTTCGGGCAATTGTATTGAAAAAGAATTTGTTATATTGAAAGCCTTTAGCGAAACCACTATTTTGTTACATTTACGGCAACTACTTCTTCTGATGAGGAACCATGTACCGCTTCTTTAGTCGATTTGTCGAACTTTCCGTTGAAATAGCAACAAAATCGACAAAAACAAAAAAGTATATTGCAATGATAAGTATCAAACAAAACAAAAATTTCCAACACAAAAATCAAACATCGACCCAGTTTCGGAAAGCGTGAGTGCTCCACTGCAAAAGTTAGTGCAAGTTTAAGGCACTTTCCCCGTTGAAAAGCAGTACTAACGTTTAGTGTCATTGATGTGCGACTTATGGCTCCAAAGTTATCAGAAAACTTTGGTCACAGAAGCTCTGCCACGTCCCTTGTTCAACACGAATGACATTAAACCACTGAAACGAAAGATTCATGGGACGACGCTATATCAAATTTCTACTTACTCAATCTATAATGCTTGGATTTTTGCTGTATGGGCGGTATCATGCCCAGAGACCTTCCTCAGGGCATACTACCAACACATACCATTATGTGAAAACTTCAGATCAATCGGTCAAATCTATCAATCAATCATCAATCAATCCCGAATCTATAAAACAGACAAGAAATATGAATTTAAATATTAAATTTAAATTTGAATTTGTGGTGTAAACATATAAAATTATATGAAGGTCTATATTTATTTATACAAATTTTTTCTGTTTTATTCAATTCGTGCCTTTAGTTCCTTGCCGTTCCTGCACTCTAATTCCTTCGTACATATTCGCCAACAACGACTTCATTGTTGAATTTTCTCATAATTCGAAAGACAATTTTTGTACATCTTGATTTTATTTGAAACTTTATGTTGACAACACTACTTCTGGCCGAACATGTATAAAGTGTTTAAGACCTCAATGAAACAACAAATCAAAATTATGAACAATACTCAAAAGGCAAACCACACTTCATAGGAATCGTGCAATAAAATTTCTGGAATGCTGCATATTCCGACGAAATGGACGCAATTAAAATTGAACGCACTTACCACACACCTAACAACGCACACACACACACACACCTAACACAATGCGACACCCCAGGAAAAAGATGATCGTTGCCCTACGAGCTCAAAGCGCAACGATTAAAATTTATCGCCGATCTTGAAAGGCAGCCGCTTGGAACCGAAACGCCAAAAAACTATGTTATAATTACAAATACAAACTACCACCAACAACATACATATATACTACAAGCAACACAGTGTGACAACTGAAATCAACGGCCGGCAGGAGTCGTGAAAGGAAGCGCCCAGTCGGCGCCGTAGAGAGAAGTTTAAGCGGCTCGAGCGGTTTGCCTAATTCGCTAATGCTGACTTTTTGTTGCTAATGTCACTGCTCTTTGTTGTTGTTGTTGTTATGAGTGGTTTTTTTTTCAGTTGTCAGTTGGGTCATAAAATTATGGTTTGTCATAATGCGATACGCACTCGCACTATTATGGTTGGCGGGCGAGGGGCGGCCGAAACAACACATCAGCATAATTAGAAAAGTAAACGTAATTACTCCTATGGCAAGTTGAAGTGGCAGTAGAAATTACATACATACAGATAATATAACTACCGGTTGGTCGCTTAGCTGACTTGATGGTCGATTTGTGGACGTGGAGGAGTTGTGCGGTCGGCCGTTGCGGCCGTTCGCGCCGATCTGAAATCTTTCCCTGGGTAATTAAGAAATCCCTACTTAAGTTTATATTAAAAATTCACAGAATTCGCTGGCCAGTCTGCAAAAAAACACAAACAGAACAAAAACAAACGTACATACAAAAACGGAGACAACAATTGTTTGTGATGACTGGAATTAAAAAAAATTTCTAAAATTACCCAAAAAAAACTATACAAAAAATAGTGGCAAACTTTGAAAAAACAAACAACAAAGAAATGTAGTTGGCATTATAGGCCCTCGTTGTTGTTGTTTTTGGCCATCTTTTCGAGTGTGGATGTGCGTGTGCGGCGGCGCATTAGTTCAGTTCATTTGCTACTTCTTTCCATTTAGCTTGCGACATGTTATTTTCGTTTGTGCTTGTAGTTGTTGTTGTTGTTCCGTGTTTGAGTTTTCGCCGTTTTTCCATGTTATGTGCGCTTAGCTATTGGTGGGCATTACGCGGCCCCCCATTACGGCAACTCCCAGAAATTAGTCATGGCCGCACGCAGCTCTTCCAGTTTATGGAACTCAGAGCAGCCTCGAAAATGTCCCTTCTCGGCGGCGCGGCGGTCGGCCAACCGTACGCACTGCTTTTTCGGTTTTTGTTTTCGGTTACCGCTGACTCGCGTCTTCAACCGCCATTGTGCCATTTGGTCCGCCATTTTTGTTGTTGTTGTGTGTGTGTGTGTGTGTGTTGGTTTTTGTTCTTCGCTGGGCTGAGAGTTTTTCGGTCGGCGTGGTGGGAGGTCAATTGCTTTTGAACTTTGGTACAAAATAATAACTCTGGCTGCCGGAGCAAGTCAGCCGCCGCCGACGAAAGACTCAAAGTTTGCGCTTCGGTGCTGCACGCATGTTTTCTTTTGATTGTTTTTTTTCGTTGTTGCTGTTCCGGTGTTTTGTCTCGTTGGTCAAGTCTTCCTTTCTTTAATTTGATGTTTGTATTAAATGCGATTTTTTGTTGCTACGGTTCTGCAGTTTTTGGGAAGCGTTTGTGCGGCGACAGACAGTGGTTCGGTTGTTCAATTTGGTGGAATAAAAATTAAAATTTATTAAAATTTTTTTATTAAAATTTTAAGAATTTAAAATTTTGTGTAGAAATCTAAAAAAATATAACTAAGTTGATTATTCTTATTGTTTTTTGCGATGCAAAAAAATCTTTTATAAAAATTTTCTTCACACTTTTGTGTAACGCACCACTGTGCGACGTGGTGAAAGTTCAACAGTTGTCGTGCCATAAATTATTTTCGTAATTTTTATGAAAATTGTGGCAATTAGGAAATGAGTTGAAAGCTTCATGGGTCGCTTATGAGAATTTTATGAATTCTCTTGTCGTTGGGTGGTTTTTGTTTTTTGAGTCAACGACTGTAAGTAAATGTTGGAGGTTCTAAGAAAGTTGTCTGAATTTGGTTTAGTTCCGGCTGGCTTTCAAATGTATCTTACGTACCAAAGTTTTTTAAGTGTTTTCAAAATTACTGCAACTTAACTATTTTTTAATACTTAGTTTTAATTTAAGTCATTGCATGCCCAAAGTTACTCACGCACGCCCACTCCCCTTACGTGTGCATGTGTGTGTACTTAGTGTGTGTGTTGTGGAGATAAGTGAGCTCACACTCGCATGAGTTGAACTTTATTTGTGCGAACCGAATGCTCGATCGTACTGAAAATAGACAAAAATGCGCAGTTCAGGCGAACCGGTGCATCGGTATTGCCGTCGGTGTCAGCTGCAACTACGGTCACCAAACAACGTCATGTTGACGGCAGTGAGGTTGCACTATACACGTGTGCTGCGCCAGCCAACCGTGACCGGGTGACGTGAGTAATTGTGTTGTAGTCCGCACAATCGAACGAACAGCCAGCAGGCGCGACGTCGCCTGCCCGCAACCAAAAGTCTACCTGCCGCTGAGCCCCGTGAAAATTTGCCACTCTTACGTCTCGTTGTTGTCGCTGTTTGTCTGCTTTACTTACAGCGCATTGGTGTGTGTGACAGTTTTTCATTTTTACACAAGTTGAATTCCAAGTCATGAGGGTGCTAGATAAACGCGCTGCTTCCTATCGGCGAACGCTTCATTATACCAATTAAAATGCGGCCGTATTGAAAATGGCGCAAACCGGGCATGCGGGACATTGTGACAGCACCAGCAGGTTAATTAATTATTTTCCACGGCCGCGTTTGCAGGCGCATACACTACGCACTCGGCCCATTTGACTGCCGCTGCAGCAACTGTGTCACAACGCCTGTGACAAGGTGTCCCACAGTGACGCGCCACTTCGTTGTGGAGGAAATGACGCTGCGCAAAGCGCTGCCTACGAGAATTTCGCTACCGTTCTTTGAGCGCCTCAACCGAATAATTGGGCCCCTAAGACATCCGCACACAATTAATCAAGCATTGGCTTGGATTGCTGTCGTCAAGTCGAAATAAAATCGCGCTGCAAAAGACGGAAGTGATTACAACAGTCACCGCGATCTAATGTCGCTTGGCTTTCATTGCATAAATGGGGCCATAAGTGTTTCCGAGCATTCTCTGTTACAGCTGCTGAATGTCAACGTAACTCGATTCTGTGAAAATTGCGCAAACACTTGTTACAAAATTTCAATTTTCCATCACTACGAAGTGTGAAGGTGTCGGTCGACTCAATTCTTTGCCGTCAACACTGGCTTCACTCGAATTGCCGCGGCTGTGCATATTTCATCAGAGTTCTGATTCATTACGCGACAGCCCGTGAGACGATTCATTTACTTTGTTCAGATTCGTTTCGCTTTTATTGTTGAACTTGCTTCGTTATTGTTTTGCGAAATTCGCTAATTGCGATCGGCTTTGCCGGAGCGAGGGAGCGAGCGGTGTTTGTTGTTGCCAAATTTTCATTCGTCAAATGTGCTTTTTCGCAGTGACTATTTTCGCTAATATCGACAAAAAATAGTAAACCTAATGACATTTTGCGTAATTAAAGTGTAGTGTAACATTATGAAAATCAAGTCAGAAAGAGCGAAGCGAAGCATTTGCATTGAGTGGAGAGCGAATGTTGTACATAAGCAAATCCGGTACAAGGGTCGGTGATTCACCGGAATTTCTTCTGGACATGTTAACAATGAAGGAAATTTGGCTGTAAGAGACGCAAGTGTACTTAGTTATGTTTATATTGCATCTCGTATATTGAATCTTTTTCATTACTTCTTTTTCATGATTTTTTAAGGAAAAGTATAAAAAGTGATGAAAATCGCTGTGGTACATTTTTGTTATTATTTCGATGCGAATGTGTATTCCGCCGAATAATTTGACTGTGTTGTATTGCTTGATGTTTCTTCTTAAGATATTCATATACTTCATAACTTGATTTATGAAAAATCTGTACAATTTCGCCATCAGAAAAAAGTCGTAAAATTCAATATTTTCCTACTTTCAAACCTTATTACAACGCCAATTTAGAATGCATAAAATTGAATGCAGAAAAGATGGCGTGAATTGTTGTAAGTGCAACGATATAAAAATCGTGTCGATAGGATTATTGGTTCAGAAATTACAGTCGAAAACGCGAAAAAAGCCGAGGAAAATCGGAAAAAGTGGCACGCCCATTTTTTGCAAAAACAAGAGCTGTTACATAAAAACGGAATATGGTTTTGAAAACAGCGTGGAAAAACGATTCAGATTCATGTAAAAAACTCCATGCAACAGACATGCTGTTGTGCAGTGTTATGAGTTGGGAAGAACTTGAAAAACTAAAACACCTTAGTGCCCCTTCAGAACTACCTCTGAACAATGTGAAATTAACCCTAATTTCTAGAATTTTCAAAGTAACGTAAACCCAGAAGTGAGACTGTCAGGCTTATATGAGCTAAATTACTGAAAACATTTGTTTAAAAAGTACACGAACTGTTTAAAATGTTAAATTTATAAATGCAAAATAGTTACACTCCATTACTTAGAGGATTACATAAAATAACGGAATCAAAAGTCTTTTGGATTTATCACCATTTGAAATCTTTAATGAGACTGTGAGGTTCTCTTCTGGGAATTAGGATTAAAATTACCATGTCAGCCTCTTCTATGATTCGCCAAAACACTCATATTCGTATCTACATTCTTTCTTTATTTTTGTTAAATATGACGACTGAGCCGTAAGTCCTGGCGCTTAAATCTTAGCTGTTAGATAATAACTTCTTCATACAATAAACAGATAAATATTTTGATCCCGCGTCCAACCTATGTGCTGCTCTGCATTGAATATAAATTACAGTCGACGATCTTGAATACGAGTGACATAACTTCAGTAGCAGTCGCAAGGAGACAGATTTGCTCCGTAATGAGTGCCTTGAGAACGTAATTAATCTTGCGTTAAGCACTCGTCCATGCATTGTCCAAGCGCTGGCCTGTGTCCCCTGGAAGGCGGAATCGCTGGGCACAGCATTTGCATTCTTCTTTCTCGCCTCAACTTGTCTGCATGCTGCGTAAGTACGGCAGCGCTGGACCAGCACGCGCTGCCGCCTCTCCCGAACGCACTAATTGGATAATTGCAGCTAATCAATCAACGCGTTTGCATAAATTTCATAATTTTCACTCATCGAGTCAGCAGGCGGCTGGCAGTTCGAATGACCAACTGGCAGCGACCGCCCCGTGGGCCATCAATCAAATTCGCAAAGCCAGGCAGGCAGCGCGCATGTGGTCTTCACCGCAGTCCTCTTCGTTTGGCTGCATTTTCCTTCTCCCCTTCTCTTTTCCGTTGGCGCATTTCGATGCACATCGCTGTGAGTTTGGCCAAATGGCGCAATTTTTCAGAATTCGGCTCTTTGTTTTATTGCAATCTCCGGCTATTTAACTTTATTGTGTTTGTTCTGTCGCTTTGGCCATGTTTTCCGCACTCGAGCGCAATCGTGTGGAACTTTTGCTGCATGCTCGCTGTCCACTTTTTTGGCTGGGCAGGGTTTTGTTTGTTGTTTTTGCTGCTGCCGTAACAGCCTCAGCGCGACTTCGTACTTAGTTGTGGAGCCAAAATGAGGTAAGTCTGTTCCTTTTTGGAAAGCCGAGAGTGCAGACGGTAGCAGCCGGCCGCAGACACTTCTTCGGAGCCGCTCCGGCTCGCCCGGGTACGTGCGTCCGTTGTGTGCGGCCGGTGCTACTTCCATCTGAGCGTTTACTGTTGCTGCTGCTGCTGCGGAAGTAACTGTTAACAGCTCGGACCGCAAGTGCTGCCAATGAGAAATCGCAATTAGTTGTGGCAATATTTTTTCAGCGCACTGTAATCAACAGCACAACTACAGCAACGACGACGACAACCTGAATGGCGACAAAAACCACACGCCAGCTGTATTTTGCTCGCAACACTTTGCGGCATTTTAGACAAGTGAACCTTTCTTCTGCTGCAATCGAAGAGGCAAACTGCAAGCTAATGCTTCCACTGGCAAAGGCTTGCAGACAAAGTCCGGCAGTGTCGAATTTATGCGGCTGAACATAGTTGGGGCAGTTGGCAAAGGGAAAAATATTTCCACACTATATTCATATCAGATTTTGTATTGGAATTTGTTAGTCATTTGGCTAAATGTGAGTTCCCAACATTTTAGAGTCATTCTGCAACACAATGAAATGAACTCAGTGAAAATGTGTATGTGTGTGCGTGTGTATAGAAACAGGAAATAAAGGCCTCTGACCAACACCAACCACCGGAGAAGTGAAAAATGTCGAAAAAAGAATTAAATCAAATCAAAAAAGAAACAAGCCGTGCCCTGCATTGAATTATTTTTTCGAGCATTGTGTGCGCGCGCACAAAAAACGGAAGTGAAACCAACAAAGGAGGACAACCACAAAAAAGCTAAAAGGTGTTGAAAGCAACACGCATTTAGAAATCCGTAAAATGAAAAATTGAAAACACTGAAACGGTGGGAGGAACGTTTTTCCCGCATTTCCCCTACACCCAACAATGAACTCATTTCGACAAGAAAACAGTGCACAAGTCCGAAGTCATTGAAAGTTGTAAGTCATTGGATCGTTGGATCGTTAGCACAAAGTACGGTTTAGGAAATTAGAGTTTAGAGTTGTGTGGTATTATGACATAAGAAGAGGTCAACAAATTCTGTACGAAAAGAGTTAATGATCATTTGGCGCTCGGAGCGAGAGAGCGGCGAGAACGCGTCTGCGCTCGAGTGACGGCGACGGAGTTATTGCGTCCTCGTTTGTGGCAGTTGGCCGCTTGCTGTCGTTAGACAGAGCTGGCTACATGTGTTGGCTCGTAAGCCAGGTGGATATTACACCTGTGCCTGCGCCGGTCGCGCTTCGCTGCACTCGCAGCCGAGTGAAAAAACCCCAATCCGACGGCGCCAATACCGCCGCAACAGGTGCCTGTGCCAGAGTGGGCGCGGTATATGCGCGCTTCGGGCCGGTGCCGCGAAAGAGCGCAAGTAACTGTCGCTGCGATCGGGCTCGAAAGGTTACAAAAGCCAGCGCGATGTGGCGTAGCGCGCAAGTCGTAAAACGAAACGCTAGCCAAGTGGATCGCTCGAAGTGGCGGTTCGTGCTCCTGCGTAATCGGCTGATCGTGCGCCGCTCCGTTTGTGACTCACGCCAGTGACTAGACGCGCAAGCCGGCTGGCAAGGCGCCGGTGAATGTACGGCGGTCGCTGGCGCGCTTACCTGTCGTTTTGGCCACGTCCGTTGCGATCAGTTTGTTGTCAGCCAGCGACGAGTGCAGTTGGTGGTGCGGCTGAGCGCACGACCGCCGAACGATCTGTCCAACCTGACTCTCAGTCCAACCAGCTAAAACATTTTCGAATTAAACAGTGTGTGCTTTCGTGCTAAGCCAGAATCAGTGATGCGTTTACAGGGTCGCAGCGCGATCGAAAAGTCGAAAGGAAACTAAAATGAGCCACGCCGAAAACTCGAGACTGCAAGTGTCAATAAATACAATTAGTCGGTTATATGTACGAAGCTGGCCAAACGTAAAACACGAACGAAACACTTTGTTAGCGACCAGGTGCCAATTGTCTACAGACTACTCCGAAAAATTTGGTGCGCCAAGTTTTCGCTCTGCGACATTTGACAGTTTGTAAAGAATCTGATAACAAAACTGAACTGAAAACACTGAAGCCAGCAAAGGGGCAGACCGGCAAGCAAATCGCCTGTGTTCACTTCGCTGCAACGAGGGTGAAGACACACCATTTGTTTACTCGTTTTTCTGTTTGTTGATGTTGTTGCAATCGAACTGAAGCCCGAACTGCAGAGGGGAGCAATTCGACTGCTCAGTTATTGAAAAGTGTGACTTTCTTCCGGCCTGGCTGTGTGTGCGTTCAATCGGCGAATCGCTTACGTCGCCTGAAATTAGAAGACCGAACGTTTGCTGCCGCTCGCTGTTTGTTGCTGGGTGCGCTGCATTTTATTTACGCCGTTCTGTATCTGCTGCGGAAATGTGAGACATTTTTCGTATGTTTCGACCACAAACTGTCAGTGAAGTCGAGGCGGCCGTCAAACCGTCAAAGTTGATGGCAAAAATCAGTTCGAGCACTTTGTGGAGCATTCGCTGTCCTTGGTTTGGACGAGCGGAAATTTGAGCCTCTGCTGAAGCTGAGTTGTTGCTGCAGCCGACGACGATGCCCGAAGGACGTGTTGTGGTAAGCAGGAAATCATTTTTACTTTTATTTTCGATGTTGTGCGAGAAGAGCTGAAGCGTTGCAAGTAAGGACCCAAGCTTAGTAAACTTGGCCCCAAGTAGCTGCCGAGTTATTAGCGATTAAGCTGTGCATTCGATTTACTTACCTGCTGCATAATTTACACATACAATACATGTTGTCGATCGTACTTGTCCGAAGTACAAAAGTACAGTGGACTTGAATATAGCTTTTAATTCCATGTCTACTTAATGTCGGCGTTTAAACTCATTTCTGCTTTTAGCGTTGACAGTTTTTTATTGCCAGAGTTTAACCCATAAAAAGTTCAAGAGTCGGTTTTAAAACCAGACCGGTTGTGTCGTTTAACAATAATAGTTTCCACTTAATATTCTATATTTATAATGAGAAATTTCTTTAAGGAATTATTTTTGCAATTGATAGAAATTCACCAATATTGACAATTCCTTCCGTCAACAAAGCTGTAAATCCCCGGCAAATGTGTTTTAAATTTTGTGCACAAATTTAAAATTGTGTACAATAAAAATGACTAAAATAGTTCACAGTTGAACAACAATCTGTTCTGTGAGTTTTCGCTTCCTTACCAACGGAAGTTTCAAGTTTCATGGCAACAACTTTTCGAGTAATGAGAAAAAGGCTTAGTGGCCAGATTGGTCTGCAGCAATTAAAAGCAGCACAGTGGAAGTAAAGCATAATCTAATAAATACCAAAAATTCAAAGAGAAAATATATAAAATATATATATTATATATATATCTAAAATGTGTAGGTAGAAATGCGAGAAGTTGAAAAAAGTCGCCGTTCCTAACGCATAGCCGAAATAAATGTGTGGCTTATTTTCTGCAGTGTCATTAAAAATAATTTGTAGCGGCGCGTAATTTGACTTGTTCTCACTGTTAGTGGATAAACAAGTCAATAAACGATTAAAAATAATGCCCACTTTGTTCAGTGTTTCCACGAGTTGAACAATCGCTCTTTCCGATTCCATTTTGAAAGTTCACACTCACACGCAAAGGAGAACGCATAGACAAAATTCTTTTATGATACTAAACAATTTTTGAAAAAAACACAAAATCAAAAATTACTTTGAAGTGGCAGGTCGAGGCTATAATTACGCGTCGCTTCCTTTCTTTCTAGAGCGGTAGGTGGGTCTTTAAGTTCTTCTGCTGACGCTCGCAGTGACATCATTAATTGTAAAAAGCATCGTTGGCAACAGAGCCGCAACAAGAAAGGGCCACCTCACTTATTTCCAGCTCGCACTTCCTGCTGCGTTGGCTACCGCTGGTGTCCGCCATGCCGCACTTTCATTTGAAAAATGATAAATATATGAACAGCATTAAGGTTAATGCGGGGAACGTTCGTACGTACCACTCAGGCCTCGTTCTGCTTGATGGTTGTGTGCGCTTGAAGTGAAAACTGTTTCACTTTTCGTTCACAACGAACTCAACTCGCGTCAGTTCAGCGCAACTCCACTCAGCTCAACCTCACTTCCGAACCCGAACTCGAACTCGAACGAAACTCCTCAATTACGTGGCTGCAAAAATGCCATATCAATTACAAAATTCCATTTCAACTGGTTTTGTGTTGCACGTTTCTGCCCCCGACCGCCGGCTGGCCGCCACCGTTCTTACTGCTACACATGTCAGTTTCCCCTCCTGGCCGCAGCACACAGCTGCATACACGACAAGGCGAATAAAAAAAAAATCAATAAAAACTTTGCAATTCTACGGTTTCGCAGCGGCCGCACTTGTACTCTGAACAGCAACGGCCGCCCGCCCGAACGTTCTCGCAGAGGTCAACTTCAATGCCTTCGATGTTGACTGTGTTGGTTGTTGCATGTTGTTGGTCTTATTAATTACGTTCAAATAAACACTCTTATCGAAATTGTATACTATTTACATATGCGAACAGACTTGGTTCAAAAACTGTTGACCTCAAATGATGAAAATGCAAATTCTTAAAATTTTGCCACTCAAACGGTTATTGCTGACCAGAAGCGACAGCGAAAATGTTGCCTCGACCAAAAGCAGTGGCCATCAGAAGTTGTTGGCTTTAGGCTGTCGGTACCTGGACTTGTGTTGGCATTTTTATGACCGGCTCTTGCCTCCGAATGACCCAAAGTCAGGAAAACATGAACGAAACATAAAAACTAACAAAATGCTCGTAAAAAGCGCAACGGGCAAATGGCTCACGTTTGGTTTGAGCGCTCAGCAGCCAGTTGTCTGACAGAGGAAAGCAGCATTTTTGGCCTCGGCCTGAACACATCCGTTCGACAGCGAACTAACACTCGCTGTCAGTTTGTGTTGCTGCTGTTGACGTTGCAACAAAAATGCCTAAATGCTGCCAATTGAAAGTTATTTCAAGTAAAGTTGCCACCACACGAGTTGGCAGCGGCTTAGCCCAGCGGCGGTTCAAGTTTCCCGGCAAGTGCCAATTCCCCAACCGGTGGCAGTGTTAACGGGCAGTTAAGACGAACGCAACCGCCAAGTGGCAGTTTTATGCAATGCCAACGGCAACAACAACCACAACAACCGACTGCAGTCATTCTTTATACATTTTGTATGTGCTGGCAACTGCCACCAACCGGTGATCCATCGGCAATCGCTCAACCTCAGCACTCGGACGCGGCGAGTAGAGTTGCATGGCTGCTGGAAGGGCCATAACTGCGGCTACAAGCTGCCAGCTGCAAGCAGGGGTCATGCAGAGATGGATTTGTGTGCGGTGTCTGAGTGTTTTCTGTGCATGTGGAGTTGCAGTTACATGGGAGTTTTAGTGGAATTTTAATAAATGTCAGTGGCCGCATAGAGCGCACAGCGACGATGACAGCGAACATTCAATGAACACTACGAAGACTCAGTAAAAACCCGACAAGAACTCTAAATGGAATTTGAAAGAGTTCTTAGAAAACTATTTGCCACAAATGTTCCATTCCAAAGCCACGTGTTCGATGGTCTGACACTTCCGGTCAGACTGCACTCTACTAAAAACGAGCACGAAAAATTTTCTGTGCGGCGTTTGGGAACCGAACAAATTAGCGGTAACAAGCGCTTTTTATGGCTTTTTTACTTCCTTTGAAATATGAAAATTCCCACGCCGGTTCTTGCCCTCATTTATATACAATTTCAACTGCACGCTGGCTTTGCTGCCAAGACCACGTTTGCTGCTGGCAATTGCCTGGAGTTGTTGCTGTTGTGGTTGGCTGCTAATTGCTTCTATATCAGTTCTAATTTTTCTGTGGAACATTTTCGATGTTTTAATTTGTTTCTTCATTATTCCGGTTCAGGAAACTCTTTCTTGTGTTGCCATGTGAATTTTTTTGATTGCCGACAACTATAAAGCGGCTTCGTGTTTGCTGCAATCACACGTTTCGGGTCGTTTTCTGCGGCTATTATCACGATTCGCTTCGTATATCGCTCCCCAACTGTTGTTTTATTAGTTCTGCTTTGTCCACAAACTTCATGCAGCCGCTGCTACTCGAGCAGTTTCGAAAAAAGTTCAAAAAACTTTACTCTAAAAATGTTCTTAGATTTTGGCTGAGATTTGACATTTATTGTGCAGAATTCTGGGAAGTGGCACAGATTTAAAATTTTCCTTAAGATTATTTTTTGTAAACGTAATTTTTGAATTACTTTGAAGTTGTAAAGAGTTGAGTTATTCGTTGGAGACACCGCAAAAGTGAAGTCACACCTACAAACCCTCGGACTGTTGTGTCAGTCGTCAAGAGACGTTGCTGTCGAGAAAAAATTTAACTCAAATCGCAGTAAGAATAGGAAGTAATGAGACATTTTCTATGTCCTTCTTCACTAAACCTTTATCATTCGATCCGTTGCACTCAAAGGGGATTTGAATTTAAAAAACTATAAACGAGTGAAGCAAAGTTACCGCAGGGAATTGGACTTTTCTCTAAGGAACAGCACGATTTCTGACTCGCCAAATATTGTTGTTGTGTTGCATTTGTGCAGCAATCAGCTGTCAAACACGTAGCCACTGGCAAAGTGTTGAAATTTCCATAACAGTCTGGTTCGACGCGAATATGGACTGTGCCAGTCTGCAGCCAGGAGTCGCGTTCTCGAAGCTGGTGTCATAGTTATTGCCGCCGCTGCATTCGGCGTTTTAATAATCGCACTTAATGACGTTGCCGTAAAAGCAAATGACACATCAAAATCCTCAGTAGAATCGAAAAGGGTTAATTTTGTGGTGCGGCAGATTAGCCAACAACGTCCACGTAATCGCTGCGGCTACTGTGCTGCCGGCTGATGGGCGTCGGGGCTGCGACGAGCGCGGAGTTGCGTAGGGCGTGCAGCCTTAAAAAGCGCTTAAGAACTCGCAAACATCTACATTTAAAAACTCATTAAGCGCGACAGAGCGTTGGGCGGCGTTCGTGCTTCACAGGTGCGCAGATGTTCGGGCGTACAGTCAGCAACCGGACAGACAGACTGGCGGACGACTGCATCATTGACATGAAAATAAACTGAATTAAATGTGAGCAAAGCGGCATTAAAGTGGCCGCAATTGCAGTCGTGGCAAAAATGATGATGACAGCAAATGAAGGGTTCCCGGCTGCAGTGCACCGCCATTTTTCCATTGCCGCAAGTAAAAACAAATTTGTTTCGGGCCACAGCGCAACAGATGCACGCTGACTGTGCGTCGGCTCCAGTCTGCTGCAAGCTGTTTTTGCTTCTTTGGAATTTTGCGCCAGCTTGAACGTGTCGCTCCGTGTAACCGGTTTCTGGGGTCGCAGTTGTTGGTGTGTTTGTTGTTGTGCCTGATGCCACGTACAGCAGAAACCCATGTTGCAAGATCGATTCTAGCAGATTTCACTTTTTACCCACCCGGTCACTTGTACGTCTGCCTCGACGATGCATTCGTCTTGCTGTGTGTCGTCCGCTCCTTGCAGCCTGTCGGGTTGTCTGTCCGCCTGTTGCGCGGCCATCCATCCATCCATCCATCTGTCTGTGTGCGTTCGGCAGCATCTGTTGCCATTGCTGTTGCAGTTGTTGCGTCTGGCATCACTCGCACGGTGACTGTCAGTTTAAGGTGCAGCATGTGCAGCAACATCAGCTGCACTAAGTGCAACATGCAGCAGCAGCCGCAGCTGAGGCAGCATTTGCAACCGCTGCACTTATCGATATTTTGTTGATGTTCGCTGTTGTTGCTGTACGGCTGCGCTTGTTCGATTACCAGTGCTTACATGTTGTTGTTGTTTTTTTTCTGAATCAGAAACAGTCAGCTTGTGTCGTGTCCCCGGCACATGTATAAATATTGCGCGTGGCCCCGCTTCTACCCGGCTGTCATTGCTGCTGCTGTTGGTATTGTTGTTGCTATTATTGCTGTTACACTAGTAGTTGCGTAGTTGCAATCAGCAATGCGCGATTGGTATGTCATAAACATTGGCATTGATTTTTGATTTCCAGTGAACGGAGGAATTGATGGAATTGTCGAATGCCGGCAACACAAACTTCTGTCGCCGGCGCACGAAGTGAGCGAGGCGCGGAAATTGAAGACGGTGAATTTGCATTAAAGGTGCGTTGGCATTTGGCAGCGGCGGCAGTAACCACCAGTTGCACAAAGAAAAAGGTAAACGAAGAGCGGCTGAGGAGAAGAAGAGCGAATAAAGCCGCAGCTCAACCTTTAGGCTGTGTTTGAAACCAGTTTAGTGAACTCATAAAGCCACACAAAACTCACCATTGCCTGCCTCAACTCTTTTTTGGACAAAACAAACACGGCATAACGATGATCCTTCCACGCCCACACACAAACTTGCTCACTCGCTGCCGTATGCCTCAGAAATTCGCGTTGGCATTTAATCCAAAAATGCGCCAATAACAACAACGACATGAATGCAAATCAACAGACAGCAAAGACCAGAGCCCATCGACCACCACCACCGGTCGGCAGACGAATTTTAAAAAAGCATAAACAAATTTCTTGGCATCGCGATGGGTTTGGGGCAGCAACAACTCCTCTGCTCTACAGCAGAAACACAGCAATTTTTGAGCTCTGCACCTACGCCACTGTCTTCGGCCAGCGCAGGCACTCCCCATCCATTTCCTTTGGTTCTCTCGCTTGTTGCGTTCTGAGCGGCCAACAGGTTTGTGCTGCATTAAATTAACACAAAAGTGTGGATGATACAAATGTTACATGTGGCATGTGGTAAGTGGTAAGTGGCAATGTGGCAGTTGCAAACGAAAATCAACCACTGAGTGCTTATGCCGAAAGGAAGCGCGTGCGCGTGCGAGTGCGAGTCTGTGTGCGTGCGCGCGCATGCGTTGTGCTTGCGTGAAAAGTGGGCGCCACCTCATGTTGCAGCAAAACAAATGGACAGACAGCTGGACAGCGAAAAGTTTCTGACAGCTGCGATTTGTTGCCGTTGACAGCATTTAATTGCCGGCGAGAGATAACAGAAATTAAGTCGATTGCAATGAGATGCGTCGCTTATCGGCGTCCAGACACCAGCAGCAGCCGGAGCACACCTCGGAGATCTCGTGCCAACAACTGTGACAAACTGGAAAGCCAAACGCGAATCAAGATAATAAGTTCGCCGCACGAACCGGTTCAGTTGCCTGTTTTGTGTGAGCATGAAGTACCCTTCCCATTTAGCTGATTCCAGCTGCTCTCCCACAAGTGCCGCCGACGCCGTTGCCGCTGCTGCTGCTTGGTACAGGCGGCTCATTGCCATATTGAAATTACGAGTCGTATCAGCTCGTGGCGGTTCAAGTACCCAGCCGCAAACACAACTATGAACAGGCAAGAAATCCAAGCAGACAGGCTGCAGCATGAAACCAAATAAGCGGCACCGAGAAGCGCGCTGCTCCCACACACTCGGCTTCTTCGAAAGCAAGAACATCTAGTTTTTTCTGCTGTCGCTAAGACTTGGCTTGTGTTCTTTTTTTTGTGTGGTTATGAAAGCTGGATCTCGTTTGGTGCTGGTTGCTGTACAGCAATTTTTTGGCTTGGTTGCTGTTGTGTAAGTCTTTGACTCTGTCGAAGCTGCGTCTCAAGTCGGAAGCAGTGGCTTTGCCATGAAAAAAATAGAGTAATGTAAATGGAAGTCTGTAAACTTTTGGTAGCAGCATACTTTGGGCAGAAGTGATTTATTTTGAACACTTTTATAAAGAATACGTTTTTTTATTTATTGCTAAATAAATCTCTGACTGACTCGTTTTCTGAAGATTTCAACTGTGACGCTGGGATCTGGTTGGCATGAATACATTTTCAATGTCCACAATATGATTCGAGTGTTACTTAAATGCACTCAAACAAACAAGTATGCAAGTGTCTAAGTCTATAAGCAGATCTGTTTCGTCCCAGGCAGTGCGGCGATTCATGTCACACGATCTCGCAAAGCTGTGAGCTTGTGAAGATGAGGCGGCGATCCGCGCGCCCTTACAGCAATGCAGCTCCGCAGTTAACTCCATTTTGCGGAGATTGCGTCGGGTGTGTGTGTTTGTGTTTGGCCATTACATGCGCCAACTCAACTAATTGTCCGACTTAACGCGGTGCTTTCGTCGTTGCTGCGCGTAAAAGCCGCTAAACATTAAGCCGACTATTACCGGACAGCGATTGCCACTGCCAATGCCGCGCGAGTCGTGCTGCTGGTTGTTGTTGCTGTTGCTGGTGCGATGGGCAATGAAGCAGCGTAAACGTCAACACTTTTATGACGGTACAAAGTCATAACAGCAACAGCAACGCATCGCACGATCAGCGCCGCCGCACGGACATCATAATCCAAAAGTAGTCATGATGCCGCTGTGTGAGCTGCCAGTCGCCTCTGAGCGCTCGTGATGCGGCCGCCGATCACGGACTCGGACTCTGCTGATGAGTTTGTCAGTCAACGATGAGTTGGCACACTCTACGCTCATCAGGCGGCAGTCAGCGCCGACAACAGTTGCTGACCGCCACGCTGCCGACGATGAATTGCCGGTTGCCAGTTGATTCGAAATGACACTTAAGTCTGTTTAGTTGAGCCGCTCGTTGTAATCTGATTGTGAGATTTCAATTTGTTTGAGCGCGTTTGGCGATTTCTTACGATCGGCAGAGTCATTGGCTTGTCAGCTGCTCTACCAAACTGGCAAAAGTAAAAAGGAAAAATTAAATTTGAAAAAAATAACCGAAACGCTTCTCTTTGTGTCCTCTCAACTGTCGGTCTGCCAATTTCGGCTGTTGCTCTGCCGTGCCTACACAGACGTTTGAAGTCTATCAACCGAGAAACGTGACTGCGCAAAAGAAATCGTGAACGCTGGCCAACAATAATCCGCAACAACTACAAGCGTCGATAGTCGCTGACAATAGCGCCAACAACACATTCGAACTGAACTGAGGCACAGCAAATGCCAATCGGCTCAATATGAGCGCTGAACTCGGCCCAACCCAGCAGCGCAGCGGCCAGTCCAGTCCGGTCCAGTTCAGTTCAGTGTTGTGTGACCCAAGTGCCGTGTGCACATTTCCCCCGCACACTCGGCGATTCGTCGTCTTTCGCTGGCGTGTCATGGCACTTTGTTGTTGCGAGCTTTGCTTTGTGCTCATCGAAAAATAGGAGAAAAAAACGCCTTCAATTGTTTGATGTGTACTTTTCAGTTGACACACAATTTCGCCAACCGAGCTATTATTCCACGTCGGCTCGGCTCGACTCGTCGCATCACATCGTCGCAAACATACATATTTATTAAAGTGACATTGCCGTTGTGCCATTCTGATGAAATTATATTAATTATATTAACAACACAGGGCAACAACAACTACAACAACAACATTAATATGTTCACATAACAACAGCGTTGAGTGGAAAAATAATAGAAGACACAGATTTAATAGCAACTCATGTCATTTGCGGCGAATGCTTTGCTGCCAACAACAACGCTGAGTAGTTACTCGCTTTAATTTTTATTGCACTCGCACTCGCATGACATCAGTACAAAAGTTGTGTCAATTAATTGTACTATATTCTGATATATAGAATAGTAATGGTCTCTGAAAGGATACACAGAACTCGAAGAGGCGATACGGCTTGAGTTTCTATTCAACGCGACCTCAAGATCAGAGTCGGAGTAAATCAGAGTAGAACCTGTGACAAGGGGTCAAGGTGATCGCTTCTCAATACGTCAGTGCCAAGTGACCAAACCTGATCAAAGCGTACGCAGGACAGACACTCAGTCAGCCACCCACAAGGCGACACATATCGCACTGTCAGCTTCTCCGCGTGGTTTGTCCATAGTAAATGTTCCCCTTGAATAGGGACAGAAGTAACTGGGCGCCTTGGTCTGAGATGATGGCAAACATAAGTTTCGTGCAACTGCAGCCGCTCTCAGCTCTTGTGACCAGTTAAGCAGTTCTAAAGAGATCAGCGCTCAATGCTTCTTACTACAGATGAGATCTTCCACAATTGTTTAATTTTGCCGACACTAAATATAAACAAATGCAAAGTGTTCATATATGTATATGAAAATATTTTCAAGTGTTGTATTGATGGCAGTTTCACTTTCATTTTCAAACGGCAAAGCCGCACGGAGTCGCAGAAAGCGCCGCCGAAATGCAAACAATCCGACAAATATGGCAATTACATCCGCTCCACTTTTTAATTGTAATTTACTCCTCAATTTACAAAACACCAGAACCACAGCGGCTGCAACGGAGAGCAAAACAAAGTGGCAAAAGCGAAAACTGCAAAGAAAAAGAGAATTCGCCGGCAGAAAAAGAGACGCAGGAATGCGACTGAAAAACGCTTAAAATGCCATAATTTACCGAAAAAGGCAGCGCAGAAGGGCGCGCATGCGCGTTCGCAATAAATGCAAAAAGCAACCATGTGCTGCATATAAAAGAGCAAGAAAAAACATCGAGATGAAGCAAAAAACGACAAAATTAAAAACAATGAATAACTTGGCACAATTATGAAACTGCAAGTGGCGAACCGGTCTTGGTGGTAGCGATGCCAAAAACAAAACAGCAACAAATAAGCAACAGAAACAGCAGGTAGGGCAGCAGGATGTGTGTAAAAAGTGCGTCCGTGCAATGTGCAACATTGAAAAAGCGTGTAATGACAATTGCGAACAACAGCTAAACAACAACAACAACAAACGAATACACGATAATAAATAATAATGAAGGATAATGATTGCGACTGTGCGGCATTGTGCGGATGCGTCGTGTGGCATGCGGCATGGACACCGTTTCCACACGGAAAGTTCGCGGTGCGAATTTTTCACGCATTCGCACTCTTCATGAAACTTTTGTAAGGAACCAACATTTTTATTGTTTGTGAGATTAAAAGGAACAAAGATAGTGATTCGTTTTTGAAGAATGGAAACTTTCCTATTGGCAACGGGCTCACGAGTGAGTGTGAGAGAGTGTGCGCACATAAAACCCGTAAAGGATATTGTCGACTTCCTTGCTGCCGGCTCAGACAACTGTTGCGTACTGGTTTTGTTGTGCTGCCTGTTGTATGCTACATGGCAATTTGCTGCACGGCGAGCACATGCGATGCAACAACAACAACACAAGCAGCAGCAATTGTGCCGCATCTGTGCATCGGCGTGCGCGCCTGCGTTGCCTGTTGCTGGCTGCTTGCCCACGCAATGCATGGCAACATTTGCCGCAGCAGATTGCACGCGGGGCGAGGGGCAACAGCGCACCGCAAGAATGGGAGACAGGAACAGAAAAGAACTGAAAGTGTCCATCGCCGACATTTACGATGTGGCAGAGGGGCAAAGCTTGGCTGCGCTGTTGCTGATTTGTAAGGAAATTGATTATTATTGATAATAATTTGTTGGTGTTGTTGTTGTTGTTGTTGTTGTGGTCTTCGGGTTGTTGACGCCTGAAAGTTTGTGGCTTAATGGTGTATGTGTTGATTTATGTGGTAGACGAACGCAATGGCAGCGATGGTGTCGGTTGCGTAGCTGCGGTCAGGCGCGAAATTTATTATTTGAATTTTTTGTTGCGCAGGTCGCAATGTAAAATTGATTTTTGTGCACACATTGTCCTTTTCATTATAATTGCTTTTAAAGTGAAATGTTTTGACAAGTTTCATTAAGTTTACCCATTTTGTTCTCTTACAGATTTACCGAAATTTTGCGGCACACTTTCGAGCGAACTTTATAGAGGTGAGTGATTAACGTTGCGTCGATCGGGTGTTCATTAAAAAAAATTGATCATAGTGATTTTTGTTTTGGCTGCTTCGATCTGAACGGCATTGCATGGAAAACCAATGTGTGCGAAAAATCTGCGCGACCACAGACGACAAAATATGCAAATTCTATGCAGCACTGACAGTTCGTGAGATGAACCGCGTCGTGTCGATGGCGCGCTCCAGATGATTCGGCGTTGATAACGTCATGCGGCGAAAATTAGACAAAAAAATTAATCACACAGACGCAGACAGACAGAAGATGTTGTACATACATAGGTGGATGTGCTTAACGAACTGTGGGAATTAAAATTATGCAGTGATAGACTGATCTCATTGGACTCTTCTGTGCAGCCAATTTGATGAAAGTTTCGGGGTTTTGTCCAACAGTATCGCTTTTATGATGCAACTTTGTTTCATTTATCTCGCTGCAGCAATGTTGTTGTTACTCTCAATCATCATGTTTCCAGTGACGTCTCCTTGGCCAAAATCATTGCTCTCAGTTAAACTATGCAAAGTTTGTTAGTTAGAAAATTGCATCAAGTTTTGTAGCTTTCGTCGATTTCCTTCTTACATAGGTTCCTTGAATCCGAAAAGGTATTTTTATTTTATTTATTTTATTTTTTTTATTTATTTATAAACTATAAACCTTTTTACTATAAATACTTTGCTTCTTCCTTGACCGACAAAATACTTGTGACATCAATGCAATGTCTGATACTTGCTTTCACGTAGATGACAAAAGCAACATAAACAACATTGTAGGCGGTGCGGTGTGGTGCTGCGGTGGGGAGGAAGTCGATATCACAACCAAGTCGACCAAATCAGCGAAAGCGTGTGAACTGAACTTGAGAGCTCCAGTTGCGTTTGTCTGCAAAGAGATAAACAGACAAACAATCAAATATATAAATAGACAGTCAGTCAGGCAAACAGTCAGTCAGCCAGCCACATTTCAATTCAATTCATTCGCATGCAAACTACGTGAGCCAGCTGAAAGGGAAAGAAAGCAAGAATCCACTTGAAGAGCGATCGGTTGACAATATAATTTTTTCGAGAAGGTCTCGCGCACAATAAAAGCGGCAGCTCAGCCTGGCAGTCGGTTGCGGTGAGCAATGGGTGAATGGAATGGGCGCCGGTGATGAGTTCACAATGAATTCGAGCATTCACAGTTGCGTTGTCTGGCGCGCTGGCGGGCAATTGAAATGCGATATTGTTGTCTGACAACATCAGCACAACACCAATAACAACAACGGCAACAACTAAACAAAAGCTGTGATCGCAACAACAGCAACTGCTGTCTGTGTGCGCTACTATTTGTGGACTGTGGACAATTTTGTACGCTCGGTTCAGCGCCTTTCAATGGAAATTGGTCACTGCAAATAAAAATGCCACACACACACACACATACACATTTGTTTTTTTTCCTGACATGCACAAACACAACAAACAAATGGTTGGTTAACTGCAAATTACAAATTATTTACAGACTGCGCATGAATTTTGTTGGCTTTTTGTTGGTTTTTTGTTGCATTTTTAATGCACACTTTTGTTGCAGGAGTAATTGGTGTCAGATGTCGAGTGTGTGTGTGTCATGTGCAACATTGCATTTGCTGCACAAAAAGAAAGGAAAGCGACTTTTTTCACTGAAAAATTAATAGTGATGTGACTTTTGATCCAACTGTGGCGGTTTCCCTTGGGGCAGATTTCGTTTATTTTAATTTAATTCTATTAGCAAATTATTTCTTGCCGCTGTTGTTTGCTGTTGTATTTGTATTTGTTATCTTTGCATTGGCGGCGTCATGTGGACGTGCAATTGTGTCAGGTCAAGGCAGTAAAAATAGAAATGAGTTTACCTGTTCAATTGTTGTTGCTCTTGCCGCTCCTATCACATTTACCGCTGTTGTTGTTGTTATTTTTATTTGTTAATGCTGCTGCCAATGTGTGATTTGCTGTTCGATAACACTGGAAACGAAAAACCACTAAAATGCAAAAGCAAGTTACAACTCAAACTGTTTGTTTAAGATAAAAACAGCAAAGTGCAAAAGTGTTTCATAAAATAGAGTTTATTCCAAAAAAAAAAATATTTGTAGTGAATTGCTGAAGTAATTTATAACATTTTAAGAATTAACTAACATTTTGAGTCAAGAGTATTCAGTACTCAAAAGCTGCTTTGCTTTGCTTTGTCTGAAGTGCACAATTTAAATGACATTTGTACAGTCGATTAGCGGTAAATACTGACGCCAACAGCGCATGAGTGACAGGTGTTTTAGTTCGATTTTTTCCGGTGAATTCCTATTCTTTTCATTTCTGTGACAACAATAAAAACCGCCCGTGGCGCAAATGAGACTCGGTTTTAAGTATGAAAACGTGTGTGCAGGGTCAACGGACGCCAATAGCAGCTGTCAGTGAAGCCAGTCAGCGTATTGGCAGTTGAATTGTGTGTGTGTGGGTGTGCAGTTTGTTTGCCAGTACTCGGCAGTTGAAGTCAAGTTGTGCCTGACGAGAAGCAACCATGGGGTCTTAGTTATGAAACAAATAAGAAATTCATTGTGACCACTGATAAACTCCTAATTATTGCTGCAACCACTAAACTAACTGAGTCGAGCAGTCCAAACGTCCAGTTTCAGGAGCGGAGAACGCTCGCAGCAGACAGCTGCGTCCGACGGTTACTGTAATTATGCCATTTCATTACAGCACTTGCTGCTTCGCTAATTGGCCATGGCAGGAAAATAATCGCCTCTGTTTTGTTTCCTTAACATTTCCCTTTTAATTTTCCGTCGCTTCCAATTTGTGTTTGCTGCATTTAATCAATCAGATTTTCTCGAGACGGGCGCACGCGTGCAACCCAGCGGCGCATTTAGTATTTACTGCCTTCTTGGCAACAACTGCCACAAACTGGCTACTGACACTGCCGCAGGCCGACCGGCAGCTGCAACTCATCACTGGCGTGCAGACAACACTGCCAGCCCAGATTTCCATAGGCTGACGTCCAGAACTTGATGCAGCTACAAATTTCAATTGTCATAGTTATCGTTGCTGCTGCGAGACAAGTGAACTCGTATTCCTTCATTCATTCTGTTTAGCCGCAACTTGCAGTCACCTGCAGCATAAACTTTAGCAGAAAAAAGAAAAATTCTGTGCAACTCCAAACCAGAGTAACCAGAAATTTAGCCCACCCTGTGGTCCATTTGTTATCGTCGCTTTTATTTGCAATTAAATGCCAACAACTGTCACCTAAAGTGTCACATTTCCATGCCACACATTTCAGCGGCGCGCACTGAACGGTGTTGATGTGCATGCGGCGCCGTTGTCCGTCGTGTTCATCATCCAATTGGCGCTGCCGCGGCTCGGCTCTGCCGCCTCACGCCATATGCCAACTGGCAAATGAGCTGCCGAGGCGTTGCGTCCGGCCGTTGCGCGCGCGCGTCCATCTGCTGCTACACATTTAATAAGCATTTGCGGCACTAAATGATAATGACGCGATCGTGCGACGGACCGGCTGCGGTGCAGGCATGCAAAGTGGCTTCGGTGGCCTTGGGTAATTTTATGATTGCACGCATGTTTCGCAGCGGGACATGCGCGCATCGAAATGGCCAACATGATTTTATTGTTTGCGTTTACAATGCGACTTGCTGCCTGCTTTTCAGTGTCCATTCTTCGGATCATTTAATCGATGTAGAATGACGTTCATATGTAGATGGGAATCACCTAAAGGGTTCAACACTGAACTTATAGTTCCCACATTATGACAAACTGCAGTCAAATGGGAAGTGGAAGTGAATGGTGTTAAAACATTTCAGCCATATGAAATATTTGGTCCAGTATTCCAAGCATATTTTCCAAAAACGTTTCTCATTTGTTTTCGTACATCCGCTTCACACACAGACAAATACAAATTCAATATAACTAATCGATTTTTCTGAAAGTAATGTCTACATATATCAGATAAAACTATTACAAGGCAGAGATTGTGAAAAGGCTGAAGTTTAAGCTGCATCAAAGCTTCTCAGTCAATTAAATGAATTTGTGGCTTCCACTCTTTTGTAACTCGCAACGCAACACTGGACGCAACAGATTGCTGCCGCCGTATGGCTGGAAGGTGTGAGCCTGTAATCGCATTAACTTTAATTCACAACTGCGCATGCGCACATTTCTATGCATAACACATCGCGGTTTGTAAAGCAATACGCATTCATTCGCATAAGTAAGATGCAGCCGTTTGGCCACAAGACGCATCAACCACAGCAAGCAAGAGCTGCTGCCTAGTATAAAGAAACAACAAATAAGCAACAACGAAAAGCGCCAGCAACCAGCAATGACAACAAGTGGAGCGGTGAATCATTTGGGCCCGTCGCGCTATCTGCGCTCGCCGAATGTGTCGCTGCGCATGCCACAACATTGTCGATTAGATTTTGCGCCGGTGACCAGGTGACGCGTTTCTGCGCATCTGTGCTGCGCCCGTGCGTGCGTGCCCACCTGACCATCTCTGACCACGTTCGCCGACTTCCTGACGTTTTAATCAGTCGCGCGGCCGTGGCGGCGGCTGCCACTGCCGCTGTTGTTACTCTTGTAGCTTGTTAAATTAATGACGCAACATGATTTCGCTCGCGACGCGCAGGCGCAGGCGCAGGACGCATCGCCAATACAGAGGCGTGTGCATTTAATAAGATTTATTAGAACATTCGTTCGTGGAGCTGGACCGGGCAGGCAACTGATTTGCCTGCTTTTAGAGCGCTCAGTGTTGGCTCGTCTTGCGTGCTGTTGTTCCTTGTTGTTGTTGGTAGTGCTCTTGTTGCAACAAGTTAATGCTTCGCTCATGAAATGTTGCGATAAATTGTCGAGTTAATCGCTGGTTTATGGTTTCGCTGCGGCGTTAATCTTACGTGGTGGCTGTTTGGTTAGTCGGGTGCAAAGTGGCGTTGCGCTTCGATAATGCTTGAGCAATTAATTGTCGTTCCGCCGACACTTTCGCCAAACTTGTAATGGCCCGTAAAATTGTTCGTTCATTCGTTGGGGGAGTGTGGCATATGGCAATTTTTCAAGATTTCTCAGAAACAAGAAGATTATTTGCAATGAAATGTTTTCATTTAAAAAGGTTTGAGAACTTTCCTTATTTATAATTTTCCTGCAATCGTTGTTCTTCTGTCTCCAACTCAGTTAACTCCTAATTACTCTTTGCTGGGGATAAATTAAGTACTTCCCGCACATCACTTGATTGGCGGCAATAACCCAGCAATCGCTGAGCAGCGATTCTGCAATCTCAGCTGTCCAACCGCGGACTTAATGAACCGATAAAATGTGATAAAATACTTTGCAAAGAGCGGAACGACAGGCACGACGACGCGCAATTTTCGTTTAATTATGAGGCGTCGGTTATACGAACGTCGATTGACGCCTTTAGCGGCAACGCGTACGCCACGCCACATTGCCGCATTGCCAAGTTGGCTGGCAATTTCCAACGACAGCGAGTGCAGCAAATCTAACAAAACGACAGAGGGATCCGAGAAATGCCAAAGATTGTTGCTTGATGGGTGAGGCCAATGATACGAGAGCCAGTAAAATGTTGCATGCAGCAAATGTTTGCTATGCGTTTGCAATTAAAAGCAGCTGTGTGGCCGCAGTGGCGGCCGGTTGCCGGTAAATTGCTAAAAAGTAGCAGATTGTTGTACTTATTTACTTGCAATGGCAGCAGCGATGCATAGATTTATGCGTTTGCCACTAAATGTTTCCTCTCCAACTCACGGACGCCTTTTATTCTTCTTGCAGTTTATTGCCGACGATTAGAGATGCAATTGCTGCAAACGCCGCTGCGGCGACTACGCGGATTGCTGCTGCTGCTGCTCGCTCGAGTCAATCACGTCACTATGGAATGACACCAAGCGGACCCGGGCCTCTGGTTGGGTGGATAGATGGTTGGATGGATGGATTGCTGTCACGGCATTTAACGGGCGCTTCCTGTCGCCTGGTCGTTGTTGCTGGCGTGCAGCTGCCGTGAGTAAACTTGTTTGCACAAACGACTGGCAACAAATTATTTACTTAACTGTCTTCGGAAACCCTTAACAATTTATTCCTAATAGCAAATGCACCAATTCAAACTTGACCCTTTTTCCAGTTTATCGGCTGCCCTCTGCAACCCTGACCGCGTGAAGGCAAAGTTGCTGGCAATTTAATTAGCTTGTAAGCCTTGTCTCGTTGGCCTTTTCGACGCTTCTAACACCGAATAAGCCACTTGAATGCGTTTTGAACCGTCTGGCAACACCTTCCAACAGTTTCGCTGTGTTGTCGCTCGTTTGGCTCACATGAAATTTCCCCGCTCTACGATTTGTTTGGTGCATGAAATTTGTTGGCTTTTCATGGCTTTGTAAAAGTGTTGTTCGATTTTTATTTCAGAGGGCTGACGCGTCGTGATATTTCACTGCCTGTTAAGGCAGACTGAGCCCTTCTAATGAAATTACAAATTGATTTTGCGTCATATTTGCCTTTTCGAGCATTTTTTTCGAGAACATAAAATGAAAACGAAAAATTGTGAATTGTAAAAGTAATGGTGAAAGAAATTTGTTGTGGCCGCAGCTGCAGCAGTCATCTGCAAATGGAATTCTAATTAATGAAAGATGTGGCAGGAAAAACTCAAAACCCACCAATGCCAAGAAAAAAATTTCAAATAAATTTGACTGCTCTACGCATCGGCAACAATTAATCATCTCTCGAGACAACAACGCAGACACAAAATATGCAACAACAATTAGAACAGAAAGCCGAAATAAAAACAACGCTGACAATAAACAGCAACAACAACGGCAATACATACATACAAAAGTGGCAACAACAACAATACTCTTATTAGGTCTTTTGGAAGAAACGGCAGCGACACAGCAGAAATAATGGTTGCGTGTCTTTTGTTGTGTATTGAAGAATCTTTTGAAGTGTTTTGATTTTTCTTTCACTGCCAAACAGTTTTTGAATATCTTTTGGTTTACTACAGCCACATATCAATCGGACAAGTGCGTACGGAACAGAAGCGAGAGGGGTTGGATGAGTTGGAACTCGTCTTGAATTAGAGAATAGGTTAGGTTAGGTTAGGCTGGCTGACCCACGGAGGGGTCTCACATAGACCAAGTAGTGGTCCATAGTGGTACCAAAAATTCTGGAGTTCCAGACCTATATGTAGTTTTTTAAGAACGTTTTGGCAAATCTAAGTAAGTCGCCGCTTCTTGCTTCGCAATTCTTTCCAAGGAAGGGAACGACGCGGATCCGAGGCAGCTAACCCGTGTGGATGAGAGAAGACGAAGAACAAAATCTAACTGGGACATGTGGTGGGAAGTGAATGGATAGTTTTCATTTTAGGGGATATTTATTTTTATTAATTATTTTCTGCATAATATATGAAGTCAGTTGGTGAATAGTAGCGCATACAGGATTTCAGTTTGCAAATACCAGTTGAAACCATAATTCACATCCAATGGTTATATCTAACAGGTACTTAGAGGGGTTTGAACCTCCACACACCCGTTGTGTGCGCCACTGTTGGTGAGAACTAGTGGCAACGCAGCAGCCTCAAGCTGATGGCTGCCTAGTCACTAGTTCCGACAGTACACAGAATGCATGCGTCAGCGGTTATTTTTATGAAAACACATACTTCGAGACTCTTCACATAAATTTCGCTTATTGCGAATCAGAAGCCAGCGTCAACATAGTACAAACTGTTGCTGATAAGACAGCAACTAAAATTCAAAACGGCCAAAGCCGCAACCAGCAATGTGCGTTAACTGATGTTTGTTTCTGTTGTATTCTACCAAAAACCACCACGTAGACCGCATAGCCAATGCCCAAAACGGCTGAACATGAACTCAGCTGAGCGCACAGGCAGGCATTCACCGGCGGCGGCAACCCAAGTCTCTAAACGGCCATTCGCCGCGGCATTTTTCGAAGCCGCCAAAATTGAAACAGAAACAACCTCCAAAACGGTTCGAAACAAAAATAACTCCACTAACAATTCGTAGCCGTGCACATCATTAATCATTGCGGCCGCACGTAAGACAACAGCGTGAAATTAATCTCCATTGCGCTCATTTGTGTCTATCCGCCAAGCCATGCCGACCAACCGACCAGCCGCCCAGTCGGTCAGCCGGCCATTTGTATTGGCTCAATCTGCGCATGTTTGCCGCTTACGGCCGAGAGCGGAACAGGCAGAAAGCGCTGAATAGAGCGCAGACAGCCCATGCGGCTTATAAGGTTGACTAATCATTAGTTGGCAGACCATTTTTTCTATATATTTAGTTACCTGACAAAATTTCTCGTGATGGCTGCGTGCGACTGTACATGCAACTGAATGTGCATTTTTGTACATGGACGGCTTGTCAGATGCAAGAAGCCTTCTGCCGCAAAATATTAAATATGACTGTGACTGCACTCTGAGCAATTGGCCGGAGGAATAGCGCGCAGCTATCAGCAACATGTACATTCTATTAACTAATTAAAATCTATTCGCGTATGTATTGTGCAATCACTCAGAAATATACTTCGTACATTTGTATGTATGTGTGTGTGTGCACAGTTTTAACTGTGAGAATTTTCTTGTAATAAAACAATGAAATTGGTTAGAATCAGAAAGGCGCTCAGTAGCGTTCAAAATTAGTCTCCAGTTTGGCTCAATAAATATTAAAATATATTCAAAATTTGGTATATAACCATTTGCCAACTGTAGCTGACTTCTATCCGCATACAAATCACACACACATATAATTCATAATTGTGTCGTGGTGCTCGATCAATGTACGAAACTATTAGTTACAAGCCCTGGTTTACAGTCTTGAACTGTTCTCATTATTTCAATCACCACTGTATATATTTACATACATATGCCACTTATATATTTGAACTTAACTATCATTCATGCTTGTGGCGATTGCTTGCTGTAAAAGTTTTAATTGTCTTGTTTTAACAGTTATCATAATTTTTTAAATGCTGCTAAGCGCTCAAATGGTGCGGCGCCAATTGAAATTTTTCCAGAGCCTTTCACAAATACGCTGCTGTGCCTGCAGTACTCTTCACTGCTCGCTTTTTGCTGTCGGCTGAATTTTGGGGCGAGTGTATATGATCTCAGCTGTGTGTGGCGTTGCGGCCGCCTGACTGCCTGACTGCCTGCTGCTCGGCAAATGTTTCTCTACATTCACTTTTGACCGCATGCACACGCCGGGCCAGACGAATAGCGGCGCATAAGCAGCTTCAAAGTGCGCAATACAGGGTCGCAGCGCTGAGAAGTGAAAAACAATCTCCGAAAATTATAGTCTATATAGAATGTCATTTCGGTTGCCTTCTCAACACTAAAGAATCGTACTTTCAGCTACATTTATGTTCGCGTATTTACGTAGTTTACATAAGCAGCGTCGGCCATGTACATGAGGCACCCCTCGTGCTGCTAACAAGTTTTTATGCTTTGCTCGAAAGAGCAACAACAGCAACAGCAGTCACGGCAAAAAGCCAACAGCGAGAAAATAAAAAGCCGTCAGTTGCGCTCACACTATCGCATGTGATTTAAATGAAAATATAAAATTACATTAAATTACCGGATGTAATTGTGGTGGTCGTGCCAGTTGAATGTGAGAGATTGCGGCCGTTGCTGGCCACTCGCACCGCCGCCTGACTGATGAGTCACCCGAGCCAGCGAGTGAGGCGGCGAAGCAGGCGGCACCGCGCACAGTTCAACAAAACAAATTGCATTTTTGACACAGCTTTGCAAATGCAGAGCAAATAGTTGAAGTCAATTACAAACAAATGAGGCAAATTCGAGTGCTGGAAACAAAAGACTTAAGCAGCGAACTCGAACTTGTTTTGTTCAAGTCGTTCAAACAAATGGAGATCGTCAGAGGAATTTTTTCAAGTGTGTGTGTTTTAGTTTTCCGCGTTATATTTGTGTTTCGCTGGAGTGCAAGACAAGTGCAAATTTCGATAAATTAATGTCAGCCGTAGTTCGCGCCGACATATCGCCGACTTTGTCATCGATTTCGTGGCACACATGCTCGACGCAAAACGGCCTGTCATATTTAAACGCGCAATTGCCACTTAAAAGTGTCGGCGCAATGGCCACTTGTGCTGACACGATAAGCGCGCCAAAACCGATTCATGCGCCCGGGCCAGGACGGCACATTTAGTTGTCAGCTGGCCAGCGCAGTGGAGAAGCGCTGACAGCCGGCCAACGATCGAGCCGGCACAACGGCAACAAGTGTGCACAGCGCTGTAGTTAAAATGGCCAAACAGTTAAAAGCGAAAACTGATAAGCTTGTTTACGGGTACGTGGCGCGCCGTGTTGTGACTACTGCCGCCACAACTACCAATAAAATAAAAGACACACGCACCGTGAGGACGCCAATTTTCCACGCAACTACAGCTGCTTCCCACTTGTTGGCATTGGTGCTTGCTGTGTCGACAGCTGCAGCAGCTGCAACGCCAGCACCTCAAGTTCAATCGCTTTGCTGTTGCAAGCAGCAGTGATTTAAGATTGTGTCCGTTCGTTCTTTTTTGCCAGACTTTGGGTTCGGTGGCTCCTTTGCCAGCCTGTTTCCTTCGAGTTTGTGCTGCGGCCGCCACTTTTGCCGCCACTGCTGCTTCTTTAGTGCATTTGCATACGTTCGGTTTGCTGCTGCCGCGTCCGTTTTAGGCTTCTAATATTAAAGTTATGGGCAACATAAAATTTTAGAGTTTAGTTTTTGCTGATTTTGTAATTTTTTGCCCACTTGCTGGAACTTTGGCGTCGGCTTGCCTCGATGATGCTGCATCTGCCTTGTATATCGTTACAACGATTTTGTTGCTGCTTGGAATGTTTCCTCATTTGGTAAAAGGCCATGTTCCTTTTTGGCGCAGTTCCACAGCAAAACTTGTCCAACTAAGTCCAATTTAAATATTTTATATGGCACACAATCTCAGCGTAAAAACAGCGGGGCAGCAGGCGGTACGGTTCCTGACATCAGACACATCGGTCGAGGGAAGTGTTTCGAAAAGTTAGAGTACTAAGCGTATTAAAGCCAAACAAGATTTTTATCATTTCGTCTCCTTGGATACTGGAAATGTGTGTAAACACTGTTTCTGTAGCAAATATTCTGCGGGCCATGCTTCAAGAACATCTCACATCTGTTCCTCTGCTTTGACAACACTAGAAGCCAAATTCATTCAAATTCTCATTACCAAGAACACAAAAGACTTAAACAACAAACTCGATTAGCATTATTTACGTTGAACAAATGTGCAGCAACAAACTAAGACAAAGCTAAAGAAAACGAATCTAATTTTGTATCAAACTTGCTGCAAATGTGCTGCAAAAAACTAAGACAAAGCTAAAGAAAACGAATCGATTTTTTTATCAAACTTGCAGCCGAGTTGCTCGCTCTTCGTTCAATTAAATTGCAATCGCGCATTTGCATGAACATTGGGCAATGACACGGCCTGCAATTATTGGGGGTCAATTTGACTGTAGTTCGTTGCCAATTTACAACAACAACATATTAGGAAAATGTGGAAAAAGTTGCACAAACATCAAATGGATAACGGATAATCTAAGGAAAAGCACAGTCGCACGCTTGCTGAGACAACTTAAATGAGTGTCTGTCTGTGGGGTTAAAGTGGTCGATTGGGTGCCCAGCTGATTGTCAGCCTGCCGCAGCGTGAGTGCGCGGGTGCCGCGCTGACGGACAAATTGAGTTGTCTGGCTTTCGACTGTGGCCACAGTTGACTTTTGCTTTTCGTCATTGTTTCCGCACTGCTTTCCTCGCATTTCCCTGCCGCAGTCAACGCGGTTTCAATGAAATGTTGGCGCAATCCAACAAACAAACAAACATAGCTCTAACCACCACAAGTTGGGCTTCAAAGTAGAAACAAATTGCTTTGGACAGCATGAATTTAAATTGACCCTTGTTAGGCCTCGTTCCAACGGGTTTGCGGCGCTGTTGCTTGGTTGTTGTTGTTTTGACTTAATTGGAGTGACTGCTTGACGGCGGCAGTTTGAGAAAGTGCGCATTTTCGAAATTCTATTCACTGCTCCGCGCAGTCTACACGAACAAATATTGAAGTCAGTCTCCACTGCTCGAACAAATTGCTCTGCTTTTTTTGCTCATTCCGCCATGGTGGAAGCAGCTGGTGCGGAAAGTCAGTCATGAAATCATGAAATTAGTCACGTTTTCTGGCAATTGCTAATGCGCAAATCGCTTTTTGTTGTTCGATTAGTATTTACGCGTGATGGAAATTATGTTTCAAAGCTAAACTAGGAGAGTCGGCATGGTTTCTACTAGAGAGCTGTGGGCTTATAATGCAACAAATAACGAACAACATCAAATGTGGAAGAACTTGATCAATATTTGAGAGATGCAATATTGGTTTTGAAAATGAACTCAATTCTCAGTGTGAAGAGAGAGTGTCGAATTATAAACAGTGACTGTGACTGTCAGAATACAAATGCTGACTCTTTCTACTTTTCGATATGTGTGACCGAAGTTTGTTGTCAATGTCGTGTGATCTATCAGAGCCAGCAGCTAACGCGCGTCAAATAACAACTAATTTAATACATTAAGACACAACCCATTCCAAAGTGGCAACCTTCAAAATGCTCCGATGAGTTAATAAACACCAGCGAGGCCATAAAACAGCAGGAACAACGAATTGCTGTGAGCCGATTATCGATAAAATGTGTGTGTGTGATAAACTGCGTGCAATCAGAATGCCATTAACGCCGTAAATCTTTGCTAAAAACTCAATCCGCCCGGCTGCCTGTAGACAATCGAAAAAAGCCAGCGAACTTTTGGCGAGTCGGTGCCACGTGCGTTGGACATATATTTCCAGCTCCGAATCGAATGATTGAGCAAAGCGAGCACCGAAAGCCTCAAACTGCACACTGACCCATATTTAATGGCGCACGGTGGGGCGGGAGCTGAGCGCGGAGACGGCGGCAAAGTGGATAATTTCATTCAGCGAGATTGCATTGCACGATCATTACAAATAACATTAACAATAATAATTTATGTGCGTACGGCACTCGAGCATCGAGCAGGCGAAGCACGTTCGCGCAAACAATGCGCGGCCGCCGACGATCGCGCACGACACAGATCCACTCGCTTGTGTGCATAAATCATGTTGCAGTGCATTGCATTGCAGTGCATTGCATGCAATTATCAATGAAATTCATAACAAGTCGCCTGCGTACGAGCCCGTTCCGACGGACGAACAGACGGACGGACGAACTGGCGTGCGCCGTACAGTAGTTATTGTTGTAATGCATGGAGCAATAACAATTGAATTGAACAATTCAGCATGCGCGGCACATATGTGTGCCGCGTTGTTATTGGGTTCGATGGCTGGGCTAATGGTGCTGCAGTGCGCCACTGCAACTGATCCTCATCAATTGCTGCTCATCAACATAATGCAACGCAATAAAAGCAACAACAACAAAGGCAGAAATGAATGCAATCAACAAAAAATCCACATATATGGCGCGCGCGTACCGTTGGCGCGTCGACCAGCTGCTGCGGCACATGGACTCGTGCTCCTGTCGCCGTCGCTGTTGCTGCTGCCAGTGCGGTGTGGAAAGTGCCATACTTACGCGCAATATTTGCGCATGGCAAGCAGTCAGCCAGCGAAACAATGCCGCGATCTGTGGTGCATCGTCATTACCAGCGTCCGCGACTGCGGCAAAAACGTGCCAGTTTGATGCGTGATTGAACTGCCAAATGATGTGCGCAGTGAAGATGTTGTTTTTGGCGCTGGCGACAGTAAATGTTGACTTGATTTGCGGCAGCGCACAGCTTTTGTTGTATGGCAACACGAGATGAAAATGAGATTCAATGAGGAGAAACGAGTGACGGCAGAGTAAGCAGAGTGCAGCAGTTACAGTTGCAGCACGTTTGCACAGCTGCGGCGACTCGAAGATGCCGTTAGACTCGTGCTTAAGAAAAGTCAATAAGGCAGTTCTCGAGTGTGTGCCTCGTTGAGGCGTGGCACATGGTAAAGTGCATTCAGTTTAGAGGCGTTGCAAAGCCAACAACTGCAAAGGCTCAAAGTCAGCACAAAGTCACTGAGTACTTCTGAGCAACATCCCCAAAACCATTACTTAACACAGCCTTCCGCGTTGTTTGGTTGCGGCAAATCCACTCCACTCACTGTCCGTCCGCACGCCAATTGATAACAATTTTATTGGCCGTCAATCATAATTTATCCAAAATGGCAAATACGCAACGCCGTCGCGCACACTTTCGGCCACTCTGGCCACATCGTAAAAGCGACTGCAATGCGCTCATAAATACCACAGCAAACATGGACCCAAGCACCGCTACACATGCAGCTGTGTGCGTCGTGCGTCCATAAAGTGTGCCGCAAAACGAGCTTGGGCGCTGCAATGCTGCAAAGTGGCGAGGGATGCGGTGTGGTCGGTTTATGTTGATTAAAGTGTGAAGATCGCAGTGACTATTAAAAGCAAAACAAATTATTAATTCGCTCGTAAACTTGCGCGAAATGGACAATTAGCCAATGCGACAACACCATTGCTGAAGTGTTGTTGTAATGAGTTTGTAATGGATTGATTATGTTGAATGCAATGTGGAGGAGACTATTCAAGTGACAAGCAAATGAATAAATTTAGTCTTTTACAAGAACATGAAAAGAAGAAGAAAGATGTGCACTGACTTCGCGAGGACTTTCTTCAAAGTTTTCTAGCGGCCGCAGTCTTGAATATGCAGCAAGTATTTAATGCAACACTGCGTCATATAATGCTTCATTAGTCGCGCGGCAGCGCACCCAGCGTTCCGCACACCATTTGGCAAGTGCGCTTGTCCGTTCGTGTCATTAAACAATTTTATGCCACATTCATCACAGCAACGCAGCTCGACCGCGAGCTGCCAAGAGCTGTGCATTGTGGCCGGCCACCACCAGTCGGCAACGCTTTGTGGACATTGTCGGCGCAGCATATCGCGGCTTTGGAGTGCGGCGCTCTGCATGGCAAAGCGTTTGTCTGTTGCGCCTGTCGATTTATGGTCATGATCACTTAACAAGCCAACGGCCACAGCAAAAACCACAACGTGGCGGCAACACGGTGCTGCAACTTAAGTCGCGGCAGATGAGCGGCACTGCACTTGGACGGACTTTGATTTTCCAGCTTAATTATTAACGCGCCAGTTTGTGGTCGCGGCCATAGCCGCACTAATTTTATCCGCAATGACGACCGTAGGCGAGCCGGTGGCAGTGACAATGGCCGCTGTGCCAGGAATGTTTGTTGACACAAATGCCTACAAGTGCGTGGTGCGGCGCTGTCGTCGACACAGCTGTGTGGCGCCACTGCAAGGCTCCATTTATGGTGCGCCGGTAGCGGCGGCGGGCGAGCAGGGCGCGCCACTGTTGACGGGCCATATTTGGCAATGTCGTCGGTGGCGGAGCCGGGAGCAGGGTGGCCGAGCGTGTGTCAGTAACCTGCAAACGCCAGTTAGAGTTGTGCGACATTTTACCGGCCAAGCCTCAAAGGTTACATCGAAAGACTGAGGCAACATGCGCCTGAGGCGCAAATTCCATTTACCTGTTGGCGGCTCTGTGCGGCCTCAACCCAGTCCACCAACAACAGTCTTTTCGCTAAATTTTCAGTTAATCGATTTGGCCATTCCTCCTCCCTGCTACCACTTCATATGGCCACATGATGTTTTTTTGTGCCGGAAACCTGTTGAGCACATTTAGCACCGCCCGTCCGTCCATCCCGGCAGACTTGTCAACATGCGTACAACAAACCATCAAAGCAGCACTAATGATGGCCGTAATTGCGTGTCATAAAAATTAGTAAAATCGCCGCTTAAAATTAAAGACGCGCCGATTAAAGCCACAAAAATGGAAATGCCAAAAGCCAAGGAAAAGCCAATAAAACGCCAGACGCAAGGCGAGAAGTGTGACAGAGCGGCAGCAAAAAGTGCCTGTCTGTCTGTCAACTTTCTCGTCCCTTCGGCGATGTCCGAAGTGTGCTGCGTTGTGGTTTTTTGTTTGTTGTTGTAAGTGAGAAATGTGTCGCATTCGCACACAACTCCGACGTTTCGATGGCCGCTTTTGGCTCACAACTGCAAAATGTGAGCTCTAAGTTAAAAAAAAAAATTTCACAAAGTTTCTGAGGTTTTAATATATTTAGACGCTGAAACTCGTTGCCAATACTAAGGAGCGGTTTGATTGCGGCCTAATTTGCATAATTTCATTTTTAAATCTTGTTTCCGTTGTTTATTTTTTGAGTTGATTGCGGCGGTCTCTGTCGTGTAAATGGTGAAAATTAAATGTCGCTGCGACTGGGAAAAAAATTAAAAAGCTTAACATGAATTTTTATTGATGTCACTGTGTGTGGCTGCAGCTTTTGTTGTCTAATCGGATTTCTGCAGTTGTTGTTGTTGTTTCATATTTAACGGCTGTCATTTCATTGTTGTTGTTGAGTGTTTAGCGCCGCTGATGTACCTCATTAGCGAAACGCCGTTGCCAGCCACCGTTGTCCAGTTGACCTCAGGCGCGGCGTTTGCGGCAAACTTGTGCCACACGTTGGCTGCTTGGGACTAATTGACTGACAGCCGCAATAGGTGAAGGAAAAATCCAATGCTTCTGCAGTGTGGTGGGTCATTGAAAATTTCTACCGACCGGTCTTTGTAAATCGTTGATTTTGGGGTTTTTTATTGAATGCTGTTGACTGCAGTGAAAATGATTCCAACAATTTTGATAATTTTTTCTCATATTTGTGTTTGTCGTGGATTTTATTGGCTTGACATTTTGTCTAGTTGCTTGACACTTATTAGTCTTCAGCTGTAACAGCTTGAATTTGCATTTTGATTGATAGCCAACCAACCACTCAGACCAGCAGTCAGTGCAACTGGCGCGCACATTGAGAGGTTTTTTGCGTTAGCACGTCATCGTCGTTGCTCTAATGACAACTATTGGCTGACCGGACTGGTCACAACATGCCCACTTACGGTACTGCATTGATTATTGGCCAAATTGCATAGCTGTGGGAAATGGAGCAACCGAGTTGGACTCTGCGAAAAGTTGCTTGCATACTTTTCCCCATTGCCCCTGTGACCCGGCCGAATTAAAGTGAGTAATCATAAATGTTGGTCATTTAAATGTGGTAAATTTTTGGAGCGAGAAATTGCATCAGTGAAATTTGCACTGGCAGAGTGAAATGTCGGCCACGCGGCTACTGCGCTTACACAAGAAACATTCAAGAGCTTCGCACAAGATATAGAAAGATCAGCTGATAAGAGTCTCTCGATGTTGGCCAAGTTGCTGGGTAATCAAGCCATTTGCATGTAACTTGTGCTTTGTTGGCTGGCAGCCGAAACCAAAGACTTGGCACACAAACTCGAAATGTATTTGCGCTTTTATTGCTCTCGTTTCATTTCCTCGAGTTCTTTACACTTTCCACGCCACTTCTCCGCCTTCAGCGGCTGCCGCCGTACGGTATCGATTTCACGTCTCCACCATAAACACCATTTTCGTCAGCCAACTCTTCGCACTCCATTATGAAATTCCATGCCGCATAAATAAACAACGTCCAAATAACGTGCAACACTGTGCGGCTTCGTTGATAGTATCACAAAATAAAAGCATGCACGCCAACAACAATTCAAACAAAAGCCATGTTGAAGACCCATGCCGCACCGTAAAATGTCGAGAGCAGCTGAACAGCAACGAAAACAACGGTCAGCGAAATAATGTTGTACAAATTATATTGCTTTATGTTATTAGCATTCCTGCTGTGCATCAATAATTGCCATTAACAACAACAACAGCAATGACTGACAAGTCGACAAGAAAGAAGAAGAACAAGAAGAAGCAAAGAAACAACGCACGAGGAATTGAAGAAAGTAATACACATACGTAATATAGAACGAAAATAATATAAACATAAATTGGAAAATTTTATAAAATTAAGTAAAACAAGATCAATTTTTGTAAAATTAAATCACAATTTCAAGTAAACCCAATAACAAGACAAAAATGTGGGCAACACTGCCGTATTTCATCGCATTGCTCGAAAAACGTGCTACACATTCAATTACAACAGTCAATTGATTGAATTATAATCGAACTGAAAGAGACAAAATTCAAGAACCAATGCATTTTTAAATATTTAAAATAATATCTGAAAACGAATGAATGACCAACGCGTGGGTAAATGTTCATTTTGCATTAATATATTTCATTTTCAAACTTTTGTTGGAATTTTTGATATTCCTGCAAAGCGAGAGAATTTTTCTTGGACATGACCCAAGTAGGGGAAGCAACCAAGTGATATCAGTTCTTACTTCCACCCAGAAACGCAGTAAATACTCACGTTTTTCATAATAAGTGCATTCAATGCACATTTCAAGTTTGTGACTTGAGTCTTTCGTTCTAGTTCTGCAAACTCTGAACTGAACTGAACTGAACTGAACTGAACTGAACTGCATTCTTTTCTTTCTTGATTTGGCATAGAGTGGCGTGTTGATTTTAATCTTTTATTAATTTTCGCAGGCCACAACCCAACGACTCAGCGCCGCGCGGCAAATGCTATAAATTTTCATAAATAATGGACAAAGTTGCGGCCAAGTAGCAACAACCGCACACATGCAACATTACACAGCAAAAGTTCATGCAGCGACAACAATTCTCAGCATAAATAAGCACAGCCAAAGTGAAGGAAGCAACCGAAATGCCAGAAACGACAACGACAGCGACAACAGTGATGAGCAGTGGAACGAGGACAAGTGGCACTGAAGCGCGTTGGCCCGCAGTTCCCACGCATTGTAAGTTCGCTCTAGCCGTGTGTGAAGAAATGAAATGAAAAAATTAAATTATCCACTTCCGCAGGCTGCTGCTGCCAACTGGCCATAAAAATTGCGTTGCTTTGATTTGTGAGACACGTGAGACACCCACACGCACGCAGCGAATTTAATTTTGTTCTGCAAAAACCAACAAACATATGCGAGAGTTTTGAATCAACAGGTTATGTGCATTAATTAAGTTGTATCGTGAACACATTTTTTCCACTCCCGCCTTCCTTTTCCCATCCAAAGTGTGTAAATAGTGAACTTCAACTCGGCACAGTTAATGGCACTGGAAGAATTCACGGGATTTGTTTTACATATAACGCCCGTGATCTCTTAGTGGCATCTATGGTGCAGGGTTGCCAACAGCAAATGAAAATAGTAGTGAAGCTTCAGAACGTGCTGCAATTCGGGAAACGATATAATATTTCAATTTTCACGCATTAAGAAGTAAATAAAAAATAAAAGATAAATAAGTGAATTCTGCTAACAGGTGTTTGTTGTTGTTTTAATTTGGCATACTTACATATGCAGATAAAGTGTGTGAGTTTAAGTGTTTTCAAGTGTGAATAATGGACCGTTGCAGTCATTAGAGAAAAATTTTCGGCGTTGTCAATGGTTAAATCTTGTTTGGCCAACACAACACGCTGCACAGTGGCGCAATGTTGCAACAAACATTTTCAACATTTTCGCTATCAAGTAATTCTGTGGTCAAAAGCAATAATCGCCTAAGTCGAAAATTGCTGTTTCGAGCAATCTCGGTTTAAAATTTTAGCGCGCAATGTGTTTGTTATGGGAATGCGAGTAGGTTTTTATTAATAACTTTTTTATTTTAAAGTTACAAACTCCCCGATTTTACACAAACGTAGAGCACAGTGAAGGGAACGTGGTGGCATCTATAACTCAATTTCTTCTTAAGTCAACTTAAGCGGTTATTGCTTTTGACCACAGAATTGTCTTCATGTCTGTAAGTCGAAACACTCGTGTCAAATTTTTTATACATAAAAGTTAAAAAGGTAAAAACAATTATTTTTAAATCTATATACAATAAACATTTTCAGAAATTTTAACAAAAAAATGTTCCATTCATTTCTTGTGGCTCACTTTATTTCTTAAATTGTTTCATCATTTTTATTTCTGAACGTTGCAGATCGCCAAACTCACTGAGTATTTAAGAAAATTAATTAAACTATTTGAAGGCGAAAAATCAGTTTAACCCTTTCCGTCATGAAAATAAACCCGTTCTATATGAATTGTATGGGCTGTAGTCCAATATATTGGACATTGTGACTGAAAGGGTTAAATAAAGAACTGTCAGCGCAGTGCAAACACGCTTTGCTTGCACGTGGCTAGTTCTCATTTTTTCGCTCACTTCCAGCAATCATTTGACCAAATCGCAATAAATCGGCATTTGCTTAAGTTTCCTTCACAAAATGTGCAAAGAGTGGTGGATTTTCCATTAGATTAATGGCAAACCCCATTACCGTTAAGAGTGTCAGGCAAATTAAATATTGAAATAGCGCTCTAAGCGCTGCTAATGGCTGCCAAGGAACGCAGACGTGTGTGTGTGTGTGTGTGTGTGTGAGCCACAGATTCGCAGGTGCTGCTCGGCGGTGTCGCAGGTGCTGCTCGGCGGTGTCGCAGTGTGGTGAGCAGAAAACGCCAAACACACAAATCGCATACATTGGGTCCGTAAGTATGTGTCGCTGAGCACTATTTACAGTATGTGTAATTATTAAATGACGTTCAATAAGATAATAAAAATCAATGTGCAAACTGGTGGCCGCAGTCTTTCGCCTCTTCCGCTTTCGAGTTGGATCCGATCTCTAATTCAATTAGCGCAAATCGTAACGAAATGCTTGGCAACTGGTGAATGTCAGGTTGCTTTCGCTACGAGTCATCTTCGGCAGCGAGCAGCCGGCAGCCAGCGCTAATGGTTCGAGTTGGCAGTGGGAACAGCGACAGCAACAATGGCTGCCAGCCACGCAGCCTTGAAAAATCACCTTTCACACTCGACGCTACAATTAGCAGTTCAATGAACCGGCGGAGCCCCCAAAGCCAAACAGCAGCAACACCACCGGCTACAATTATACCAACTCCAACAACAACAACAACAGCAGCGAACACTTGGAGTTTACAAAAAGGTTGGCGTTCTAAAGCGAACGAAGAAAAACACATTTTAAAGTAGGAAGAAATGAAGCGAACGGCCAAAGCGGTTTAAAAACGTTTCTTTTGCTTAGCATTACGGCTCGAAAAGAAGATAATTAACTTTTTCAACGTCTCACTGGTCATAACTCAGCACAGGCGACGTCAAAAAACCTAAGCAGCAGCAACAGCAGCTCGGAAAGCAACAGCAACAACAACGGTGGCAGCGAGGTTGAAGTTCTCTGCCACTCCCTGCGTTCGCACTCTCCACGTGCCCGCAACTGCAATGCACTTTTTCTGCATTTCCTACCAGTCGCGGTGTGGTGCGCGTTTGGCGACTTGCGCCGCAAAAGCTGTAAAGTGCTGTGCAGCCCAAGTGCCTGTTGCATGCCACAAACTGTGGCACCGCGTCTTTCCTGCGGCAAGTGCATTACATTCCCCCTTCGCCGGTCAGAGACTGCTGTGTTATTTTTTTTTTGCTAATGGAACGAAGTGTAAATGCTGGAACTCGCGGAATCCCACAAAGTTGAATATTTGCCGGAAATTATTCATATTGTTGTTGCTATCTTGAGATGGTTGTTGTCGTCGTTGTCGGCGTTATGCCTGACTGATTTTGTGCATAAATTATGGTAAACATAGCAAAATAGAATTTCCGGAATTTTTGTGAGACCTCATCGCGCTGCTTATTTTAGCGAACTGGGCGCTTTCCTCGTTTCTTCTTTGGTGAAAAAAAGAGAAAGAAAGAGGAAGCACGGTGCATTTTTGCACTTTGCACCAATTAAAATTTTGCGCACTTGACGCAAGAAGCGTGAAATGCGACATTGTGTGGTGTAACTTGGGAAATTCAGGAATGTCTGACGATTCGGCCAACGAAAATCGGGTTTTTAATTTTTAATATTTCGCTTTGACAACTAAACATTTTCTGCGCTGTAAGCTGTCCTTGGCATCTGTCAAGAGTCGCTAAGAGTGCGCACTTGCCGTCGAATCATCGAACCACATTTTCGTTGTCCAAGTAAAGATTTAAAAAATTGCGTCCACCTGCCACAATTTCCATAATTCATGCGCACGCGCCCCAGTCGCACGAACTGCGCGGAATGCGCGCACAGTCTGCGCCCCATTGGCGCGTTGCGCATTTTCGGTGCGCGCTCATTGACAGCTGCAGGTTGCACGGATTGGCTGCCGCTGCTGTTTACCGATTTGGTGCAACACACAGCGTCCGCGCGGCTGTCTGCCTGCTGGACTGCGTTCCCCTAAAAGGCTGTGCTGCCGCCGTGTGTGTTGCACGGCAAATGCGCACAAATTTGCAACGATTCAAATGAAAATCTGTCCAAGAACTGCCAGCAATAACGACAACAACAACAACAATGGCAACAACAACAACTGCAAATATGCAACGGCACATGGGAAAAGCGCACGTGATGCTTAGGAAAATCGCCAACTGAGGCGGAATGGGTTTTTCATTCGCGCGTAGCATGCAACATTTTTGGCAACACGAGTGTAACAAACGGACGCCATTCGATTTCATTGCGCATTTGAATTATGCAAAATGCTCTTTATTGTTGTTTACCATTTTGGCTGCAACCAGCTGTGGCCAATCAGTGCAAATTAGCCAACGTCGCGCGGCCGGCGGAGCGAAAGAGTCGAGGCGCCGTGGTTCCCATTGCTGAATTCCGGAGGGGAGGGCGGCGCGAGGGGGACAATTTGAAAATGCGAAAATTACCCTTAATCAGCGCAGACAGCACAGCAACAGAGCAACAACAACAAACACTATGGGAACGGAATGACAGAAGAGAACACGGGAAATATGCAGCGAAAAGCAAAGTTGAAGTTGAAGTATTTTTTGCAGCGCGTACTTGACGTTGCCTGTAATTTGGAGCAGTTTTAGCCAAAAACGTGCCGGCGATGTCAAATGCGGCAATTCTGCACGGCCTAATTGACAAAGCTGGGCAGCAGGCGTGGAGAGGCAGAACAGTCAAATGGCCGGCGAGCTAAGTAGACAAGGCGGCCGCGCAGCTGTCTGCGTCGGCCCGTAGGCAGCGCAACAGTGACGCAGCTTGAGAATTTTCGCCAATGCGGCGCGACGCTGCTATGCGGGGAATTTGGAAAATTGGATCGCAGCCGGATCGGACACGAAATCGGGATGCAAATGCTACAATTTTATAAATTCGGTCCGCTCACTGGCGGAGTGATTGCTGGATTGCTGTGCTGGTGTTGCTGATATTGTTGCAGTCAGTTGTCAGCAGCATTCCGTGGCCGTTCAGGCTGCATTCAAACAGCTGTTTACAAACGAACTTGAAGCCAACGAGGTCCGTTTCACTTGAGAAAATTGCCGGCGTGAGTCGAACGCAACAGTCAAGTGACAAACTGTGGCTTCAATTATGGAAACATTATGGGAGCGTGACAGGGCTTTACGCCATAAAACGACCCAGGCCAAGTATGCTGACTGTTGTGATTCTCGATTCTCCTGAATTGAATAAACTTCGTGATGGATGTCACTCAGTTCCCACTATGTCGTTGCTTCAAACCGCTGCATTGGTGACTCCTCTTGGTCGGGTCAACGTTTTTATGTGTGTGTTTTATTTTTTATTTTTTATTAACCCTTTCGGTACTTCTTTTTTGTTTTTAACTTTAAAAATCATTCTTTTCCATTTTATTACTGTTTAAGTATATAAAATGAATAATCAAAAGTCATTTTTTTTAATTTTGTTCGAAAAAGTGGTGTTTGGTGCCATATGGCTTAGTAAGAAATAAAAAAAATCGTACAGCCTTAGAGAACTATATTTGGGATCTAACTTTTTTTACACTTACTAAAGCAATAAATACCTACGAAGTGACCTCTTTTTGTAAAATACGCAGCTCCATAGGACTGCGCACTTTCTGAGCCCTTACAATTTACTTGGTACACTAATAGAAATCTTTTTTTCTTTATTTGGTATAAAAACCTTCAGAGAAAAATACAAAAATATAAAAATATAGTATCCACAAGTTTTTGACCTAAAACAGGCACTGAAAAGAGGCTATGCCATATGGCATAGAATAACCGAAAGGGTTGACACAACTGTCGGTGAGTTGGGTCAAATGTCGCTCTACTGATACCGCACCAGAAAATTTTGAGAGAGTGGGTGTAATTCGGATTCTGCGGCCACCGACAACAACTTCAAATCACACTTGAAGTGCAATGCATTATTTTATTTATTTATTTATTTATATTTTGTTCTTATTTTCATGAGCGCGCATGTTAATGCAGTCAACCTGAAGCCTCATTTAGGGGAAAATATTAAATTGTGTCGAACAAGTTGTCTTCTTCGCTGCACACATCGCTGGCCGATATCAACGGCCGGCGGCCGCCCATGTCGCATCGCGTCCACACATCTCGCCATCTGTGTGTGGCGGCCGCTTATCCAGACAACCCGAACGAATTCGACTCATTTTATTGTCTTAATTCAATCAAGCTGCCATCATTTCGTCGCGTCTGGCGTGCAAACAACACAAACGAGTTGCGTCCAGTGGCTTAGAAATGCCATTCTGTTGTTTTTGCCAAGGCTTCTGTTGTTGTTGTTGTTTGCAATTTGGCTTAGCTGGCCACTCAGTTGCACAACAGCCGAGCCGACCAGGTCGCCGTTGCTGCCACGAGAGATTCTGTTCGGCTGTGCCAAGCGATGCTGACGATGCGACGGCAGTTGGGCCGCCTTGCCGCATTGCTGATACGTTGAGTGGTTGCTCGGACGGTGACGTTGAACTGCCAACTTGTCTGGACGCTGGGGGAAAATGCAAATTATGCAAATTGCACGCTAAAAAGGCAGAAAATCGTGTGGCAAAGTGGAAGCGAAAAATGTGGCTGCGGAGTTGCAAAAAAAGGCAAACGGAAAACCGAGTGTACAGAGAATGTCGCAAGCGAGTTATGCCGAAGTGAAGGGCAGCGAAACACAACGAGCCAGTGGTGGGTAAACTTTGCCGTCCATTTGAAAGCAGATGAGACTCGGGTGCGGGGCGGTGCCAAGCGAAGGACTGTAACTGATAATCGAAATGGCTCTTGTCAACCCTCGACGCATGCCCAGCACTGGAATCGCAACCAACCGCAAGTGCCGGTCTACGTCAGTGTGTGTGTGTGTGTGAGAGTGCAGATATGCAAGCGAATCATTTTGATCTGCGATCAGTGTGAGCGATTCGCAAACTCAAATCTGGCGACATCTTCGCTGCTCTGATGCGGCTGATGTTGATGTTGTTGGTGGCGACGACTATGATGATGTGATGGGAAACGGCGCAGACGCTTAGACACAGCGGACGAGTAGCTAACTTGAATATGCGAACGGACGGACGGAGTTAACTGGTCGGCGGGTGGAGAGGGCCGTTCGGTTGGCTGCAATGTTTGCGTCCGTTGCTGCGATCGGGCGCAAATGATGATGACGCTGTGTGAACACAGCCACAAAAACAGCAACAAAATTACAATAAAAAATGAAACAGAAGTAAAGCCGCAACGAAGTCAAAACAATCGGAGACAAAAACGAACAAAAAAAACCAACGGCAACAACGCCGGTGGTGAGAATACACAGAGGGAAGCGTCGGGGCAACAAAAAAACCGCAGCGTGCAACTTGCAGATAAAAACGGCACAAACCTACAATAGAGATAGAGACAAAAACAACAACAACAACGTCATTTATGTATAGATGAGCGGTGGGAAGCAGCGGAAAAATGTAGCCCAAAAACAACACGACCAATCGACGAGCGGGCGAACAGACGAATGAACTCCTGGGATAGCGATGTGTAATGGTGGGTCGGCTGGTTAGTGGCGGACGGACAGGCAAGAGGGTACGCCCGGCAAAATGTGGCGCGTATTGCGCAGCGAGGCTAATTTGAAAATGCAGCAAATGAAGATAAAACTCGAAGCGGCCAAAGCGCAGAAGACGAGGGGGCGGTTCAAGCGGCAGCAGCGGCCGATCGAAACTATGAGATACAAATGTAGTTTGTTGTTTTTGTACACGCAACTGCAGAAGGGGCAAGTACGTGCACGGCTGAGCAGTGTTGGCAGCGCGCAGCTGTTGGCTACTGGCCGCAGCGGCAAGTGTGAAAAAGTATTCGCCGAGTTTGGCGTTTGTTCTTGTTGTGGTTGGGATTCTTTTTCATGCACCTGTGATGTACAATGCACGCAAAAATGCGCAGTTAGTTGTTGTTGATTTGCAATTCACAATATTTGCAGTGTTGTTGTTTATAAAAAAATTTCAAACTAAAGATGATTGAGATGAAGCGACGATGATTGATGGAGACTGATAGTGACTAACTGCGACTGCTACCGCCGTTTCAGATGACTGATGACGGCTGATCACGAGATGATAACAGTGATGATGACACTGAACACAATAAATACAATAATTATTGTTCTATTGACAAACGAACACCTGATGACTGTCGCTAATGACTGATTTGAACTGAGAACCGAGATGCAGAGCATCGACGTGGGTTATTGCTGTTGTTGTCGTCAAGCAATTTGCCGCATCGATTAACATTTGCCGCGTCCGCAGAATGCCGCTGGCTCCACTGTGTCAACAACAACAATAGTAACAGCACCAACTACAACAACGCCAACGAAATGTCCTCCGGGCACATACGACAGAAAAAGTGTTGCTGGCGATGTGAGAAATGTTTTTAGCCGCATGCCAGCAATGGGCACTTCAACACAGCAATGTCCGCGCCGCTGCTGCGCCTCTGCCTGCTGCCGCGCACAATCACAAGCGGAAAATGTGTAAATATTTTTGCAACAATTTTCTGCTTAGCAAAAAGCCAATTCGCCGCATAACTGCCGTAGGACGACAGAGGCGGTAGCAGCAGCGTGAACACAAATACAACAAGGATGCATTTTGTGTCATTGGTATTGTGAGGCTGTTGTTGCTATTGTTTGGCGGCTGGCGTTGTTGGCCGCGGCTTCTTATTTAAATTGGCAAATTCTTTGCGTTGGTTTGGTCAGTGAACCGCAGTGAGGCGGCGGGAATACGGCAAAGCGCTGCCCGGCGGTGGCACGAGCGCGTCGTACTCCGGCCGCTCCTGTCCGGCCGTTCAGCGTCGAGTGGTATGTAAACAAGTTTGTCATAATTATGGCGATTTACGAGCTATCGCCGAGTTAGTGTGCCGAAATCTCAACAGGCGCGCAGACTGCGCTGCTGCTTCGGTGTTTGCTCTCGTCGCTGGGAAGGGGCGTGGACAGGTGAGACAGTGGAAGCCAGTTCACAATCCTTTGCCAACGTCTGTCGGCCAAAGCGTCAAACACAATTCAATTTATTGTAATTAAATCAATCCATTCAAATCCAATCATACACGTTGCTTCTCGCAACTTTGTCCCTGAATTGTTCAAACACCTCTCAGCCGTCGCACAGTTTCCGTTATAAACGGTTTTTGTGTCGTTTGTTGTTGCTTTTCTCAATTCGCGGCGACCCCGGTGCTCATCAACAATTCAAATTTCGCAATATGAATTCGAATGAGAATTCGCAAGCTTCGAGCTCCCAACTGCGGTCGCGATCCGGCGTTTCGTGCGAAAACGTGTGGAAGTAGCCAGAGCCGCTGCAGCTGCAGCACCTCGACAGCGAAATGAGTTGCAGATATATTTTATTTGCTGTTGTTATTGTAATGCTGTCAGTGCCACTGAAAGGTGATAAATTACCAAATGACAGTCACGGGCGATTTCACTTTCGAGCAGTAAAGACGCAAACAAATTTGAATAAAATGTTTAATTTAAAGCAAGTTAAATGAATATATAAATTTTTATCTGTTGGGTTTGGAAACTAAAACACTTCTGGCCACCAAAAGAAAGCAGTTTCGTTATTTAAATTTTTCGGAAGATTTACAACAACATTAAATTGATGTGATGATAGATCATAATCACAGATTTGATTTACTAATATTTCTGAAGCCCATTCTTTGAGCCAATGGCGTTAAGCTCATAAAATAGCTGCAACTCACTCGCTCACTTACAAACTTCACAACTAGGTGGCAGCCTCACACTTTACACAGCGGAGACACACCATTCACCTACTTGTGCCATGTTCAAATTTTAAGCAACCAAACAGTTCAGTTCTGGCATCGAAGAAAGCCAGGTTCGGCTGGTTCTAAAACGCACCCAACCAGTTCCTCTCGCTTGTTGTTTTCTAATTTCAGTTTTTGTGTTTGCTTATATTTTTTGTGTGCCCTCACAAAAGCAAGTTCTGTGGTAGCGGGTAGCTTTTCTAGCCGTGACACGAACCGCTTATTCTTCGAAATTTGTGTCCAATGAAAAGTCCGAAAATTGTGTAATTGGTGTTGCCATCGCAAATGAGTTGTAGCAAAATGAGCAGTGTTTTGAAGACTTTTTCAGATTTGCGACATTTCGTGGCCTGAGAAAACAAATGTCGTATGTCTTACCAAGCTTAATGAAACATACGACATTCGTTTTCTGAGGCGACGATTTGGCACTAATGTTTTGAGAACCGACCACCTTGGCTTTTTGGATGAATAGTCCGTGTGAGTGCTGCGCTTGTTGAGCTGTTCGGACAAAGGAAACATTGTTTGTGGTTAGTAATAAAAATATATTCATTTTATTAGTCTATGAAGTTAGCTATGGGAGTCCAGCAACGCAAAGACACTGTAGTGCTGAGCTGGGCAATGTTACACTTTTATGCCGCACGAACACAACTTTATTTATGGGTAACTTGCAGCGCCCCGCGGCTTTGCACGCAAGTTTGAAGTCAATGGGAGCAATAAATCAAGTTTATTTTAACTCTTTACTGACCCCGTTAGACTTCAATGAAAAAACTATTTATTTAATTAGGTAAATATATCTCATTCGAAGTGTTTTCACCATATTTAAAGTCAATAGACCTTAATAGATCATGTTTCCCTCATACAAACTCGTAACCCATTGTTGACACCGTCAGATTTTGATTTTCGAATAAATGAAAAAAAAGTATCGAGTTGTTTCGCATTTGAAGTTTAAAGTCAAAAGGTCCATAAAATCTTGATTATCCCAACCCATTTCTTACTCCTTGTTTAAGCCTTGAAGTTTTGATTTTTGCAAAAATAAAAACCATGCTTTTAATTAATTCTTATTTCAAGTGTTTCCATCCATCGGTTCATGTTTTCCTCGTAGTCTTCTCGTATACGAACCTTAAACGAACCTTATTGACACCGTTGAATTTATATTTTCTAAAACATTATTGATAAAAATATTTGATTTGGAATATTTTCACCAAATTTCAAATCATTTAAAACAAGTTTCTTCATTCAAAACTTTGACCCACGTTTTGTCCCTTTAGACCTCGAACATAAAAAATCCGTCTTAGCGGAGGTTCATTTTCTTAAACAGCAGTTCGGGTTGGCAAATGATGAATCAGTCAGTCAGTCAGGACAAACAATTATATGTTAGATGGATCAGTGACAGAATATATGCTTTATTTTTCGCGCAGTAAGTGGAAATCTTCGAAAGATACTGAGGCAACCCACCACTAATTTCCATTGCTGTTGCTGTATTTTTGTTGTTTTCCCCATACATATGTCCAGCTCCTTTACGGAACCCGGCAAAAAGTCACTCGGCTACTGTCCCACTGCCAGCACAAAAGTGCAGCAAGTGCTAAGCAGAAAATGAACAACGGCGCTGCAGGCTGCGCTGCAGTGTCAGCCAGCAATGCAGCTGGCAGAGAAAATCATTTCATTTCATTGCCTCCGTGCTTCGCCTTTGACACCGGACCTGCGGCAATGGCAATTTCCTGTTTGCCCTTCACGCGCACCCGCGGCATTTTCGTCGGCTCGGTAATGCCGGCTGCCATAGCACATGTCATATTATCCTGGCACTCCGACAACAACAAGTTGTGACCACTTAGTTGGTTTGTGAGCGCAAGCCGCGACTGCGACGACCTTTGACTTGAGCGCATTCGCAGACAATTTGTATGATTGGAGCTAAATGACAGTGAGACAGTGAAACAGATGAACTGTGTTTGCTCGTTCGCATTCTCAATATACGAAATTTATAACTACTGTAGTCATTCTCAGCTCCTGAAAACTTCCATCGGTAGCAATTGCTCTCTCTGGTGGACATCAAGTTGCACTCGTCGTTGCTGCTATTGACGCTGTAATGGTTTCCTAAAAATCGCGCAGCCGGAAGTAAATAATGAAGGCGACAAAAATAAAAGACAAACTAAACACTTAAGAAATATGAAATTAAATCGAGACAGTGATTGCTTGCTGGACAGTCGTATGCGTGCAACTTCACAACAAGCGCGACCGGTGCGACAAAACTGTGGAGGAAAGCTTTGCCATGAATCCAACTGAAGCCCCAAATGGCGTTCGTCAATGTCCACAGAAAACTATAAAAATAAGAATCCAGTTAATAATGCAACAAACACAACAACAGCAATACCGGCAGCCGAAAGACTTGGAAACACTTCGAGGTGTGTATTTATAAGTAAATATGCAAGTGACATTGGAGCCACAACTGCGAAAGGACCTTCCTTCTTCTGCCGGTGTCGCACCGGGCTGTGGCTGACACCCCACTCTGCCCCGCTGCGGTGCGGTGCAGCAGCCAACAGCAACGCGCTGGCTTATGAAACAGTTGCGTGAGTCGTTTCGACGCGTGCAGTTTTAGTCACAATACGCCATGAATTTATTCGGATTGGAGAAATACTAAAACTTTATAACGAAAACTAGTGAATGTTCCAAGTCGGACTGCTGCGTAGTTTTGTAGTATAAGTTCCATTCTGTATGGAAAATCATAAAATCAACAGCCCGCAGATAACGTTCGCAAAGAGACTTCTTTAAGGTAAGCTCGAGACCACTGTAGCGTTGACCAGGATTACCGACATTGTGGTGTTGTCCTGGGTTTTAGGAGAAATCCTGGGGAATAATTGGTTAGTTCAGGTACCTGATAGGGTGCAGTGGAATTTTATCTATCGTACCTGAGGGCAGTTGTAGACCAAATTTAGTTTTTTCAAATCGAGAGGTGAGAAGAATAAGCGCTGTCCCAGCTGACTTGTGCTGAACTTATGATCCTACGAAAAATCAAAACTGTGTAGGTGGAAAGTGGTAAAAGTGTGTGTTGTGATTGTGAAATTGCCAATTGGTCACCGATCAGAGTAAAATGTCGTTTTCTGATAAAAATTTTCATTTACCCCTTCGATAAAGCCCTATTGTGGTGGAATCCTCTTGAGTAAATCGGCAAGAACATGAAAAGCGAGTTAAAGGTGCCCATATGCTTAGCTCCTGTGCACATGGACACCGTACCTACCCTTGAAATAATTGTCGGCTTGCCGTTCTTCGAGAATGCATTGCACGAGTAGTGCATTACGCTTCCGTAGTCGTACTTGACGTTGTAGCCGTTTAATTCCTTGGCATTGTACTCGTGGAAATCGTCCATCTTCTGCGGCAAAATGTTTTCATGCAAGACTTTCACGTACTTGTTGCGATCCCAGCGGTTTTGCTCGTGCACGAAGCCCAGCACGTGCATCAGTTCGTGCAGCATGGTGCCCAGCTGCGTGGTGCACTCCTTTTGCAGGTTGACTATCGAGCGTCCGTGCACTTTGCCCAGCGACGCGAAGCAGCCCTGCTGGCGGCTGGCGATTTCCACGTAGTCCGGCTCGCCGTTGTGCGGCTGGAAGCGTATGCAGGTGTGTTGATGGAATGCATCGAACGCTCCCATTATTCGATCAATCGACTCTTCGTCGACGTTGCTGGCAAATTTGTACGGCACCACGCCCCCGAGCCAGTGCGAGGCGTGCGTGAGGATGGTACGCTGCTCTTTCATGACCAGCATGTCGCCCTCCAAGTATGTGCCCAGCTCTTCTGGATGCGTCAGCGGCTTGCCGGAGAGCTTCGCCTGTCTTGTGAGGTTGGCGCCGACTTCGTCGTTTGGGACACCGTAGATGCGTGGAAAGTCACTGGCCAGATTAATGCTGAAATCGTCGAGCATCGACTCATCCCAGTCGTCCGGATTTTCATACTCTGGAATAGGCCTGGAGCCGACGAGCTGCGTGGCAATGATGAACAGCAGCGTCACGACGACAGTTGAACGCTTCATTTCGTGATCGGTCTCACTTGAGCGTTGGGTTTCGATCTGGCAGTCCACCTGACTCGAGGTAGATGTGAAGTTGGAATGAGCCTTCATTGTCGCTGTGTGTCATATTAGTCAGAAAACAGAAAACAAGCGTTCAAATTGATGATTGTTTTAGTGCAGAGCGTGAAATGTGAAAATTTTGTAATTAGGGCAGAGAGAATGTGAATGCCAGTGGTGAGCAAAGAACAACTAAAGGGTTAAATATATAAATACCACACATGATGAGTGCGGTTTTCAGAAGAAAGTAAAAGTTGGCATGGTCAGGTTTGTAAAACTAGTAAACCGCCACAACTTTCCTGGATCGAATGCAAATGTTCATACATTAAGAAATAAAATAATGTTCTCGCACCATTTCTCGCCAAAAGCACTCATTCGCAACGCTGCGCTGCATTTGTTCCGCCCACTCACATAACAGTACTTTGGAAAACACTCAAGGTTGCCACCCATGTAGAATCGCGATGCAACAATGTTGCGCACTTAATGTCGTCGACTTCTTGCCCGCGTTTCTTGTCACTCATAATGCATAATTACGGCCTTAATTAAATAACCGAAATATTTTGAACTGAGCAATTACGTACGAATGGGCCGATAATGGCGCTATCGAGCGTGAAATTGTGTTGATTGGATTTGGCTTAATTGTCGTCCGGGTTGCTGTACGCAGCCGTCTGAGGAAGCGCACATTTATGGTTAGACATTTGCGTTGATGATTTGAATAATTGAAGACGCAAGGATAACAGAAATTAACACAAAACGACTCCAAGGTTAACAAGTTGTGCGAAGCCGTCCGTCCGCTGAAGCGCACGTGAGAATGTGCTGAAATATGGCAGCGTGCGGAATGCGTGTCCGAAATAGTTCCGCTGGCTTGGGGCATTTACATGCGCGAAACTTGTGCAAGAATGCGAGATTCTTTATTTCCTACATTCTATTCGAGCTATCCGCGTTGTTGGCGAGGCACACAGTGCAGCCACACACACACACACACACAATCAGTGTATTTTAAGGATGAAAGCGTTTACGGCGCCAACTTAAATAGGACGAATGCAGGTGAAGGGCGCAGTGAGCCCGGCCCCTCGAAGGGTGAGTCTGTGTGCGTTGCTGGTGAAAACTTCCACTGGATAACGAGCAGCAGTGAGTTTCCAGTTCATGGTTCAGGGAAGTTTGGCATTAAATTATTCTGTAGCAACTGTTATGGTGCTAAGTAAGTGAAAGTTAACGAGGACAATGGATAGTTTGCTTAGTCAATATTTTGTTGGCGAAAGCGCCGTGTGCTGGTAAGACCGGCGCTGGTTGCGCGCTTTCAGGAGGAAATTTCGATAGTTATTGTGTGGCATTTTCAAGTCGATGACTTTGTAACGAATTCAATTCAGTTAATTAACTCGCCAGTTGTTTCACACAAGCATGTCCGTCACAACGGGCCGTGCTCGAGACAGCTCGTCACTGTCGTCGCCCCACAATTTTCACCTCCTGCGTAGTGTCACTATTTATTCTAGGCGCCCCTCGATAGCACGATCAAAGTTTATTCGTGTGTTCTCACAAAATTTATTGTAATCAAATTTTTAAATTTCGATTGACTCAGTTACTGGAGACACGAAAACAAAAACCGCAAACAACCAACTTGCCGCGCTTTAAGGAAACACACCAAAAAAAGAGCACAGAATGTTCCGACTCCTTTTCCGCAGCTCCACAAAATTGACACAAAATTTGATCAGGAATCTGCCTCTGAATCCGACCAAATTGAAGCGCTACTTCTCGGACAAGCGCTGCGAGAAGCCGCTCCAAAAGAAGAGCTATGCGACGCCACACCCGCCACGCGACCCGCCGGACGGCTACAACCCCACCGTCTTCAGCCACAACGCCTTCACGCCGCCCGAGATTCTGCCGCTGTCCGTCTTCCGCTTCTTCTGCGGACCGGACGAGGAGCTCGGCCCGGGTGCGTCGAAGTGCGGCGAGTACAAGAATCCCGAGTACTTCTCGTACCACCGCTACTCGTTCGTGGATGTGCAGCGCGCCACCGTCGAGCTGCGCAGCAAGCAGACCGCGGACGGTCCACTGGTTTGCATTGCGGGCTGTGAGGACGACGCGAAAGACAAACTCAGCTCGTCGGAAAGTTCGGGCAGCGACAGCCCGAAAGAAAAAAGCAGCAGCAGCAGCAGCAGTAGCAGCAGCAGCAGCAGCAGCAGCAGTAGTGAGGAGAGCGGCAACGAGGAATGCAAGTAGCGAAGCTTGCATAACGGTAGCACCGTTATTAATCAAATTCTGGCGTTTACCTTTGTGCGGTAGAGTTGTTTCCTAATTTAATGGAAGGGGAAAATTTTCGTGGTTTTTGCATATCTTTTGTAAATTGTCTATTCATCCATAAAACGAAATCCTTTTCACACTAGGCGCGTTTCTGTATCTGTTGCGTTAGTGTTGCGAAATTGACGGCCAATTTTCCACTTGCAAGAAGATCAGAGCGAAAGGTGAGGTTGAGGCTGGAGCCTTTTCGTCTAATAAATCTTATAAAGCAGCGAGACCTCCTCCAAAACTCCTCTCCATCTTCATGGTTATCGCCGCCATTGTTGTTGCCGGCAGTGAGCAAAAAAGAAAATAATGCCAGGCCATTTGTTTTTGCCAGAAGCTATTTTTGATTCGAGTTTTCGTTGCATACTTCTAGGCACTGAGGTGCACTGAAGTCCTGCTGGTTGCCGTGCTATGTCGAAAAAAAAGTATGAAAAACAAGTGGAAACATTGCGCGAAAGCACAAACAGATCAAAAAAAGTAAAAAAAACCAACTATTTGCAGTTGCAAGCGTAGGCTGACAACCGCGGCAGCAGTGCACTGACGCGATGCGAAATAGCTACCGCAAACAACTTGAAAGCGCTCGCAAAGGTCAGCAGAAGCGCAAAATTATAAATAACAAAGTAGCTGAAAGAAAAACAAATTAGGGGCAGACTGGCGCTGCTTGTGCAACCAAAGGTGAACGTTTAAAGCGAGTTTTTGCCGCAGTCGAAGTGCAACAGTGGGCTCAGCGGTGCCAGGTGCAGTGATGCTTTTGTCGGAGCGCGATGGAAATGGGGATGGAAAAGAGGCGAACGAAAGCTGCAGTTTTTACCTTTTTATAGTTTTATTTTCGTACGAGTTGTGCCACTTTGTTTGCTCGATTCTGTTTTTATTGGCAAACATTTTTATTTAGCTTCGTTGCTGCACTGTTGTCCAACTGTAAAGTGTAATTGTGCTTGTTGCTGTTATGGTTTTTATAGCTCTGCGATTGTCCTGGCACGCGAGCAAATTAGCGGTAGAACAACTGCGGTGGCAGTAAAAACTATCACAGCAATGACAACAGTGACTGCAGCAACTGCGACACCACGGAGGTCCTGCTGCTACAGTAAGCGAGTAAGGCGAGCAGCAGCGACGGCGGCAGTTAGCTGCTATCGTGACAGCCATCTCAACAACAAAAACAGCTACACTTGCGGCGCCTGCGACAGCTACAAAACTAAAGTGCCAATAATGCCAACAGAATAAGAACACAGAACCAACAATCGCGATGGTGAAAATCAGTGGTAAAAACCACGTTGCACTGCAGGCACTTTTGCGAGCTGGTGGAAACGCGATTGCAGTCTGTGTGCCCCACGGGACCGCTCCGAGAACGTCGAGACGAGTTGTGAGCTTTTGAAATCCCCATAACCCAAACACGCACACAGAAACAACCTCATTCACACATTTGCTAAAAAGGTGCAAATGTGTAGAGTGCCAATGGACGTTGGCCAGCGGAAACGATGCAACAACAATCACCTGTTGCAATTAATTGTCACGGTGTGAAAACCACCTTCAGCGGAATGTGATGCGAATCTAGATTCAGATTCGTCTTCTAGCTCCTCTTTCTCTGTTCTATGCTTGGCTGCTTAGCACAACTCGTACACTTCTCGCTCCCGCAACGTATCGGTTTTGCATAATTAAATGCAGCACAACAGATGCCAGAGGTGGCAGTTGCCATGTGTTAAACTCTAAGTTGGAGTGCTGCGGATTGCCAGCTGGAATGCATTTATCAATGGAACAGCGAAGACGCGAGAATGTGAGAAGGTGATTAATTGCTGCGAAACAAGAACCAGCGACTGTGGCAACTGTCGCCTAAGAGAGGTCATCTTTCGGCTTCCCACCCGAACTGTATGTGGGACCCAGTGTGGAAGTTATTAGCTACAATAAATGTGGCTGTAGTCGTTATAGTCAGTTGGAACCTTTAGGAGATTTCTAGCTATCAAACATCGCCAAACACCCAGCTTGGTCCCTTTCAAGGGTAATGGTTTCTTAGTCCCCATAGTTGCGCGTATGGAGGACCTCGAAGCACTGCATAGTAAATAATAAATAATGAGTGGGTTTTGTTCGTTTTAAAATTGCTGCTCACTTATTTATTACAAAACTGAAATAATTTTTTTTTTTGCTTTTCATTTATGCCACGTAACAGTACTTAAAACTACAGTAACGAGAACATGTTGAACATTCAGGGAAAAACAAGTGTTGGTTGTTGTTGTTAGTTGCGAAAAATAAAAACACAAATGGATTCATGCGAGTACACAAAACACAACAAAAATGAAAACAAAACAAAACTACAAAACTAAAACAAATCAAAAATTAAATAAGTTAACACAAAAACAAATACTTCGTTTACACAACGTAAAACATTCGGCTGCATTGGTGCGCGCGTGTGTGGGTGTGTGAGTGTGAGAAGCGTATGAGAAGCGTTGCAGTGCGTGGTTAGAGCTGCTGCAGCCAAGTTACGCGACTCACAAGCGATGCGAAAATCCCCAAATCCCAAAGCAGAACAAAACAAACGAAACAAAATAAAGCAAAGAAAAAATTGACTAAGCTACTTCGCCAGTGCGGTTAGTAAATGCTGCTACGAATGACTAACGGTAAAGCTAATATCCTTGTTGTTGTGAAATCGTAGTCCTTTCATGAGTCGCCATGGTCGTTGGCCATTTGCTGCCCGGTTGCGCTATAAACTAAAACATTCGTTGTGCATTTTTCGTCCTTCGTTGCTGGTTTGGGTTGTGGTCGTTGTTGCTGCTGCAATCATCTACCAAGTTGATTTGCCATTTCCGTTGCCATTGCCGTTGCCGGCGTAGATGCTCTGTATGCGTCGGCCGCCGTTGCGCAGACCATTGCGCAGTGCACTCTCGCTGCCATCGCGGCTTTCTGCGCTGCTGCTCTCGTAGGCATAGCCGCCGTTGCCGCCATTACCGTTTCCGTTGCCGCCATTGCCGTTGCCATTCAGCAGCCGAATGCTGTGACGCGTCAAGTCGCCGCTGCCGTCGAGCTCGGCCAGCAGCTGCTCGGTGCCGAGGCGTCCGGCGCCGGTGCCAAAGGTGATGCTGCCGCGGCCGCTGCTGCCGCCGCCGTTGGAGATCTTTGTCGAGATGACGGTGCTACGTAGTCCGCCCGACTCCAGCAGCAGCGGCGAGTGAATGACCTGCGCTTGTACCGAGGCGCTGGCAGGCTGCGTGATGACGATCTGCGGGTGCGCGGTGCGCTCGATGGTCTGGCGTGCGCTGCCGTCGCGCAGCTCCTTCAGTGCGGAGAGGTCACGCGCACGCGCAAAGACGCTACCGCCGGGCGGACGCGCGAGCAGCGTGGGCGGGTGCGACACGACGGTGGCGTGGACGCTGTGACCCAACGCCTTACTGGGCAGCGACTGCGACAGGAGTAGCGCCTGCTCGTTGCTCAGGCGCTCCTGCGACTGCTGCGTCTGGGTGCGCAGCAGCTGCTGTTGCTGCTCCTGTTGCCGCTGCAGCTGCGCCAGCTGCTCTTGCTGCTCCTGCTGCTGTTGTTGTTGCTGTTTGTACTGTTGCTGGAACTGCTCCATCAGCTGCTGCGCTTGAGCGCGAGCCTGTGCCTCGGCCTGGACGCGCGCCTGCATCTCGGCGTCGGACTGTACCTGGGCCATGGCCTCGGCATGAGCCTTGGCTTGTGCCTGCAGCTGTGCTTCGGCGAGTGCTTGCGCCTCGGCGTAGGAGCTGGCTTGGGCCTGCGCCTCGGCGATAGCCTGCGCCTGAATTTGAGATTGCAGCGCCTCGTAGCTGTTGTAGCGGGACGAGGAGGCCGAAGCGCCAGACGAGGTGCGCGAGCGCTGCTCGTCGATCAGCTGCTTGGAGACGATTGCGTTGAAGCCGTTGATGTCGTCGGCAGTGTACTCGACGACGCGCCGGGTGCCATCGGGCTCGACGAGCGAGTATTGGCCCTGCACCATGTCGCCGTCGCGCTTCTCCTCCTGCTGCTTCTCGTCGCCGGTCAGCGTGTCCCGCACGTCGTAGGCGAAGCTGTACTGCGGATGGCTGTCGTAGTCCTCCGACGAGTCGGCGTCCGTCTGCTCCTGGGATTGCTGTTGCTGTTCCTGTTGTTGTTGTTGCTGCGTGAGGGCCGACTTCTGCTGCTGCAACTGCGCAAAGTCGATGGCGTGCAAAAAGGAGGCGTGCACGATGTTGCACGACAGCAAACAAACGCAGAGAAGATAATAAAACTGCAACGAAACAAATTACAATTCAGTTTGAATGCAAAAGCCTGAAGGGACAATTAGACTAGCAAAGTCACCGAATTGTGCTTTATGAGTCAAAAATAAAAACGCGAGAAATGGAACAGTCGAACAATTTAATACGAGTAGCTCATGAGTAGCCAGGGGCCACCTCTGCTTGTCGAAGCTGCAATTTATTTAAGCTTTTTATGTGCGGAGGGACGAATTGTTGATTTCGCGAAATCGTAAATACGTTATTTACGCCCATACGCACGTGTGGGTAGAACGGGATTGAATTCGCAAATCATTTCGCTGCCCCGAACACAAATGCCCGCAGTATCGGACCATGTTCCATGGCTCACTGCGATGGTTATGGCGCAATGAAAACGGTTGCACATTTGGCCGCTTTACGGCAGCCATATGTCAGTGTTGTTGTTGTTGCAGTTTTATTGAAAAATATAAAGCTGGCCATTATGGCAATTGGCGTTGTTGTAAATTTGGGTCTGTTTGGTGGGCGTGCAGTCGACTCGGGGCTTCGCTTTTGTGCGGCATTTGCAAGTTTTGATAACGAAAATTGGCATCAACGGGGCGCGGACACGCAGTTTATGTGCCGTTTGACTGCTTTATGCGCCAATGTCGTTTTTTATGGCCGAATGCTGCTAAATTGTTTATTTGTAAGGCGCCGCGAACTCTTTGCGGACATGATTCGAATGGCGCGCGGTGCAATTGCGTTGCTGCCGCTGTCGGAGTGTGGAGTGCGGACAGGGGTAGTGGCAGTAGCAGAGGCACAAGCAGTGCATGCCCCATACCCCATTTGACGTTTTTACTGTCGGTCATACGTGCACACGCACACATGTACTCGCATGTGTGGGTGTCCCATGGGAGTTGGTTTGACGCGCTCGTTTTATGCTGCAGCTCGATGTCTGGTTTCCTTGCTGGTTGCCAGCGTGTAACTGCAATTAAATGCTGCACATTGTTTGCTGTTCAATTGTGTGTGCGTGTGTGTGTGTGTGAGTAGGCTGTGGGCTGTTGTGCCTCGCGAGTATTTGTATTTATTTGCTTGATTGTCCCTGCTGTCTTGATTGACAGAAAATTCTCAATAACTTTGATTTATTGCAATCATCGCTCAACTTTACATAAAACAAGTTTTCAGCAGACATGTGCAGCGTCACTTGTCGGTGTAATTGTCGGAAATATGAGTGATATGGATTTTAAAAGAGCCGAATGGGTTCAACCGATGTTTACTTTTTGTGCATTTCAAATAATCGCTTCCATTTTTCTCTCTTTCTTTTAATGAAAAACTTTTTCAATTTTCTTTGCACACACCACCACAAATTACTACTCGTGGATGTTTTTATGTATTGTTCGTGTCTTAATTTGTTGTTGTAGAAAGCCGCAAGGTGCGAAAAATTTCCGACAACTCAACAGCTGTGGAAATGCCAACTTTTAACACTAAACTCGGACGCGGCATTGCACGTGAGTCAGTTTCAAATCGTGTGTCACTTTGGTTGCTTGAACGCGAGCAACTTTCACCAATTAGGTTTTGCATTGTGTTCGTTTTCTTCAACTTGGGTGGCGCACGTGATGTGAAGTACTTACCCGCTTCATAGTTCACTGCTTTCCTTAGTCGCTGCTGCGGTTATCCTGCGGCCAACTGCTTCTTACTGTTCCTGCTTTAATTGTCGCTAAATACTTGTGCTCAGTCTTGGCCTCTGTACGTGTGGCTTTTTCGTTTGTGTGTGTGTGTGTGTGTGTGTGTAAACTATTTGACAATTAATCAGGCGAGATCACAGCGAAGTTGGATCCTTGGCGGCACTTTGTTGCACGTTGGCTGACTTCTTTGTACACAACTGCTGTCCAAGAATGCAATGAAACTTTTGATAGCTACCCGAAGCCGAGTGCTGGCTTTTATAGTGGGTGCCAGGTGGCGTCTTGAAGCATGTTGCAGCTGCGCCAGAGGGGAGGTGTGACGGCTGGAGCCCTTAGCTGGCTTTCGGTCTTAGATCGCAAGAATCTGATATGCTTTAACTTTCAAATTTTGAAGTTGAGTTAAAATTACAAATGACCTTAGCGCGTGCGGCCAAGCATCTTTGGCTGCCATGCAACAACGCCGGGTGGAATGGTGTCTGTGCTCAGCCGCCGGCCAGCTGGCGTTCACTTTTGTTATTGTCGCGCGCTCTTAGCTTCTGATTCAGAGCGAGGAAGGTTGCGCATGTTTTGTTGGCGATTTTTTGCATTTGCAGACTGCCAGAGCCAATAAACTGCCAAGTTTTCATTTAACAATTCATTCGAATTTGAATTAAAAGCAGAATCACCCTCAGTTAAAGTTACTCGTATTTATAATTTAAAATCTAAGACCAATTGCCACAAAAATAACCATCAGTAGCATCACGAAAGCCGATTTAATCAGAGAATGAACTAATCGACTCTGGTGCCGTTCCTTTGCCACCGACTGACCCAATTGAAATTGAGAACAGCGGCTGCCCGAGCTGCCCCGTTTTGCTTAAGCGCTCACTTGGCTACTTTGAGCAACCGGAAATTGAAAACCAGCCGCACCAGTTGGTCATGCGATATGGTTGGCTCGTTGCTGCAGCAGCCTTTGTTGTTGGCAACAGCACTGCAGCGGATTGCATTGAACTCGTGAATGATGTATTCCGTAATTTAAGATTAAGTTTCACAAATGTCAAGCCGTGTGTGCCAGAGCGATGTGAGTGCGGCGGGCAGTGACTGCTGGCGGGCAGTAAAGCGACCCAGTGAGTAATGGGCGGTGGGTGCAGTGAGGGCAGTCAGTGGAGTCGTTTGCCGGTCGATATCGCCGTTTGGTGCACTTGCAGTGTGACCCGGCGCCGACAGTGTGCGGTGCAGCCAACGGAACGGCGGCCGAATAAATGCGAAAAATGCGCGTAGCGTCAAAATTCGTATGTCAGACGACTCAGATGGCAGTTGTGCGCTAGTTATGAATAATAATGGTTTTGTTGGTTTCATTTGTCGGTGACCATCTCGTTGGACATCTCGAATTGCGGCAAAGTTTTTAATTTGTAAAATGTTAAAGGAAAATTTAAATTGAAAATCTGTACAACATTGGGTCTCCACATGTGGGTGCGAGTCTGTTTGTGTGTCTGTTCCTTTGTGCCGTATCTGGTTCGTATTGCCTCCCGGTCGGTGTGCACGGCTGTTCATCCAATTTCTAGGACAATGCACACTGCAGTTCAGGCGAGTGGACTGCAGTGCGAGAAAATCATTTAACTTCTTTTCCAGCTGCTCGAACACATGAATTCCGCTCATGCATATTCATCAAAGACACAAAAACACACACACACACACACATACTCGCTTGTAGCAACACTCAACCATGGCCACGAGAAATGAAAGCCGAACCTTTTGCGGTGCTCAGAGAAAACATATCGGCCAACGAAAAGGCCAAAAAGAGGAATGTAAAACAACATAAAAAGAGAATATATAAAGAGTAATGGGGGTTCGAGAATATGTGGGCATGGGTGAAAAGGGACCTTCGGCAGGAAGAAGCAATGGCGACTACAGCTGCCACACGGTATTTGTGGTCCCCTACACTGGTTTTTGCGAGTACTCGCGGTTGTGTTGGTGTCCTGAAGAAGTGTCCTTGCAGCTCCGGCTATTGCTGCTTTGCTGATCATGTATCGGCAACATTGTGGTTGCATGTGGTTGCTTTCAAGAAGATTCGCTGAATAATTGCCGACATAAATAATTAGTTACCAATTCAATCAGTTCCTTGAATTGTTCACGGGCTGGCACTGGATCCTCCTCATTAAAAGCGCTTCAAATTTATCCATCTATGACGTGTCCTTGTCAAATGCAGCTTCAACAGATGCAGAGTAAAAACAAGTCAATGCTGACTGCAAAGCCGCATGCTTTTCGCTTCCTGTTTCGTTGTGGACAACCGCCCAGCAGCAACTATCATTTTGCACAGTGGACAAAGCGCAACAAATTGTGCTGTGTAAGGAACAGGCGGAAAAAAAATCATAACAACAATAACAGCAACACCGTCACAATAGAGGCGAAGGATGTCAGCGGAAAAAAATTAACAACTTGGCAAATGTCCGTCGTGCCAACAGAGCACTGCAGGCTGTGGCGATTGTGTTGTTGTTGCTGGCAGTTTTGCATTTCTTTCATGGGCTGTTGCTGCTACTGAAATATTGTACCCAGCATTTTACGGGTCAGTTGACTCAAAACAGAAAACAACAACACGGCCGCCTACCAACAAGTGCAGAAAACAACACAATTGCGCAGAATTGCGCAGTGAAAATTGTTTTTGCATGGTCAGTGAAAAGAGGAATACACAGCATTGAATGCAGCTGAGATTTGATTCGTTTTACTGCAGCTGTATGTTGTTGTTGTGGGCATTTTTAGGAAACGTCAATCGGCTGGCAATTCGATTGAGTGCGGTGCGCGCAAAAAGCTATGAAACACAAATGAAAATTGGAGCGAACACAAATAATTGAGGAGCTCTGGTTGGAAAGTGTATGCGGTGAATGCCATCTAACAGGATTTGCGGCCGAAACTATGCATAGCCAAACGGCAGTGCGATTGTTTTTGCAGATGAATTTAATATTAACTCTGGCCAAATGATTGAGGCCACGCCGGACAGTAAGCTGCGCCATCTGCCAATTAAGTATTGAATTATTTCACTGCATTAATTCAAAACCCGACTTTTTTCATTTGCCTAACGAGCAGTTACGCGTTGCATTGCTTTTCAATTATGTCGAAACAGTTGAGGGCTGTTCATAATTTTCGCATTAACTGCTGCTTGTAAATTAAATTCATCGAATGCGTGTGCGACAAAAACGCGAACACTTAAAGCTGGCAGCATGAGGCTGTGACGCCCTAAAATCGGCTATGAATAATTTATTTAGGTTTATGTGTTGGTTGTGTAATTTTAAAGTGAAAAGACTAAAAGTGCCATAATCGCACAAAATTAAAGTGATCGTGTTAACGAGCGTAAGTGGGATTGCGTGTGAAGCGCTGGCGGCAGCCACGTCCATTGTCCTTCAATTTGCGTTTGCTGACGCTGCACCGCGAGCGCAGGAGATGCGCGCATATCTTAACTTAAGCTTAACTGTTTAGCGATTTCTGACTGCCACACTACGAGTGAGTGGAACGCCGCTGTACGATTTTCGCTCTCAACTCAACCAAAGTGCATGTGCACTGAGCAAAACGGGCACAACCTTATGTTTTGTGTTTTTTTTTTGTTTTACTTTATTGAGTTTTATTAAATTTTTTGTAGTTTGACGTTATTTTCTAAATTATATTATTATTATTTAAATTTTTTTCTAGTTGATTTTTTTAAATTGGACTTGGTTTGCATTATTATTTTCATTTCTACCTATTAGCATTTAGCTTTAAATTATTTATTTGGTATTGATTTTCTGTTCCATTCGGGTTTAACTTTATTGCATTTTTAATGAGAGAAAACTGCACAAATTTTGCAATGGTTTCGGTTAAATAACTCGTGAAAGTTTCGCAATTAAATGAAATTTCTATAATTGCACCTTGGGGTGTGCACCAGAAGCGCACTTATGCAAACATGAACTCACACCGCAACAACAATGTTGTAAACAACAAACGAAAAATTGTTTTACACAAATTTCATTATTTTGCTACCACAAACAAAAAAATGTTCACTAAAAACCTGCAAAAAAAAGTTTATTAATTTCGTATAACTTTGCCGCAAAACAGAAACGCAGAAATATGTTCGGAAAAAAATGCAAAAACGAGCGAGTCAGAAAACAACGCAACACCAAAATTGGAGAACACTGCCAATGAAGTGTAGTTGAAGGAAAATAAATATAAAAAAATCGCACAAATGCAGAATTCAAACTTTGACTCCCATGTGTGTTGCAGCAAACAATCTTGTGGGCCTTGCCCCGCGCACTTCAGTAACCCAGCGACTCAAAGTGGCGGCTGAAAAGCGAAAGGCGGAAGAGCAAAAGAGCAGTTCTCCCAAAGCGGCCTCACACCAAATCTGCACAAAAGCGGGAATCACCTAAACGCCGATGCTGTGCAGTGGTGGCGGCGCTCTGCTTCATTGCCTGCGGCTATGATATCTGACGTCCAGCCACCGAGGCCCCCAACAGCTGCACATGTCAAAACGCAAGAAGCAGCTGCTCAAGTTGCATGTGTATGTGCAGACACACACACTCACGCGTATGTTTGTTTGGAAACATTAAAAGACGCGCTTTGCTACCAGCGACATGTTTGAAGCCCTGGCGCCTAGAAGTGTACTACACGCAACTCGCAAACAGTGAAAACAAACAGAGCAAAGTTGAAGCCACTTGAGGCATTGCGTACGTACATACTAGGGATTGCAATCCCGGACCAGTTTTATAATCCCGGGATTTTCGGAACTGAAAATCACAATCCCGGGATTCCGGGATTTTTTTCGGGATTGAATATATTACTTTAAGGAACTAGTTCAGACTTTTTTTCAATCAAATAACAACATATACACAACACATAATAACAATTCTGTGTACTTAATTGAAAACTAAGAACAAAATATTTGTGACAAATAACTTCAAAACGTATTTTATTGCCAAATCACCTGGCTAACCTGCTGAAAAAGGCATCTCTCTGGTTCAATACTAGTAGCTGAAATCGTATTATATGTAAATCTTCAAGTTTTTAGCATTCAAAATAAGTGAAATCCCCTGTGTATTGTGAATGTGACTTGCATGTTTTTAGAAAATTCTAGTTGTCTACTTTTTTGAAAGGATTCATTTTTGGGAGCGTATGCTTGTTTGCACTTTTGATTATGGTTACTGGAAAATTTGTACTGGAAAAGTACCAAAACAGAGCTAGTTTGTACAAATTTGTAAAAAGTAGTTATACGCAAACAGAGCTATTGTTGCATTAACACTTATTCAAACGTCACAGGCAAGAGGCAATTTATTTTTTGTCTTAAATAAGAAGGTTTGCATTTATCAAAATCAACGTGACAAAAGCAAAAAGTAAGCTTTTTTTTTGTGTCGATTTTTGTAAACCCCGGGATTTTTCGGGACTGAAATTGTCCGGGATCCCGGGATTCCGGGATTGCAATCCCTAGTACATACATACATACATTTATATTTATATATGAATGAAAATTACAAACACTGATTAAATGTCGCAGCGAGCCTAACGCTCGTCACTCCTAGTCGTCAGTCCAACAAGTTTCGCTCCACTTGGGACAATTTCATTTCGCTTCGTGTTTAACTTCGATCGAAACGTTATTTCATATTTCACTTTAACATGTTTGATTTGTTTTATGGTATTTTCTTTACTTGCTGCAATGTTTTCAACAATTTAAGATTGAAATAAATCGAAACACTTAACCACTGCGTCAGCTTCAATTTCTCGTCGTTCTACATTTTTGAGGTTAAGTCAAAATCAATGCCTAACTTAAGTGTTTTCATTTTCGTTTTACTCGCACTTTCGTGTTTACTTTTTTGTGGGCAGGAAGTTGATTTCGGCACTTCTGAGTTGTGCTTGTAGCGTCTGTCAGTCAGGACGGCCAGCGCAGCGATTTGGCTTGTCGACTTTACAATTGAATGATTTCTGCTGGAAGGGGAAATAAATATATAAATTTATATGTTGTATTTAGTAATTTGGCGCACGACGCCATTCAATTTTTTTTGCTGTGTGCTGTTGTCCCTTGAATTTTTTTGGGGGCCGGCAAAGACTGGCAATGGAAAGCGCGATACCCTCCGGCAAACGTTGGGCGGAAGGCGTACGCATCGGAGAGGGTAGAGGAGACAAGGGAAGGGAAGCGGAACTGAAAACGTGTTGTGATAATTTTGCTGAGTTTGGCGTCTTCTTTATCGTTTGATTGCAGCGCGAGATTGTCGGCCTGTCAAGCGAAGTGAGACATTGTGTGACAAGGCCCATCGTTATGGGCACCGTCATCTGTCATCCACACTCACGACAACAACAACAACCACAGCAGCTGTCCGCAGTGCACGGCAACAGTGAATTGTCAGCGAGTTGCGAAAAACACAATGACAACAACAAGAAAGCTGATAGCAACACCGGATGTCTGCCGAAAGTGCTGCGTCTACGAAAAGGTATGTAAATGTGTTTTGACGTTCGTGCGCACACACACACATACGCACGCTCAGGCACACATAACGCACACAGGCGACTTGGCTGCAGATTTGCATAGCACAGCGCGCATACGTCACGTAGAAAGATGTCAAACAGTGCCGTGGTTGAGAAATGTGGCAGTGAGATTGCTGCCGGAAAATATGCTACAACTTTGAGCCTACGGGCGTTTGAATTAACAGCGCAGATGAGTTCGATATGAAAAAGTTGGCATACTTTTTGGCTGAAGGACCCTCAAACTGGAACTGCCGAATGAATACATTCAAATTTGTCCAGCAGACATTAACTGCTGGACTGTTGTCTCATAAAAAATGCATCCCCTTGCAAACGCCGCTGTGTCTGTCAAGAAATTTGCTGCATCTCCGAATGATTGCAGGAACTTAATTTATGGCAGTTGCAAGTTGTTTGGCATGCAACATGCAGCGAAGCGCGCTTGTCACGCCATTTGCCACCCACCCTCCCTGCACTCATCTCTTTATGGCGTAACGTTAATGCGTTATTAATGATTCGCTCGCGTTTAATTCTCTCTCATTTCACAGCTCGACTGCGGCAGCCAGCGATTGTCCTTCAGCGTCCCACAGCCATGGAGAGCGTGTACGTTTTAACGGTGAGTACACTTGGCCACTGACAGCTGCACTAATTTTAGCCACATGCAGAAACTATCCCACTTGTGTTGTCCTTGCAACGCGAGCGGCGCACTTTATCTGTCGAATCTTGCTCAACATTCGACGCGTGTGGGTGTTTGTATCTGAGAGTTGTGCTTTAATTTCGTTCAATGCAACTGAATGCGATTTCGAGCTACTTACCGGTGACCTCCCATTGAGCCACACGTTTGCGTTAATTGAAGTGTTGCCACTTTGATCGCATTACTCTTTGCAGGCTTTGGCCCTTCTCATTGAATTCTGATTAATTAAAATCAACATTTTCATGATTATTTTCAATTTTTCGCTTTTCGAGTGCAGTGCTTAAAATTCGTGCCATTAAAATTTATCGTTAATATGCAATTAACACGTTGAATGCATTTACCGAACACGCATTTACTGAACGCATGCGGATTCATCGACACACATCCTGACACATGTGGCATGCCGCATGCTGTGGCCACGTGCAGGGCTGCAGTCTGCATCGCTTTAACGAAGCGGGTTAAGGAGCAACGGAACGGGCAGCCGCAATTCATTTCGTGCAAAAGAAAAAGGAAACGACATGGCAGAGTGAAAGGAAGCAGGCAATGGAAATAAATACTACCACATCTGGCATTTGCTGATACACTAAAAAGGATACACTTGTCCAGTTCAGTTTGCTATTTCCTCAGTTTTTATTTAAACGAGCCAACTCGCAGGAGAAACCCCTATAAATGTGAGGCATTGCGCTGGTTCAGGAAGGATATATAGGTTGGGAGAAAGAATGTTGAGTGAAAACTTTATGGACTCTTGCCGTGTACCCATCGAGATCATAAATGCTGAGGAAAATATCTGCAGGGAGACCATTTCACAATCGCGCTGCCAGGAACGCATTTTATCTGTAGTGCGTAGTGCGCTGGAACCAGTGGCGGATTCAGGGGGGTTGAAACCCCCCACGAAATGTTTGGATCGCCTATAAAAATACATACAAATCAAAAGGCATTTTACAAATATTATAGAATTACTTTTTGAAACCCCCCCCGAAATATTTTTCTGAATCCGCGCCTGGCTGGAACATCGTTTCGATGTGGAATTCAAAATTAACAAATTTATACATTTCTTGGCTCAACAATACATTAAGAGATTTTTGAATTGTCACAGACTCCCCCAGCACAAGGAGATCCAGGTTGCAAGGACAAATATAGAAGCTCGAAAAGCCCAATCTAGATCGATGCACCGTGACCAACACTCGTCAGCAGTCAAAGCGTTGGCATTGATCTGTTCGCTTCAACCAGCACGCAATCGATTTAAATATGCTTCGTTGCGCGCACCCTTTGCTCTTGTCTTCGGCCCTTTCCCCACACCAACAACAACTTCGAATATACGCAAAATAGCAAAACTTCATCAATTTTGGGAAATTAGCGCCACTGAAAATGGAAATGAATATTTTATACGCGCTCGCCGTCCGCTTTCGGCACTTCGTTTGCCGTCGCCTTCACGCACAATTCCTTTTGATGGCGTTCGTTATTAAATTTGATTAAATAGCGCCAATTAGGCACGCGCCCATTACGCCCGCCGTCTGCTTACCTGAGTCCGTGTCCGCGCTTTGGCGGTGTGTGCCGTCGCCAGCTGTTCTGGCTGCTGCTGTGTGCGCACGCCTTAAAGTATGCAATTAATATTGCTTAATGGTGTTTCTGAGCGCGCCGCCTGCAGCTGCAGGCAATGACTGTTGTGAGTGTTGGTTCACTTGCTGCCGTTCCAGCGCCCCTTTTTTCAAGGCCCAAACAACTGCAAAACAATGTTTTGAATGTTGCGTTGTCGACTCGAAGCGGCGAACCGCGTTCTGTGCAAAATTAATTCGGCTTATTTGCGGCCAGGGATGCCGCCAAAGGCAAAGGCAACGCGGCGTTGGAGAGTAGTAGCAGAGTAATCAAACTTGTGGCGTTCATTGTGTCTGCATTGAAGTAAACATTATTTCAACTTTCTAAGGATAGAAAATCAGAAACCGAAATCATGTAAACAATTGGCGGCAGTGGTAATTGTGTAACTTTCAATGCGCCAATTGAGCGCCCAGCCGATTTGACGGGTTCTTTGTTTTCGCAGTTGCGGTGCTGACAAATGGGAAAAGCAACAATTACAGAATTGTCAGAAGTCAATTTGAAATTTCACTGAATCCAACTTAATTTCGTCGTCAAATCTCCAACTAATAAAGAAAAGTACTCACTAATCTACGAAAATGCTTAGTCACACTTTTAACTTGGCAAAAGTCTACTAAAAGTCTACTAAAATCGCCATGAAATGAACCAACCTATACTAATTAATTGCTGAGCGTTTCGTTCTAGTTGTGGAGAAATTAATTGAAATTTATTTTCCACAAGATTCGCACACTTGATGGCTCAATTGCACCAAACCATTTGCTGTTCATGAAAGATTGCATTAATTATGAGCCACAACGAAAACAGTTATTAAAAAGCGCTTAGCTGGATTCCGAGGCTCTCGGAAACAAACACTTTAACCCATCAGTGTGAGTTCTTTTCAATTCGACGGTTCCATTGATTACCTGTTTGATTCAGCTCCCCAAAATAAGTACTCTGCGGCTCCTGCACAAAGTCCTATAAAATGCTTCCATCCGTCGAGCTCGACAATCAGAACGACCACAGCACTCATTACGTTCAATATAAACCCACAAGCTTCATTGATGCAATGAATGTCGAACGCTTTGCACCCATCGACAGCATTTCAATCTACCGCACATTCTGGATGTGTTGGCATGTGCTGGGCATCTCGCTCAGCTTCCCGAACTCCGGCTACAAGCGTCGTCTTTGCGGCGCCTACGACTTGTTGATGAACCTCTTCATTACGATCGCGTACCCGCTGCATCTGATGGTTGGCCTCTTCATGGTGCCGACACGTGAGGAAGTGTTCAAGAATTTGGCCATCGCCATCACATGTCTCACGTGCAGCATGAAGCATTACCTGTTCCGCTGGCAGTTGCCGAATATCCGCCGCGTGCAACAGCTGCTGCGTCAGTTGGACGCCCGCATCGTGAGGCGCGACGAACGCGAGTACGGGCACATTGCTGAGCAGCGAGCGGCACCTCATGTACCCCGCCTGGCTGCCGTTCGACTGGCAGGCGAGCACCGGCTCCTACTATGCGGCGGTCTTCTATCAAATTATCGGCGTGGGCCTACAAATCGTGCAGAATCTGGCGAATGACACGTATGCGCCGACGACGCTCTGCATCATCTGCGGCCACGTACGAGTGCTGTCCATGCGTGTAGCGAAGATTGGCCAAAGTGGCGATAAGACGCCGCAGCAGAATAACGCCGAACTGATTGCCTGTATCGAGGACCACAAGCGGCTCCTGAGGTAGGTTTGAATGGATGGGTGTGAAACGCTTTCGATTGACTTGACTGCTTTGGGCTTTGCAGTATTTTTGAGTTGCTTCAGAAGATTTTCTGGTACACACAGCTGGTGCAGTTCCTGGCAAGCGGCCTCAACATCTGCCTATCGATCGTCTATGTGCTGCTTTATGTGAATACTTTCTTCGGCTACATGTACTACTCGATCTACTTTCTTTCCATGAGCATCGAACTGTTGCCGGTTTGCTACTACGGCAGCAAGTTACAGCAGGAACTGCAAAATCTGCCTTACGCCATTTTCAGCAGCAACTGGAGCTCGCAGTCGAAGACGTTCCACCAGAATCAGCGCATCTTCACCGCGCTGGCAATGAAGAGCATCGTACTCTCGGCTGGTGGCGTGGTGAACATTCATCTGAATGCGTTCCTCGGAACCTGCAAGATGGCATACTCGTTGTACACGGTTCTCATGGAAATGAAGTGAGGGCACCACAACTGTCACGCCAGCCTCGAAATTAATTTTTTTCTTCATATTGCATTACGGTGGCTGCACAGCATATTCGATTATTGAGTGTGTTTTGATTGACATCCCGCTAAATGAATGTCAGAAAATAGTCCTAAAAGAAGAGGCAAGTACGTTATTTCACTCAAGTTTTAACCCTTCTGTCAACACGAAGGCACCTGGGTACCTTTTGCATTATTGGAGTAAAAATGTTTTACTTTAGACCAAGAACGCTATGCTGATATGTTAGTATCTTCCTCGGAATTAATTGACTAACTAGATAACTCATGTAGAAAGAAAACTTTCTCCGCATAACTTTTTAAATCGATTTTTGAACACTACCCCTTTGTTACAGTCTGTCCAGTAGAAGCGTGATCGACCAAATTATCACTTAGAGTACCGTTATCCAAAACATTGTAATGCCCCTAAGTAGCCTCATCATTTTTGTAATACGCATTGCAGAAACTGTCAGTTTCGTGAGATAATTACAAAGCACACGTTGTTTTAACAACATGAGTTCCGCGCACAAGAAGCGATTTGAAGCCGTATTCCTTTGTCTACACCCTAGAGGGCCGAAAATTGGCTGGACGGGGCCTTGAAAAAAGACCTCCCCAAAACAGGACAAGATAATCATTGATTTGTTTGCGACGAAGCCGGGCTTATCATTGCGTAAAGCTAAAGCAGTTTTAGAGAAAAGTGGTGTTCAGATATCAAAAGAGACGCTTCGAGGGCGTTTAAGAACTAACGACGTTAAATACCGGAGCTCTTTAAAAAAACTGTTGGTCTCATCATTACACATTCAAAACCGACTTGCCTGGGCTTATGCCAATTCAGATCGGAATTGGAATAACGTAATATTCACGGATGAATCCTCATTTTGGGCAAATAGTAGCATAAATCGAACTTGGTGTACCGCTAACAACCGATTGCTCCAACGAACTGTTAAACACCCAGTCAAGGTCCATGTTTGGGGCTGTTTCTCAGAAAAAGGATTTGGGCGCCTTTTCGTTTTTTCCACCAACTTGAACGCGGTTTTGATGAACAAAATTTATGAAAAAGCTTTGTTACCATCAGCTGCAGAGATATTCGGGAGAAGAGGACTCTCTTGGATTTTACAAGAAGATAACGACCACAAACATCGCAGCCGAATGTGTGCTGAGTGGAAACAGCAAAATGGGGTAGAGGTGTTAGATTGGCCCTCACACTCGCCTGATGCCAACCCGATAGAAAATGTGAGGGCAATAGTAAAGCAGAAACTCAGAGGAAAAACGATATGGACAGCAAAACAGTTATCCAGACAAATTCGGCTGATTTGGAGTCGATTGCCTTGGCAACTTGCTCAGAATTTAGCGCAAAGCATGAGTCGGAGGTGTGAGGCCATAATAGCGAATGGGGGCGACTATACGTGTTATTAAAAATATTGCGTACAATAAATATTGTATACGCATAAAATGCAATTTGTTTGAAACGAATCGCACAAATAGTTTCCAAGTTACGACGATCACGCTTCTACTGGACAGACTGTTTATACTAAGGTACCCGGGTACCTACATACAAAATATAGTAAAACTACCACTACTACCTAATTCTTCATATTCTAGTCAAAGAAAACATATTCACACAAATAGTGGATCAAATTTAAAATTTGAAATCAGAGTTGTATTCAAAGATAAGTTAAATTCAGGACATCCTAACGAAGTCAATGACTTTACATGAGTGTTGCTTCAAGATTTATTAAAAGGAGAAGTTTGCTCTGTTTGAAAGGAGAAGTTTACTCTGGAAGACGCATGTAAGAGCTAAGTAGGAGCAAAATTATTACAAACCTTGACTCAAAGCTTTAAACCCTACGTTCGCAATGCTGCAGTGGATAACCGTTTTACTTCTGAGGTGCAGAGGCTGAATACCTATTCTCAAACAATTTTACTTTATTGTTAAAAATTAATCCTCAACACCTAAAGTTATCGATATTCGGTTTCACAGCGACAAAAACTTAGCATTTGTATCTTTCAAAGAACAATGAAGTTGGATCATCTATGCATCACGGTAAAGCAGTGCCAAGTGACACCGAAACTAAAAATGTTTGCATCAATGATAAAAATTACAATATTTCCCGAAAACCAGTTAAAAGTGTTTTAATACGTGTTTAACACATTTTTTATTCAGCTTTTATTGAACTTTATTGTATGCTTTGGTAAAAACAACCCTGCGCCTGAAATAGAGTGGTCACCGCAAAAAGCATCCCTGACCGGCGACATTTTGTTGTTCAAAAAGTTCGCGATTTTTAAACCAAACAAAACATCTATACATCACTTTTACATCTATATATCACTGTATATTACTACTTTTCCCTAACACTTTTATTTGAATTAAATAATTTTGATAATTTCTTATATTTTCTTCCTTATTTTACACTGCTTCTTACAATAAGACTGTGAACATACTTTTTTACAAGTACATACAAATTGCAACCCCGCGTTAGGAACAAATTTGCAAGTCAGCTGCTCGCTACAACACGAATTGTTCCACAAAGAGAGAAAGCTGGCAGGGTTGACGATTTTCTTTTCAGCTCACACGGATTGTGTTCGTGTGACCAAAAAAAACGACAAAATTTCGTCAATCCTCTCAGTTTCGCATCATGTTATTATTGGTTTGCATTTACAGGTCGGCAAACGTTATGGCTAAAATGTTGGCCCATTTCATTACTATACGTGGTACGAAAAAGCGACAAGTGGTGGCTAATGTGATCAATATTTGCTGCTTGACAGCATTTATTATTCGCAGCAAACATAAGTTAGATATAACAAACAGTCAGAGGCCGTGGAGAATGTCTTCAGACGGTAACTCGGGGGGGTATTGCTGGTTCAAGCATCCAAAAAATCTGCTCGCTACAAAAATTGGGTGACACATTGACTTAAAATAGTATTGGGGTCGATAGTTGTATGCAGAAAACCCCATAAAATGAATTCTTGTGTGCGTCGCTGATTACGAAAAATCATAAAACACAAGCAATTCCTTTGTTATTAAAAATTTTACACTAAAAACACAGCTTTTGGAGCACAGACACCCTTCTGTTCGTTGCTGGAAGCGTCAGTAGGAGCAAAATGAGACTCTGATGACCGGCCAAAGTCCATGACATGTGCTAAGTATATCTGTTCCGATCAATATAAGAAAAAACGCAAAACACGAAACTGCTGCAGCTATTGCACTATTAATGCATGTTTAATGTTTTTAACTGGAATTATCCATAAATAAAGTTTTCTCTTTTCTAATGCAAATTGTATGAAGGTAGGTATTGTTGATAGGTGGACATTTTTCGTACTGACAGAAGGGTTTACATAGCTAAATCAGAATAAAATTCGAACTAAAATCTAATAATAAAATAGTTATTTACTTAATCAAATCGAGTAAACTTCAACAGTCTTGTTTTAAATTAGCAAATTAACCAATTATTCAATATTCGAAAATCTAATCAATCACACTTAGAACTGAATAAAAGTTTCCCAGCAATGCAATGAAACCAACTAAACTCAGTCAATTATAATTCAATAATTATTGAGCGTTCGTTTGCAATTATAAATATCGGGCAACTACTGCGTCGGATTTGTTTACCACAGGATTCGCACACTTGATGACTTAATTGGAGCACATTGCAAGTGGCTATGTGAGTTTGCATTAATTATGAGCCGCAACGACAACAGTTATTAAAAAACACTTAGCCGTGTGCTGAATCAATTGAAGTGGGTGCGCAGTCTGTGTTCACTGCGTTGTCAAAAGTGCCACACCCAAGTCCTTCTCTATGTGCCTCGTTTGACTCGAATGCTTAATTGATTAAGTATTTGGTTTGGTGAACCAAAATAACTTCTCTTCCGCTCCTTCCCCGGTCGGACTGCGTTTCCTCTAGCATAAACCGTACATGCTCCTATAAAATGCTTCCATCTGACGAGTTCAACAAACAGAACGACCGCAGCACTGATTGCGTTCAACATACCTTTCACTGACCTGACCTGGAGCCGCTCCCCTGACGCCATGAACATCGACAGCATCTCAATCTACCGCACATTCTGGATGTGTTGGCATGTGCTGGGCATCTCGCTCAGCTTCCCGAACTCCGCCTTCAAGCGCTACCTCTGCGCCACCTACGACTTGCTGATGAACGTCTTCGTCACGACCGCTTATCCGCTGCATCTGATGGTTGGCCTGTTCATGGTGCCTACGCGCGAGGAAGGCTTCAAGAATTTGGCCATTAACGTCACGTGTGTCTTTTGCTGCGTGAAGCATTATCTGTTTCGCTGGCAGTTGCCGGACATCCGACGCGTGGAGCAGCTGCTGCGTGAGTTGGACGCCCGCATCGTGGAGCGGGACGAACGCCAGTACTTCAACTCACGCACGCAGCACAGTGGCCGCCGAGTGCTGTGGCTCTTCTATGTGATATACGCTGGTGACTTTGTCTCCTCCACGGCGGGCACGTTACTGAGCACCGAGCGCCGCCTCGTGTACCCCGCCTGGTTGCCGTTCGACTGGCAGGCGAGCACCGTCACCTTCTATGCGGCGATCTTCTATCAAATTTTCGGAGAGGGTGTACTGATCGTGCAGAATCTCGCGAATGACTCTTATGCGCCGACGACGCTCTGCATGCTTTGCGGCCACGTGCGAGTGCTGTCCATGCGCGTAGCGAAGATTGGCCAAAGTGGCGATAAGACGCCGCAGCAGAACAACGCCGAACTGATTGCCTGTATCGAGGACCACAAGCGGCTCCTGAGGTAGGTTTGAATGGATGGGTGTGAAACGCTTTCGATTGACTTGACTGCTTTGGGCTTTGCAGTATTTTTGAGTTGCTTCGGAAGATTTTCTGGTACACACAGCTGGTGCAGTTCCTGGCAAGCGGCCTCAACATCTGCCTCTCGATCGTCTATGTGCTGCTCTATGTGAACACTTTCTTCGGCTACTTCTACTACCTTACCTATTTCCTTTCTATGAGCATCGAACTGTTGCCGGTTTGCTACTACGGCAGCAAGTTGCAGCAGGAACTGCAGAATCTGCCTTACGCCATTTTCAGCAGCAACTGGAGCTCGCAGTCGAGGACGTTCCACCAGAATCAGCGCATCTTCACCTCGCTGGCAATGAAGAGCCTCGTACTCTCCGCTGGTGGCGTGGTGAACATTCATCTAAATGCTTTTCTTGGAACCTGCAAGATGGCATACTCGCTGTACACGGTTCTCATGGAGATGAAGTGAGAAATAGATGTTAGTTCTGCTAGTTCTGCACCTCATCGCACAGCACTTTGCACTTGGCTCTCTGCCTCTACTCCGCTTTCAGAGCGTCACAGCGACAGTCACCGGCAGTGTGTCATGAAAACAACGGATTTCGATTCATCGAACAATACTAAATGCGCTTTTATTTGAATTCAAACTCTACTTGTGGCGAATATCTAAATGTTAATTTTTTGGCAAATAAATAAGGTGCACAAAGGCAAAGACGCGTGTTTTCCAAATTGATAACATTTTCTATGTGCTACATAATTATTAGTTGAATAAGACGTTTTATCGAGTTGTCCAAGAGTTGTTTTCCGCCATCTGAAATCTGTTGTGCGATGCTACTGCCACGCCCCTACTTGATGCTTTGCACCACAGTGAAAAAGGAGTAGGCCATCTTGCAGGTGGCGAAGAACGAGTTCAGATGAATGCGTACCATGCCGCCTGCATACAGGGTGACCTCCTTCAGCGACAGCTGTGTAAAGACCACGAGGTTACGGCGGAAGGGACGCTCCTGCACGGACCAATTGCTGGAGAAGATGGCATAGGGCAGCTGGTTGAACTCCAGCTCCAGCAGGCTGCCGTAGTAGCAGCACGGGAACAGCTCGAACAGAATGGCCGTTAAGTGCAGGCAGTAGTAGATGTAGGCCAACACGCTGTTGGCGACGAAGAGCAGCGCTATCAAGCCCACGCACACGTTGAAGCCAATCACCACGAACTGCACCAAGTAGTTGAGCGTGACTATGTCTTCCACGATGCGCGAGGTGCTGTAACGAAATGCCGCCGTGAGCTGCCGTTCAAGCGAGCGGAGAGTTCAAGTGCAGCCTTACCTCTTCAGCAGCTTGAAGTCCTCAATGCAGGCGGTCAGTGCCGCGTAGTTGCGCTGCTTGTCGTCCTCCTGCTCGCCGTGTCCTATACTCGCCAGACGTATGGCCAGCAGATGCACGTGGCCGGCCAGCATGCAGAGCGTCAGCGGGCCGTACAGGTCGTTGGTGAGGTTCTGCACGATTTGCAGGGACAGGCCGGTGAACTGGAACACGAGTGCCACAACGTACTTGGCGAACGACGCCTGCCAGTCGAAGGGTATGTAGGCGGGGTAGATGAGCTGCCGCGTCAGCATGGCCAGCAACATGCCCATGGCACTGATGGAGCCGTACAGCCGAAAGAAGAAGTTGGTCATGAAGCGGCAGGGACGCACCATTGAAGCCTCGAAGTAGCGCTTTTCTGCGTCGGAGTGAACGCGCTCGTCGAGCTGGTCGAAGATGTCGCAGACGCGCTGCATCTGGCGCAGCTTAACGCGGTAGAGGAAATGCTTGACGACGCAGGCGACGCACGAAGTGCTGATGAGCAAGTTGCTGAAGAGTTCCTCGCGGTTGGCGCTGAAGACAACGCCCACCACGAGGTGCGTGGGAAAGGCGAAGGTGATGCTGATGGTGAGCAGCACATCGTACAGGCGGCACAGGTGGTTGCCCGAGTAGCCGACCAGGCCGAGTATGCGCCAGGCAAAGAAGTAGCGCTGGAAGCTGGCCACGGTGCCGGTGCGCCGATCCATTGTTGGGTCTTTCATATTCCGATAGCGCAAACTGAACTGTGAGAATGTTGAGCAGGGATCGTCACTAGGAACTGGACGCAGCTTGTCGCTAGTGTGGCTCGCTAATGATTTGTGACACGTTTGCGTAACGCTCGAGCCTAATAAAGGTCCCAGTCGGGCCAGTTCCTTGGTGCCAGAGGCATTAGGCGGGTAGGAGGGCCGTAGATATTAGTCGAATGATATCTTAATTGTGGCTGAAAGTTGTAATTACGGCTGACTCAATTCTCTGTAATATGCACGTTGGTGCGGCCTGTGTGACGAACTTGCCGCTGCTTGCACCCTGCACTACGCTGTCAGGGTTTATCGATTCGGCAATTGAGTTTGTAATGTGCAGAGGTACGTAGGCTTGACTGCCAGGTCAGATTTTCTTCTGCTTAATTTTATGAAGTGCGAAGGGCGTCGATTAATTTTGGACCGCAGAGCGAGCTGCCTCGATTTTCTTCGTTGGATTCAAATAAGGATTCTCTCTCTCTCTCCTCTTCTCTTGAGGGTCGGCAGGAAGGCTACAAGCCTTCAATTGCACTCAGTACAATTTGGACCATTGCACTATACACATGTTTGTTTTTTTGGTTTTGCCATTGCCTGTCAAGATCGCGATTCTTGAAATTCTCATCTGGTTCATATGGGTAGCGATAGAAGCAGATGAGCGTTTCACCAGCCCGGGGAATCGAACCTAAGGCCTCGGTATAAGAGGCCAGCGCGGTACCCGCTGGAATATCGAGGCCGGCTAAATAAGGATTACTGTTAATATTTAAACCCCACGAAAAAGGATTAATGTAGGATAAACCAAGTCGGTGTAGGCCGATTGAACCACTTTGACTGTTTGTTATTTTTAGAACAAACATGCTGGCGCATTCTTATTTTGAAATTTAAAATTACAGTTGCGTCGTGTAATTGAACGGCTGACCCAGGTGTGCGAGGTAATGTGCCGTAATGGCTAATTGTCAACTGAAGTGGGGGAATGGAGGAATGGAGAAGCCAACCCAGCTCAAAGGAATGTCGAAAGTTTAGCGAATGAGGAGTGTAAGAAGAGACAAAATCCTTTCAGTTGCGAGTGTCACAACAGTCAGAATGGAGTGAATCTTGCACAAGTTTGATTTGGCTGAAATAATTTCCTGAAAGGAAAAAATGCCAAGTACCCAGGAAATGGAAAGTTTTATACATAAATTTCTTTTCCCTAATGTTGTGTTGCAATAACTATCCATCTGACACACACATATGTATGTATGTAAGTATGTATTGTGCATTTTGTGCTGCTTACTGTGAGCGGCATGCCGCTTGCTGCGCGCCAGGACACAATGTTGCCGATTTTATTGTCGCATTTTTCATGTGGATTTGACTATTTCGCAGTGTGCCGCGTGCAAAGATTTGTTTTATTTATTTTTCCGTTCGTTTACTTTCTCATTTATGCGTTTATTTGACTATTCGGACGTTTTCATAGCCGTCTGCCAGTTTTATGACTTGCTAAACAACAACTAAACAACAATTGTTGTTGTGTGAATTTTTGGCAAAGTTTGTGCAAATCAGTTGCAGAGCCAACTTGCCAAACTGTGTCAGCAAACTGCATTAAATAGTTGGAAGCGAGCTGGTTTATGAGTCGCACAAGTGGCGCGTTTAAGCACTCGAGGCGAGCGACAGGTGCGTAACGGTTAAATAACGGAAGGGTATAATTTTACTTCTGCTTTTGTGAGGCGGCTGTTGGTAGGTTTGAGAGAAAACAAGTCGTGTTGATATGACTGCAGCGCACTGCCAGTAGCCGCGTTAGGCAGCTAACTAAATTTCAAACTTCGTCCCATCATTTCACGCTGCCGTACGTACGCCCGCCATGCCCTAAGTGTGACTTTTGCATTGTTTCAGTGGCGTTTTCCCAATGGGCGGGGCTGCGGATGCGGCTGTACATGTCATGGCCTCCAGGCGCTGTTTAATTCAGTTTGCAGCTCTCGTGTTTTTCTTCCTTGTTGCTCGACGCTTCGAGTGCTTTGAGCATTGTTCTGCTGCGGCCGCAGTGAGTGAAAGCCACACAACAACGGACTGCGGGACAATTGTCGTGTTTGGCCCCAAACCGACAGCAGACACAAGAAACTGTAGCAACAATGCAAGCGGCAAATTTTCGAGAAGCAGACCGCAGAGTGCCGGCATGCGCCAAATCTTCGCAAAATCTGCGCCAGCGAAACGAGTCCCGCGCGACATCTGAAATATATCCGGCATTCGCGACGTATGAAAAGCCTCGATTTCTGCTCCGCTGTCTTCGGCACATCCGCTTTGCTTGGTTGTTGGAACCAAAAAGTATTCGTAAAGTCACTTGTAAAGTCGTTAAGAGCAAATGGAAAGTTGCCAGCGCGCCGCCAAAGTGGACATTGCTGTGGTCGCAGCTATTCATTGACTCGTCTCGGCGGATTGCAATGCGGCCATTATTGCGACGAAACTTTGGACGGTGACCAGCCGGTGGGGCGACGCGTTAGGAAAGTAGTTGAATGCGTATGAAAAAGTTTTTACGTTCGCATTCATGAAATTAATAGAAAATGAAATTGAACGCAATTGAGCGTGAAATTTCCTGGTGCACAACTGGCGACTTGGTGCATGTGAGTCGCGCACACCTCAACGACCGCCAACTGCGACGGCGGCAACTCAACCTGCACACTTAATGTGACCGAAACAGAGCACAATTTATGCGTACGTACGATTGCCCTTTGGACATTTTTGATAAAAACGAGAAGTTTTCTGATGTTTGGCGAGGAAAAGTTTCGTTCTGCAATATTGCACGTTGTGACAACGATAAGCGATATGACAGCGGCAGATAATGCAATGTGGCCATGTGCCTTTGTCGCTGCAGCACCTTAGCTCGCACAAAAAATATAGTATCAAAGAGGCGGAAATACTCCATCAGGTCTGAAGAATTTGGCGAGTTTCGAGGAGCGAATTTGTTTAATTTGCACTAAGGTGGAGTATGCGAAATGTGCCGTTTCGGCTGCCAGAACAAACTAAATAGAAAAGCGGGCCTCTGTGCGGGCAGGAGGAGTTAAAACAGGCACGTGAGAAACATCCCCCCGGTCCCATGTGCTCTAATACTCTCTCGCTAAGCTTCACTTGAAGCCGTCAGATCTTTCAATTATAGTTTCTTCTGAGCTTTTCCATCAAGATTTGGATCATAGGTCTCAGTCATCGGCTCGAATTCTGTGTCAACTGATACTAAGAAGTCGACCGTCGACAGTTGTTTTCTCAGCGGGCAATAAGACACCCTCACAATCTGTTGTGGAAACAGGCTTTTATGAGTTTTTATGAGAAATACTTATACAAAGAAGGGAGCGGACATACAAGGTAAAGTCTCTGATTGCGAGAATCCGCACGACCCTTCTGGATAGCTACTTGGCACCCGCTGAATAGTGAACAAATGTGTGCAGCGTGTCCAATCCCCAGGATTTGAAATTTGGGTTGTGCGAAGGGTTTGGTGCTCGCCACGTAAAATCTACTACTAATGAAAGCCAAAAAGCAAGCCTCGGAAGGATCCCACAATGTCGACAACCACAGCAAATGATTTAAGGACCACGATTTGAGGATATGCACCTGGAATATCCGGACCCTCCATAGGGAAGGTGCCTCTATCCAACTGGCGGAAGCCCTTACAAAATGTAAGGCTGACATCACCGCTATCCAGGAAACGCGATGGACGGGACAAGGTTGCTCCAAGCGAGTATACTGCGACATCTACTACAGCTGCCATGCGGAGAAGCGCGAATTTGGCTGCGGATTTGTGGTCAGCAAGAGACTTCGCCACCACATCTCTCGGTTCACTCCGGTGAACGAACGGCTGGCTTCGATCCACATCAAGGCTAAATACTTTAGCATCAGCCTAATTTGCGCACACGCCCCGACGGAAGAGAAGGACGATGCGACCAAGGATGCCTTCTATGCGAAGCTCGAGGACGTCTTCGATGGGTGCCAGATCCATGACGTCAAAATCGTCCTCGAGGACTTCAATGCAAAGGTCGGGCGAGAAGGTATATTTGGTCCCACAGTCGGGCAGTTCAGTCTCCATACAACCACTACGAACAACGGTCTGAGGCTGATCGATTTCGGCGCGGCACGAAACATGGTAGTTAGTTGCCTCAGATTCCAGCACCTCGATATCCATAAAGCGACCTGGTTATCCTCCGATCAATCCACCCGCAACCAGATTGATCACATTGTGATTGATGGAAGGCATGCTTCTAGCATTCAAGATGTGCGCACGTTTCGAGGACCCAACAACCCAACTCGGACCACTACCTTGTTGCAGCCAAGGTATGCATGCGTCTTTACGCAGCGAAAACTGCGCAACCTAGTTTGCGAAGAAAGCTAGACATCAGTAAGCTGCGATCACAAGGGGTAGCCGAAGCCTACTCCGCTTAACTCTCCAACCAACTCGGTCGCTCCCCCTCTCCACTTGATGACATCGACGGATTATGGGCTCACTTATCCCACTCCATGCGCGCCGCCGCAGAAAATGTCCTTGGTTTTCGACGCCCAACACCAAAAAACCAATAGTACGATGAAGAGTGTCGAGCAGCCACTGCAGCGAAGAATGCTGCCTACAAGAAGACCTTGCACTCGGCCGCCACGCGAGCCATGACAGAAAAATACCGGGAGGAGAGGAAGAAAGAGAGACGCAAGAAACGGGAGCAAGAAAGGCGCGAGCGTGAGGAAATCGAGGAGTGCAGGAGCAGGAATGACGCCCGAAAATTCTTCAACTAAGTTAAACGTCTCACGGGAGGTTTTAAGCCCGGGGCATCTTCTTGCAGAGACGAAAACGGGGATCTGGTTACGGATGCGCAGGGTGTACTGAGGTTGTGGAAGGAGCTCTTCAATACCGGAACTCTGGTGAAGATATCTGGCATCAATCGACGACGACGGTGTGGATATGCCACCGCCCAGCCATGACGAGGTCCGGGTCGCGATCCAGCGACTCAAGAACAATAAAGCTGCAGGGCCGGATGGGCTACCTGCTGAATCGTTGAAGGATGGCGGTGGTGAGCTGATTGGGTGCATGCATCAGCTCATCTGCAAAATATGGCTGGAGGAACGAATGCCCAATGATTGGAACCTCAGTGCCCTTTGCCCCGTGCTGAAGAAAGGCGACCCAACAATATGCGCCAACTACAGGGGTATCAGCCTACTTCCCATTGCATACAAGGTCCTGACGAGCGTATTATGTGAAAGACTAAAGCCACTCGCCAAGGCGCTGATTGGACCTTATCAGTGCGGCTTTAGACCTGGTAAGTCCACCATCGACAGATATTCACTCTACGCCAAATCCTGGAGAAGACCCATGAGAATCAAATGGATACACACTATCTCTTCATCGATTACAAGGCAGCATTCGATAGCCCGATAAGGGATCGCCTATATGCCGCATTGTCTGAACTCCCTGCAAAGCTCGTGAGACTTTGAGGATACGCGCAGCTCCGTCAAGATTGGAAGTGACCTCTCCGACCCATTTGATACCGTTCGAGGTTTCAGACAGAGCGGTCGTTTGTCCTGCGGCCTCTTCAACTTCACCATGGAGAGTGTTCTGCGCAAGGCCGATGTACATCGTAATGGCACAATTTTCAACAAAAGTGTCCAGCTTCTTGCCTACGCTGATGACATTGATGCCATTGGATGTAACAAGCGAGATGTCACCGCTGCCTTTGCAGCTATCGAAAGAGAATCTGCCAAAATGGGTCTGGTGGTAAATGAGGGCAAAACGAAGTATATGCTGTCTACACGCAGGGACTCGCAGCGGCTCGGGTCTCACGTCGAGGCCAACAGGTATACCTTTGAAGTTGTAAAGGAATTCGTCTACCTTGGCACCGCCATCAACAGCAGCAATGATGTCAGCCTGGAGATAAAGCGAAGGATTACTCTTGCCAACAGGTACTACTACGGTCTCGGTAGGCAGTTGAGAAGTAGAGACCTCTCTCGACTGACAAAACTTGCACTCTATAGGACGCTCATCTTGCCTATGCTCCTCTATGGCGCTGAAACATGGAGACACGAAACGACATAGCGGCCTTTGGAGTGTTCGAGAGGAAGGTAATTCGCAAAATCTTAGGCCCGTTCGTGTTGGTGACGACTATCGTATACGAACCAATAACGAGCTCTATGAGCTGTATAAGGACATGGACGTAGCGCAGCGAATTAACATCCAGCAGCTACGCTGGCTCGATTATGTTTGCCGTATGGACGACGGAGCTCCAGCAGAAAAGGTGCTCGATCCGATGGTTGGAGGTCGACGGTGAAGAGGGAGGCCGTGTCTCCGGTGGAAGGACCAAGTTGAAGAGGCCCTGGTATCTCCTGGTGTGACAAACTGGAGAAGGCGCGTTCAAAGCAGAGGCGTCTGGGGAGAAGTTTTTCAGCAGGCCGTAACCCGATAACGGGTTGTTATGGCTAGTTAAATAAGTAAGTAAGTACTTATACAAAGACAAAACTCCGACATAAAATCGCCTTAAATCAATATCAGTCAGAGTAATAATTAAAAACAAAAACAATTTAAAACAGCAAATTAAATTCACCCAATTAGCTAATAGCAGACGCATTGCTGCAGACAGTATTTACCATATTTAATTACACAGCAACGGTTGTTGTACTGTGAGCTCGTCCGGGTGTCGTGTCGCGCACAAACAATTAAATAATCAGGCGTAATCGCCACGCCCAGCAAGTACCAAAACAATCATTATGCACGTCGATTTTGGGTATTCCACGCTACTCGCATTATAAAAGCGTCTCCACCTTCAGACATCCGTCAAATATCCACGAACGAATTTCGCAGCTGGAACGATTTAGTTTAGATAGCCGTTGGATTGCATTTGGACGAGAGTAAACACACAAAACGCATCCATCTGTTGAGCACGACAACCAGAACGACCGAACATAACTTCACTAACTTCAGCAGAAGCCGTTTCCCCTGACGCCATGATTGCCGAACCGTCTGTGCCCATCGACAGCATCTCAATCTACCGCACATTCTGGATGTGTTGGCATGTGCTGGGAATCTCGCTCAGCTTCCCGAACTCCGCCTTCAAGCGCTACCTCTGCGCCACCTACGACTTGCTGATGAACGTCTTCGTCACGACCTCCTATCCGCTGCATCTGATGATTGGCCTGTTCATGGTGCCGACGCGCGAGGAAGGCTTCAAGAATTTGGCCATCAATGTCACGTGTGTCTTTTGCTGCGTGAAGCATTACCTGTTCCGCTGGAAGTTGCCGGTTATCCGCCGCGTGGAGCAGCTGCTGCGTGAGTTGGACGCCCGCATAGTGGAGCGCGACGAACGCGAGTACTTCAACTCACGCACGCAGCGCAGTGGCCGCCGGGTGCTGTGGCTTTTCTATGTAATATACGCCGGTGACTTTGTCTCCTCCACGGCGGGCACGTTGCTGAGCACCGAGCGCCGCCTCGTGTACCCCGCCTGGCTGCCGTTCGACTGGCAGGTGAGCACCGTCGCCTTCTATGTGGCCATCTTCTATCAAATTTTCGGAGAGGGTGTACTGATCGTGCAGAATCTCGCGAATGACTCTTATGCGCCGACGACGCTCTGCATGCTTTGCGGTCACGTGCGAGTGCTGTCCATGCGTGTAGCGAAGATTGGCCAAAGTGGCGATAAGATGCCGCAGCAGAACAACGCCGAACTGATTGCCTGCATCGAGGACCACAAGCGGCTCCTGAGGTATGTTCGAATGCATATGTGTGAAATGTGTCCGACTGATTCGACTGCTTTGGGTTTTGTAGTATTTTTGAGTTGTTGCAGGATATTTTCTGGCACACGCAGCTGTTCCAGTTTTTAGCAAGCGGCCTCAACATCTGCCTCTCGATCTTCTACGTGCTGCTCTATGTGAATAGCTTCTTTGGCTACTTCTACTACCTGACCTATTTCCTTTCTATGAGCATCGAGCTGCTGCCGGTATGCTACTTCGGCAGCAAGTTACAAATGGAGCTGCAGAATCTTCCATACGCGATTTTCAGCAGCAACTGGATCGCGCAGACGAGGACATTTCACCAGAATCAGCGCATCTTCACGTCGCTGGTAATAAAGAGTCCCATACTCTCGGCTGGTGGCGTGGTCAACATTCATATGAACGCTTTCATTGGAACCTGCAAGATGGCATACTCGCTGTACACGGTGCTCATGCAGTTGAAGTGAGAGCATCACGCCAGCCTCGAAATCGATTGTTGCACTGCACTTAGTCGCACAGCACATAGCACTTGACTGTCTAAAGCTGGTCGTATAGCAGAGTTTACTATTGAGTGTTGTTTCGTTGGCGCTTGGCCAAAGGTACCATTTGGAAATGCGCCCAATGCGCAAAATCAAGTCCATTATTTCATGTGTTTCACATATTGGTTCATAGAAGATTCCTCACGGGCAGTGTGTCATGAAAACAAAGGATTGCGACTCATCGAACAATACTAAATGCACCTTTATTTGAATTCAAACTTGTGGCGAATATCTAAATGTAACTTTTAATTTTCTGGCAAATAAATAAAGTGCACAAAGGCAAAGACGCGTGTTTTCCAAATTGATAACATTTTCTATGTGCTACATAATTGTTAGTTGAATAAGACGTTTTATCAAGTTGTCCAAGAGCTGCTTATGACCATCTGAAACCTGTTGTGCGGCCCTGCCACGCCCCTACTTCATGCTTTGCACGACAGTGAAAAAGGAGTAGGCCATTTTGCAGGTGGCGAAGAACGAGTTCAGATGAATGCGTACCATGCCGCCTGCATACAGGGTGACCTCCTTCAGCGAGTGCTGCGTTAGGATGACGAGGTTGCGGCGGAAGGGGCGCTCCTGCACGGACCAATTGCTGGAGAAGATGGCATAGGGCAGCTGGTTGAACTCCAGTTCCAGCAGGCTGCCGTAGTAGCAGCACGGGAACAGCTCGATCAGAATGGCCGTCAAGTGCAGGCAGTAGTAGATGTAGGCCAACACGCTGTTGGCGACGAAGAGCAACGCTATCAAGCCCACGCACACGTTGAAGCCGATCACCACGAACTGCACCAAGTAGCTGAGCGTGACGATGTCTTCCACGATGCGCGAGGTGCTGTAACGAAATGCCGCCGTGAGCTGCCGTTCAAGCGAGCGGAGAGTTCAAGTGCAGCCTTACCTCTTCAGCAGCTTGAAGTCCTCAATGCAGGCGGTCAGTGCCGCGTAGTTGCGCTGCTTGTCGTCCTCCTGCTCGTCGTGTCCTATACTCGCCAGACGTATGGCCAGCAGATGCACGTGGCCGGCCAGCATGCAGAGCGTCAGCGGGCCGTACAGGTCGTTGGTGAGGTTCTGCACGATTTGCAGGGACAGGCCGGTGAACTGGAACACGAGTGCCACAACGTACTTGGCGAACGACGCCTGCCAGTCGAAGGGTATGTAGGCGGGGTAGATGAGCTGCCGCGTCAGCATGGCCAGCAACATGCCCATGGCACTGATGGAGCCGTACAGCCGAAAGAAGAAGTTGGTCATGAAACGGCAGGGACGCACCATGGAGGCCTCGAAGTAGCGCTTTTCCGCGTCGGATTGAACGCGCTCGTCGAGCTGGTCGAAGATGTCGCAGACGCGCTGCATCTGGCGCAGCTTAGCGCGGTAGAGGAAATGCTTGATGACGCAGGCGACGCTCGAGGTGCCGATGACCAGGTTGCTGAAGAACTCCTCTTGGTTGGCGCTGAAGACAATGCCCACCACGAGGTGTGTGGGAAAGGCGAAGGTGATGCAGATGGTGAGCAGCACATCGTACAGGCGGCACAGGTGCTTGTCGGGGTAGCCGACCAGGCCGAGTATGCGCCAGGCAAAGAAGTAGCGCTGGAAGCTGGCCACTGTGCCGGTGCGCCGATCCATTGTTGGGTCTTTCATATTCCGATAGCGCAAACTGAACTGTGAGAATGTTGAGCAGGGATCGTCACTAGGAACTGGACGCAGCTTGTCGCTAGTGTGGCTCGCTAATGATTTGTGACACGTTTGCGTAACGCTCGAGCCTAATAAAGGTCCCAGTCGGGCCAGTTCCTTGTTGCAAGAGGCATTAGGCGGGTAGGAGGGCCGTAGATATTAGTCTAATGATATCTTAATTGTGGCTGAAAGTGGTAATTACGACTGACTCAATTCTCTGTAATATGCACGTTGGCGCGGCCTGTGTGATGAACTTGCCGCTGCTTGCACCCTGCACTACGCTGTCAGGTTATATCAACTCGGAAACTGAGTTTGTAATATGCAGAGGTAGGTAAGCGTGACTCAGATGATGACGTTTCAGATTTTCTTGTGAAGAATAGAGAAGGAGAGGAGAGTGATATCTCATATTTCACCCGCTTTGAAATGTGTATACAACACTGTTTTTTTTGGTTTTGCCATTGCCTGTCAAGAGCGCACTTGTGCGATTCTTGAAATTCTCATTTGGTTCATATGGGTAGCGATAGAAGCAGATGAGCGTTTCACCAGCCCGAGGAAACGAACCTAAGGCCTCGGTATAAGAGCCCAGCGCGCTACCCGCTAGAATATCGAGGCCGGCTAAATAAGGATTACTGTTAATATTTAAACCCCACGAAAAAGGATTAATGTAGGATAAACCAAGTCGGTGTAGGCCTATTGAACCACTTTGACTGTTTGTTATTTTTAGAACAAACATGCTGGCGCATTCTTATTTTGAAATTTAAAATTACTGCTGCGTCGTGTAATTGAACGGCTGACCCAGGTGTGCGAGGTAATGTGCCCTAATGGCTAATTGTCAACTGAAGTGGGGGAAGCGCCCCCAGGAATGGAGAAGCCAACCCAGCTCAAAGGAATGTCGAAAGTTTAGCGAATGAAGAGTGTAAGAAGAGACAAAATCCTTTCAGTTGCGAGTGTCACAACAGTCACAATGGAGTAAATCTTGCACAAGTTTGATTTGGCTGAAATAATTTCCTGAAAGGAAAAAATGCCAAGTACCCAGGAAATGGAAAGTTTTATACATAAATTTCTTTTCCCTAATGTTGTGTTGCAATAACTATCCATCTGACACACACATATGTATGTATGTAAGTATGTATTGTGCATTCTGTACTGCTTACTGTGAGCGGCATGCCGCTTGCCGCGCGCCAGGACACAATGTTGCCGATTTTATTGCCGCATTTTTCATGTGGATTTGACTATTTCGCAGTGTGCCGCGTGCAAAGATTTGTTTTATTTATTTTTCCGTTCGTTTACTTTCTCATTTATGCGTTTATTTGAGTATTCGGACGTTTTCATAGCCGTTTGCCATTTTTATGACTTGCTAAACAACAACTAAACAGCAATTGTTGTTGTGTGAATTTTTGGCAAAGTTTGTGCAAATCAGTTGCAGAGCCAACTTGCCAAACTGTGTCAGCAAACTGCATTAAATAGTTGGAAGCGAGCTGGTTTATTAGTCGCACAAGTGGCGCGTTTAAGCACTCGAGGCGAGCGACAGGTGCGTAACGGTTAAATAACGGAAGGGTATAATTTTACTTCTGCTTTTGTGAGGCGGCTGTTGGTAGGTTTGAGAGAAAACAAGTCGTGTTGATATGACTGCAGCGCACTGCCAGCAGCCGCGTTAGGCAGCTAACTGAATTTCAAACTTCGTTCCATCATTTCACGCTGCCGTACGTACGCCCGCCATGCCCTAAGTGTGACTTTTGCATTGTTTCAGTGGCGTTTTCCCAATGGGCGGGGCTGCGGATGCGGCTGTAGATGTCATGGCCTCCAGGCGCTGTTTAATTCAGTTTGCAGCTCTCGTGTTTTTCTTCCTTGTTGCTCGACGCCTCGAGTACTTTGAGCATTGTTCTGCTGCGGCCGCAGTGACTGAAAGCCACACAACAACGGACTGCGGGATAGTTGTCGTGTTTGGCCCCAAACCGACAGTAGACACAAGAAACTGTAGCAACAATGCAAGCGGCAAATTTTCGAGAAGCAGACCGCTGAGTGCCGGCATGCGGCAAATCTGCGCCAGCGAAACGAGTCCCGCGCGACATCTGAAATATATCCGGCATCCGCGGCGTATGGGAAGCCTCGATTTGTGCTCCGCTGTCTTCGGCACATCCGCTTTGCTTCGTTGTTGGAACCAAAAAGTATTCGTAAAGTCACTTGTAAAGTCGTTAAGAGCAAATGGAAAGTTGCCAGCGCGCCGCCAAAGTGGACATTGCTGTGGTCGCAGCTATTCATTGACTCGTCTCGGCGGATTGCAATGCGGCCATTATTGCGACGAAAGTTTGGGCGGTGAACAGCCGGTGGGGCGACGCGTCAGGAAAGTAGTTGAATGCGTATGAAAAAGTTTTTACGTTCGCATTCATGAAATTAATAGAAAATGAAATTGAACGCAAGTGAGCGTGAAATTTCCTGGTGCAGAACTGGCGACTTGGTGCATGTGTGTCGGGCACACCTCAACGACCGCCAACTGCGACGGCGGCAACTCAACCTGCACACTTAATGTGGCCGGAACAGAGCACAATTTATGCGTACGTACGATTGCCCTTTGGACATTTTTGATAAAAACGAGAAGTTTTCTGATGTTTCGCCAGGAAAAGTTTCGTTCTGCAATATTGCACGTTGTGACAACGATAAGCGATATGACAGCGGCAGATAATGAAATGTGGCCATGTGCCTTTGTCGCCGCAGCACTTTAGCTCGCACAAAAAATATATCAAAGAGGCGGAAATACTCCAGCAGGTGTAAAGAATGTGGCGAGTTCCGAGAAGCTTTTCGATGTACGACAGAACGACAGAAGCGAATTTGTTTAATTTGCGCTGAAGGTGGAGGATGTGAAATGCGCTGCCAGAAGAAACTGAATAAAAAAGCGCGCCGCGGAGTGGGGCAGGAGGAGATAAAATAGACACGTGGGGAATATCCCCTGAATCATGTGTTTTTTGGTTGATGTTGCTCAGTCTGGCGTATCTTCATCAGTACTCTCTGGCATGGCTTAAATTAACCCGAATTAGCCCACGTACATTTTTTTTTCGAATTTCAAAAAGATTTTTTAGGAGCATACTCTTTATATGCAAAATGAAAAAAACTGCATCATTAGTGTTTTAATCCTGCCCACAGGATGCTCGGAATGTCCTGTTGAAATATGGCAACAGGCACAGAAAACTTCCAAAAAATATCACAAAAAGTATTTTTTCAGAGTAGCACAATTATGGGATATTACTCCCTTCTTCAAACACTTAAAATAAAATACATTTCATTACGCGATCAAGATGACAAGTATATATTTCAAGTAGGTCTAAATTTACCTACTTTTTCATGCCCCTTTTTTTTGGCACTAAATATTATGTCTTCACTTTACGATGCACTGCTTTATACAAACAAACACGGACTGTTGTCCAAATGATTTTAGGTGAAAGCAGGATCAATTCTGTGTTCAAAATGTGTTTCAAAGTAAAGGTATCTATATTCGTTTGTATGTTGTGATCGTTTGAAAATATGTCTATCTTGCGTTGTCATATGGCAACACTGGGCTAATTCGGGTTAAAACCTTCAGATCGTTATATTATAGTTTCTTATGAGCCTTTCGAAAAAGTTTTGGATCATAGGCAGGGTTACCAACTGTCCGGTTTTTGCCCAGACAGTTCGGTTTTCGTTTTGTTCGTTTCCGTTTGCAGAAAACAACCGAATACAAGAATGTCCTTTCGTACATAAACTTGCCAAGAAAGTGTTGAGTAATATGTAAAAATGAGACATTTTTCTATTTACCGTTACCGTTTCACACAAAAATCGATGATTATTATAAACGCGATGTTCGCTCTGAACATCACATACATGTATTAAACAACTCGCTGGCCCGGCGAGCTTCGTCTCGCTCGACATTTGTTCTTTTTTATAATGAAATACGCGGGATGGCTATGCAAATTGACGAAGAAAGCCAACTAAAGGAAGAGGAAGAGCTACTGATTAAGGCAGGTTCTCACCTTGTGGAAAAAAAAATACCAATTTTTTTTTGTTGCCTTATCGTGTAGATATATGTTTCAAAAATGTGCTCCAGAAATTTCAGATCAAAATCTGAAAAATTACAAAAGTTACAGGCCGTTACATAGAGCAGTGTAGAGCACCGGCCAAGCGCGCTTTAAACTTTAAACGCGTTTTTCTCAGAACCACATTTTCGGACCTTACGGAAGTGATTGAAGGCGCTGGAATGAACCAATCGTCACCAAATCGTCACGTTTTTTCCAAATGTTCCTTAGGGTTGTTTCTAATAAACGAACTACGATCAGCCAAAAATATTGAAAATTGTTTATTTAAAAAAATAATTAGTGAACAAAAAAATGCGAAAATCGTAATTTTTTTTTCAAAACCTCATAACTTTTTTAATTTCGATTTTTTTTTCATGATCTTAGTTCATTCAATAGATAATACGGTACACATTAAGAATGTGTTCGATTTTTGTGTTTCCGATCACGGGTTTTGACGGAATCACTTCCGGTAGCGGGACACCTCCTCGCCGACATGCCGCCACTGATGGACGCCCCCTCCCCCCCTTTTTTTGATTCATTCAATTTTAAAAATTGTATTCTCTAAATAAATGTGTGTTCATATCCAGAAACAATTTTCAGCATTGTATCTTTAACCGTTTTCTCAAAAAAAATTCCTAATAAAAATGCACTTTTTCGGATCCACAAGGTGAGAACCTGCCTTAACGCAATTGAGGCCCACAAATCAGCAACGTTGCTGCTAAGTTTCAGTAAAGAAATGGACTGCGGTTGAAGCAGATTTGAATTATATGGGTGATGCCACACCCCCTTCTCCCTCTGTCGAAGGACATGACTCTGTTGAAGGACATGACTAAATAGTTACTTATGTGTCCAAGGTTATCGTCTGAAAATGTTCAGAATTCACTTCGACTCTTCTAATAGATTTTCCGGATTTTTTTCGCATGAACCTGAACTGACTCAACATGAATCCAACAAAAAAACTCCATGGCAATCGGCCGATCCGTTTAAGCGTGATGCACTTACACACATACATCCACTTTCTTTTATATACATAACTAGCTGGGCCCTGCAGCTTTGCATGCAAATTCTCTTGTTTCTGCCGATACAAATTCTTAACCCATTGTTGACCCCGTCAGATTTTGATTAAAAACAAAAAAAAACATGTGTCTAATTATCTTTGAGTTTCCAAAACTTGTTGAATCAAAAGGCCCATTAAATCACGTGTTTTCACATTTAAACAAAAGTAACATCACATCTAACCAAATTCGTAATCCTTTTCCAAAAAATGAAAAGCACGTTTTTATTATTTCTCGATTCCCGAAGTGAAAAAAGTGAAAACACGTGTCAAATTATTCCTAACTAAGATAACTTCCACCAAGTTTGAAGTCAATCGGCCCATTAATTAATGTTTTTTCACAATTTATCCACACAAACTTTTAACCCGTCGTCGATCCAGTTAGATTTCGGTTTTGAAAATAAATGAGAAACACATGTAAAATTTTTATTTTTAAAGTCAATAGGCCAATAGGCATTTTCATAAACAAACCTTAACCTATTGTTGGCCCAGTGAGATTTTAATTTTCGAATAATTATAAAATACGTATCGAATTATTTTTGATTGAGACTATCTTCACGAAGTTCGAAATGAGTATGTCTATTAAATCACGTTTCTTCATACAACACCTTATCACATGTTTTGCCCTTTTAGACCCCGAATTTCTAAAAATCCCGTTTTAGCGAAGGTTCATTCTTCAAGATGTACCTACATTTCAAATTTCATGTTTGTGGCTTCAGCGGTAGGAAGCCGCCGTAGCTCAGCTGGCTAGTGCGATGGGCCGCGAGTTAAATGCGACGCTCGAACCCAGGTTCAAGACTCCGTTGCTGCAAACACCGAAAAAAAAAGAAAAACAACAATTTTTCTTTCGGCAGCTGTCCTCTCAGCAGGAAATGGCAAACCTCTGAGAGTAAAAATTGCCTATGACAAAGCTCCCAACTCGCCGTTCGGAATCGGCATACAAACCTTACAAATTCACACGCACAACATGGATGGTTGCGGGTAGCTAGGCCTTAGTCGCGGTATCGGGCTGTCGTTCCAGTCAATTACTATTATTATTATTATCATTAGCTAATGGCGGACGCATTGCTGCAGCCAATATTTACCATATTTAATTACACAGCAACGGTTGTTGTACTGTGAGTTCGTCCAGGTGTCGTGTTGCTTACAAACAATTAAATAATCAGGCGTAAGCGCCACGCCCAGCAGGTACCACAACAATCATTATGCACGCCGGGTGTTCCACGCTGGATGGATGGATGGATGTGAGTGGGAGCCAATGAAATTACCTCAGGGAGAACGCACGCCGGTTTTGGTTATTCCACGCTATACGCATTATAAAAGCGTCTCCACCTTCAGACACCCGTCAAATGTCCACGAACAAATTTCACAGTTGGAGCTCCAATCAAGGAAAGGATTTGAGCGTTTCTTAGTTGCTGCAAAAGATTTTCAGGTACAGGCAACTAGTGTAGTTCTTGGCAAGTGGCTCCAACATCTGCCTCTCGATCGTCTATATTCTGTTCTATCTGAAGAGCTCCGACACTAGAAAACACCATCAACGCCGTAATTGATTAACTATTTGGTTTAGCTACCCGTTAGATTGCATTTGGACGAGAGTAAACACACAGAACGCATACATCTGTTGAGAACGACAACCAGAACGACCGACCATAACCTCTTATGCGTCGACGACGCATCGACATCGAGGACCACAAGCGGCTCTTGACGTAGGTTCGAGTGAATATGTGTAAAATGCGTCCGACTGATTCGACTGCTTTGGGATTTGTAGTATTTTTGAGTTGTTGCAGGATATTTTTTGGCACACGCAGCTGTTCCAGTTTTTGGCAAGTGGCCTCAACATCTGCAAGCTACAAATGGAATGAAATGTTCTCCCAGTTGTCCAAGAGCTGCTTTTCGCTATTGAGAACCTGTTGTCGCGGTGCTAAGAACGCATAGGCTAATAGTCATAGTTCTTAAAGAAGAATTCATGGACACTTGGTTTGAACCTACCAAGGTCATAGGAAGATTCTACAATCTCGCCGTACAGACCAGAAATCCGTTTTCCCAGAACATTGTATCAACGCGGAATGCAATGAGCCAAAGTGTTTGAGCAGCGAGCTGCGGGCAATATCCCAAGTGATAGATTGCTGAGCAGTTCGATAATGCGTTCCTTTGTTGGATTCCCCCATGACTGCTCTATCACTCCTTAAGCGCCAGAGAACGATAGAGTTTGGGTCTTCTCCAACGCTTTTCAATATCTTCACCTACACATTTGCGATAGTAACAACACCAATGCGGCCATTAGCCTGGAGCTGTTTCCATCTTCAAGAGCAACTGGCAGGGTTAGTCACGGCATTTCTCAAGAACAAGCACGTTTTAACGGAGTAAAGCCAGTGAAGGATGTGACGGCCGCAGTCATCGACACAGACCTCAATTTATTTCTTGGCGCCTGAAAAATGGCCAACTCGCTGTTCATGTGTCTCGTTGGCCAAACGAAGTGAGTGACGAATGGGGGGTAATAAGTTGGCTTACTTGGAGATATTGATGCAAAATACAAAAACCACATTTAAAGCTATAAACGCAACTAAATCGTGCTTGAAATATAACCAGATTTCTGCCATAACACTCATATCAACGTTGAAAAGCTTTTACAGGTACATAAATACGTCGGAATACGGGGCGGATGAGCAATGTTGACCATTTGCCATGCACAATGTGATTTTGTAGCTTGAAGGAAACACCAGCAGCCGATCAATTTATTTAATTGCTACTGAATTGAAAACTGCAGTGGTGCGAGAAAACGAAACGCGGTGGAAATAAATACGCAAAATGTGGAAGGCCATGAAAGAGAGTGGCTCATACCGAAAGAGGGAGAAAGAGGCTCAAATAACACAAAAGCAGGTCGAATTTAATATGTGTGTGCGGGCAAGTGTGTGTGTGTGTTTGTGGGTAGTATAACAATAAGCGAATGGATGTGTAGAGGAAGAGAAACACGTGGTGGTGGTTGACCACAAAGGACGCAAACCTAGCTGGACACATGGGAATGGCTTTATGAACAATTTTAAGGATACCTGGTGAAAGTTCTGTTCATTCAATGGCAGCGGCAGTGCTAGTTAAAGTGTTGAGGACTGGCAAAACACCGAAATTCAAATCCCAAAATATGCCAAATTCAGATTTTATTTTATTCGCCCACTTTCAAGGTTGCACTGTTCCAGCCAACTTCGGCGCTGCTGATTTCAACAAGACTGGCTACGATGATTGATTGATTGCCAACAGCGGTAAACATTGCTACGAAATCATATACAAGTAAATATCGCAAATGTGATAAAGTTTGGGTCTGCTTTGCATTGCCTAAAGATGCAGTGGATTTTCCAATTTTGTTGTATTTGCCCATTTCAATGCGGCAACAGCCGAAACTGTATGAGTATTGTGTGTGAATATTGACATATGAATTCCTATGCAAATGCCTGCAGGACTGTGTCTGAATGCCTGCGTACATATGTATTGAATGTACATGTAGATATGTGCGTGCAGTGCAGCCAATTAGATGGATAAACATTACCTCGTGCTGTGTGCCGCAGTGTCGCAGATGCTTTGCGCTGTATGCCCACATACACACACACACACACATACATAAGTGTGTTTGTGCGTCTTTTCTAGGGGGGCATTCGTGTGTGTGTGGGCGTTTGTGTGGGTATGTGTGTCAAGAATTTGTATACTTTATTCGTTGTCTGGCAGATTGTTTCGCTTCTGCAGCCGTTGCGCTGTTCCCGCGATGCCGTTTTGTACGCTTTTGAATGCCAGACGAGTGCGCCACAATTGCTGCCACCGCATGTTCTGCGCTGCTTTCAACGGCTAAGTGTTTCTTTTTCACTTCAAGCAAAAAGTTGCTTGTAAATTCTATTCACTGGCGCAGCCCTTTCACGCGACAATTGCCAGCAGTAGAAAATGCAAAGCAAAAAATAATAACAAAAATACAACAAAAACAAGCTGGCAGATATTTCATCACTTAATGAGTGTAATTTTAGTGGCGCACGGCTGTTCGTCGCTGTCGCTTGTCTCTGGCATCGTTCGCAAGTGATGTTTGTTGTTGTTGCTTACTGGTGCCGGTGCTTTCGCTGCAGTGGCGCTCAAGGACATTTGACAAGTTTTTTATGTCACTTTCATTTGTTTTTGCTGCTACTAAACTGTTCCATCTGCTGGTTAATAAGAGTTAATGTTTCATTTAGCGTTTTAATGTTAAAAGTGTAATTAGGCCACAGCAATTTCGGTTACTCACTCATTTTAAGTGAAAAAATATCCTTTTGGGGGCTTGCAGGTGAATGCATTCAACTATCCGATTACTCTCGTACACGAGCAACACTTTGCTCATCTTTATTAATGTAAGCATCAATTTGTAGTCAATCGAAAACATATTCAAATAATCGTTTCGTGACGTGTTTACGTTCGAATATTGGCCATTTACTTAATAGAAGTAAAGAAAGAAGCCATCAGACGCATGGAAATGCGCTCTTCGAACGCGATATTTGTTCTTTGAGATGCGCGCCAAAAATATACCAACAACAAAACTACGAACAGAGTTGTGCCGCCTTTTATGTCAGACGCAACGCGCCGCTCGCCGAAAATCAAAGCGATCCCATAATAAATAAACCGCTGATTTTATTTACCTGCTGCCAGCCGCCGACAACCAGAGCCGGCGGCATTGATAAACACCCCGACCGCACATCAGCCAAAGCACCGCACATCAACACTTCGGCCGGACAAACGGCCACTCTAGGCGAACATCCCGTCTGCGGCTCGCGGCACGCGGCAGCACTGACGCACTGCTGCCGCTTTTCGGTGCCCAGTGGCGATACTCCTCGACCGACACCACAGTCGCAATCGAAACGATTTGGAAATTGAAATGAAAACATCATAATTCATGCGTGCCGCACGCCAATTTCGTTTCATTTGTTATTGGCAGCACGCACAGGGGCGAAGTTGTTGCTGTTAGTTGGTTGTGGTTGCTGCAGATCATTATTCAAATGAGGCTACTGAAGCGTATCGGATTTGAACGCCGAACAATGGGTTGCCGAAAGAGTGTGGAGAGGGAGTGGAAAAGCGTAAATCGAGGAGAAAGTCAGAAACAATCAGCTATCGGACGAGTGATTAGAAGTGGGCAGAGTGCAGAAAGAGGAAATGACTGTAGACAGTTTTAGGTGATAAGAGGACCAAGGAGGGAATGTGTAAAGGAACCGAAACAGAACAATTGAGCGCGAATCGAATGCCAGTAGAATAAACAGTGCTAAAAAAAGAAGGAAATGGTGAAAGAAATAACGAGAAAGATCGAGTGAAAAGTAGAAGAAGGATAAAGGGAGCATAATAAAGACAGAAGGAATATAAAGATAGAGCAGGAAAATACAAGAAAATTTGGATATGTAGAAATTAGACAGCAGATCAGAATTAATAAAAAGGATAGGGACGAAAACAATAGAGGGAGGCAAACATGTACAAAGAGCAATACTTGATTTTGGCCTTGATAATCCAGCGGGTAGCGCGCTGGCTTCTCATACCAAAGGCTCCAGGTTCGATTCCTGGCTCGGGCTGGTGAACAACTCGTCTACTTCTATCGCTATCCACATGAAGGGAATGAAAATTACAAGAATCGCATAAGTGCGCTCTTGGCAGGAAATGGCAAAAACCTCCAAGTGTGAACGAAAAACTGCCAATCGCCGTTCGGATTCGGCGTTAAACTGTAGGTCCCCTCCCGCTCCCTTTCCCCATTCGCTTAGAATGTGTGCTGTAACATATGTTGGAAAGACAGTGTTGCATACGCATTTCAAAAACGGGTGAAATATGAGATATAACTCTCATTTTCCTTCCCTATTCCCCATGGGAATAGTACAATGGTCTGAAATGGACTGAGTGCTTTGGAAGGCTTGTAGCCTTCCTGCCCAACCTCACATTCATCGATCCATCCAATACTTGATTTAAAAAAGTTCTGAGACAAATTGAGAGAACAGATGAGAGAGTAGAGGTGCGAAGTTCACATTGCCTTCCCTCTTGAGATGTGAGGGTGGCTTCAAGGCTTCCATAGCACTCAGTCCATTTTGTCCACCATTGTACTAGGTCTATGGGGAATAAGGGAGGAGATAAGGTGATACCTCATATTCCACTTGTTGGGAATGGGAAAGGGCGGTAAGAAGGGGACCTACAGTTAAACGCCGAATCCGCGTGGTGGTTGGTAGTTTTTCTTTCAGGCTCGGACAATTTTCCATTGCCTGCCAAGAACGCGATTCGTGTAATTCATCTTCATCTGCTTCATGCTCTACTCATAGCAATAGAAGTAGATGAGCGTTTCACCAGCCCGAGCTGGGAATGGAACCTAAAGCCTCTGATGCGAGAAGTCAGCCCTCTACTCGCTGAACTATCGAGCCCGCTCCCTCTTACTCGGTTAGCAGACAAAATTGTAAATTGCGCGAAAAGCGTTTTCTTTCTCAGCACTTCAAGGAAAAGTAAACAACAATTTCATATTCTATACTTTCGTTCTACCGTTCTCGCGCCGTCTATTGTTGTGGCCGTTTCTTCTGGTTGTTGTTTTTTTCGCCGCGAAATATTTCCGCTGGTTGTGGTTGTGACTGTTTTCGTTTATGATGCTTCTTGCTCAATTTTTTGTGTTTTGTGCTCATTCTCATTGTTGATGGTTTATATTGTTGATTTGCCGTCTGTCGTTGCGTTTTCACTTGTTTGTTCTTCTGGTTTCACAGAGATTATGTGGACTTTTCCTATTGCCGACATCGCCTGTGGAAGCTTAGAGGGTCCAATCGATATGGTTGCTGTAGTCCGCGCACTCAAAATGCCTAATGCCGCAATTTGGTCGACTCTGTTGTACAAATCTCTGTGTCGTTGTGGCCGAGTGTACGAATGCTTTGTTGTTGTTGTTGTTGGCGCTTCGGCTTATGCATTTTTGTGTGCTCGTTTGAGCTTTGTTTACATTTGTGCGTATTGCGTGGCAGCGTTTTTGCTATATTTATATACACGTTGTTGTTTCTGTTGTGCTAATGTTGTTGTGGCGGCAGTAATTCGCAGTGCCTGTGGCTGTGAGTGATATCTGTGTGACAATCGATGCGTGCCTCCTTCAGTCAGCTGGCTGGTCAGCATACTCCCGTTGCCTGTTGTTTTCGTTGTAATTTATTACAAGCGTTCAACTTGTTGGACGTGTTGAAATCTTAATCCTAATATGAAATTAATAAACTGACTGTTTTATTTTGAAGAAGACAATTATACACGTTCTTTGAATCTTGTGTCCTTAGTGAAAAAATAATATATAGAAAAAAAAGAAGTTTTTAATTTCAGTTTTTAACTTTAATTCCGACACATTTTTAAAATAATTATAATTTTTGCTAAAGTAAATGTAGAAATTATCGATTTTTAGGAATGCGGACATCGATATGACTCAAAATTGTGCTAAAAATTAAAAAAAATAAATAAATTTAAACTCGTCAATTTCCCCAGTAAAAACCTGCAGCGAACGGGTTAAACATCCATTTGTAGGATCTGCTTATATATTCAATTCGAGTACTTAAATTGAATTCACCCAATTAAAATCAGTTTTCATGCGAGCGATCAAACATGTTGGCATCGAACCACCATCGAACACTTTCATCACATAAGGCAGTCGACTTGGTTCGACGATTGCAACAGCGACAACAACGGCAATCGAACACACACACACAGCCGAAGTGCAGCAGCAGCAGCTCTGCCTAATGCCAACGACACCATTAGCGCTGTTGACAGCTTCTGTCCCATGTGTTGCCGTTATTATGCTGCAGGCGCATTGACATTTCAATTGTCAAAATATGTCAAGCCTCCTGTCAATGGCATTTTAACGAAATTATTAAATTTCTAGCCAACAACCTCACATTCCTCCCAGCCATCGCAACCCCCACCTCCACCCTCACCCACACGAGCACGTGACCCCCGCGATTCCATGCGGTCTTCTCAATTTAGTTTAGTTCAGCTCAACTTAACGCAGAGTTTGGCGACGGCTTTCGGTCAGCCTCCGGCAGTTCATTTGGGGAGTCCTCTAGGAGCTGCCTTCGCCTCCGCCTTTGCCTCCGCTCGACACCATCAGCCGCAAAGGCTGGCGAGCTAAGTGAATGATTTGCTGGCTGGGCGAATGGATGGTAGTTAAAATTTCGTCGCAAATTCCAGTTTGTGGCAAGCTGGCGTTGGCATGTGGGAGGCGGCGTGGGCGCGCTTGTTTATGTGCTGTGCGGGCATCTGTCTTCTTCTCCGGCTATGCATGAGTTGTTGCTGTCTTCATTATGCTAAGTGGCGCTTCGGCGTTGGCGGAAATCAGCTGACAAGTACTAAACAGTTCATAAAGATGATAATCTCAGATATTTTATTGAACGCAATTTATGAAAATTAACTCTGAAACGATAAAGTCTTTCAAATCGACTAGCATCGCTAATCATTTGTAATACTTAGGAACGAAGACTTAGTTTTGAGACATTTCATTTTTCATTCGAGAAACAATCAATCGTTCTGGTGATTTTAATTCAATGAATATTGTTACTTGCGCCACAAACCGCATTAGCACGTCCCATGCGTCCTCGCCCTCGTCTGCCGCTCAGCATACGCGCGTGTTGGAGTGAGGACTGGCGGTTTGTGTGATTGCTGATTGCGGTTGGAATGTGCTAAAACAGTTCACCGTTGTCCGGTTTCTGGTGCACTTCGAATGCGACCCCGCAAGGGCACACTGCGCCCACCAGCACTCGTGCGCCGCCCATTGACAAACAATTGATTGTTCCTTTGCCTGCCACTCTCACTGAGCCCTTCTCCCCAAACACGGCCGCATAGCTGTGTGCTTCAGACTTTGTCTTTGTCGTTTTGTGTTTGCTTTGAATTTTTTTAACTTTTGCCTTTTCCATTTTGCCTACTTTTTGCACATTTTATGCCAACACATCCTTCATGCACGACACCCTACACACACACACACATACAAGCGGACAAACAATCACATCCATTTGCGTACCAACAGACGGCCGCAACGCGCAGAGCAACTGCAGGAAACAAGCGCGCAACGCTTATCGTTCAGTTAGGACGCTCCCCGCAGCCGCCACACATTCCGCAGCGCATACTTCAGGCTGGCGCGGGCGCAGGAAGGCGCCGTGCACATGAAAATTCCGCACTCGAACACACACACAAATACACGAGTGTATCGGTGTGAGTGACTTCGCCGGTCTGTGGGCCGCAGGAGGGCTGTGAGTGGGCGAGGTAGCAAGTGGCAGCAAGCCGACATCATCTCTCTTGCGTTCCCACTCAATTGAACTATTGTTGCGCGCCTTATTGTTGTTTTTATAGCACTTGCTCCTGCTGTGGTTGTGGTTGTTGTTGTTTCAAATATTGTTTGCAGTTGCTCTATGCTTCAATATGTTTCGCTGCAGGATTTGCGCACTTGAGCGAAATACACTGAAATGTTAATGACGGCGCAGTGCTGCCACTTGATTGATGGAGTGCTGCAGAAAGTGGGCTTGTGTTTTCATAATTTGGAAATGATGACAAAACACTAGTAATTACAAATTCAATATGCAACAAAAACAATAGCAAATAAAATAAAAAGTAAAATTAAAGCATAATAAATGATTTAAGGGGGATAGCCAATGTGACGGGTCAAAAAATTAGTGATTTTAAACATTTTTTTTGACCGAGTAAATATAGGAATTTTTGGATCGGGTTTTTTTATTTTATTAAGCACACATCTAATAATATTTGCACAAATTTTTATTAAAAAATATTTAATAGTTTAAACAATAGAGATGATCCCGTAGCGCTTGAAAAAAAATTCCCCCTCCATGGCAGCATCGATTTCTCAAAAACCGGTACTCTGAAAAAAATAAATTGTATTGTAATCTGTATGAATGTAGTTATCGCTGTACGTAGCCGTTTGTGTTTATTTTGATTTTTCACAAAATGGCGACCGATGGAAAATATTTCCATTTTTTCGACCTTTTTTTTGGTTTTGAGACAGTTTAAGAAATAGTAAAAAACATATATGTAATACTTCTATATTGACACTAACGTATCTTCACAATGTGTTTTCATTCGGAAATCAAAGGGAGACAAGCGATGAGACAGAAAACATGAAATTTTGTGGATGGATTTCTATGCGTGTATACATGAGCACTTCTACACATGAACAACTGTCAAACTGCTCCAGGGGCGGTTTAAGAAATTTCAGTTAATTTCGACAAATTTTTATTTTTTTCCAGTCAATTTTTTCCCGCTTGAACGCACCTGACTTTTTGAAACTTTTGAAATATGTCAAGGTACATTCGTTTATACGTTTTCTCGCTCATATTTCACTATTGCTGTACTGTGATGTTGGCGAATGTACCTTGAGTTTAGTGCCAATATAGAAGTACTACATATATGGTAAAAAACAAAATTTTCCAAATCGGCTACGCTTAACCTTAACCACTACAAAGACGAAAAAAACAACAACAAAATTTTGAAATCGGTTCATAATTGTTCGAGTTATTGATGCCGCCAGTTCAAAAAAGTCGTTTCGAGAAAAACGTGTTTAAAGTTTTGAGTCCATTTCTCTCGTAATGAAATCATGTATCTTAGTCAAGTTGTAACTTAGTCAATTTTTGAAATTTTGACTTGAAATTTTGTACACATATTTTTGAATATACATATAAGCTTTGATTTAAAATAAAAATCAAAATTTTTGTTTACCCGTCACAGTGGCTATCCCCCTTAAACGAATGAAAAATATTTTAAAGATTTTAGGCACAAAAACTTGGACAGGAAAAAATGACTTGTAAATGTTTTAATAGTTGAAATATCAATGCTGTATGGTCACTCTAGGCAACAGTGCAGTATTCATTTGCTGCCGTGCCGAAATTATAAAACGTTGTCGTTAATATTTTCGCCTCCGCATTGTTCTTCATGTATGCCTACCCACATACCTTCAAGCATCCACACACACACACACACATGTATGAATATTTATATATTTATAGCATGAAATACCTTGTTACGTACTTGCCACATGGTCAACACACTTGTGCGCCCTACTCAGCAAAGCTTCGGCTGTGGCTTCGGCTGTAGCTTCGGCTTGGCAACCACGTCTAGCCGTATGTCGCTCTTTCACAACTGTGTTCTTCGTCCTTTGATTTAGGTAGTGAACGCACACACAGCCAACGCATTCCTGTCACAGCCCAGTGGCGCCGATTTGCGCATCGATGCAGCCGAAAGTGCCCGATACTCATTTCGGGGCAAAACTTGTCGCATCCGCTGCTGGCTGCAATTTGACGCCCACACACGTTGGATCGAGCATGTTGGCCGTGCAACATGCAACATGTGCCCGAGTGGCAGCACATGGTGTCGCCTGCCACTGTCGCAGCTTGTCGGCGCTTTCACATTTTCCACATTTCAGTTGTGTTGAAGCTTCTCCTGTTAACGGTACATAGTCGGCTGCGGCAGCGCCGCCATTGAATCAACGGCAACGCGTTGTCAAGCAAAAATAAAAAACAAAAACGTTCAGCAGTTGGCAGTGTTGTGCACGTTGGCGGTGTTTGCGTTTTTCACTCTGTTGCATGCGGCATGTGGCAGACGGACAGCGAGCGAGCCCCCATTTAATCGCTGCGTTGGCCACTTAAGAGCGGCGATATGCAAATCGGCGCGTGCCACACGGTGCTTGCCAACGCGCACTTCCGTGATGTTGTTTCCGTAGTTTTCCGCTTTTATGAGCAGAAAATTGCAAATTAATACCAATTTACACAACATTGGCGTTGTTGGCAATTTACACGGCCACAGAAACAGCGGCATGCAGCTGCAACAGCAAACACCGAAACAAAGGGAAGACGGCAGAAAACAATAACAAAAAAAACCGATGACAATAACAGTGCGAGTCGAGTGCAGTTAAGTGATGCCAAATATGAATAACCGCGAAGCAACCAATTCAAAAGTAACCACACTCGAGAAGATGTGAGGGGCAGCTGGTGCCGCGGCTTTCAAGTGCTTTCAAGTGGCCTTCAAGCGGCACCGCGTGTGTTCGTCCGTGTGTTGATGACCTTTTCGCGCCCATGTTTGTTTTATTCGTCGTTTTTGATCTGCGCCACGAACGAACGCGGTTAATGGCTCATTTCGCGGAAGGTTAAACTGAGATTGCGGCGTTGCAGCTGAAGTTGTGATTTGAAAATGAGTCCAACTAAAATAAAAATATGAATAGAAGTAAAATAGCCGGTCTACGCAATGACTTTAACGTGTCCACGAAAGGTTGTTGCCAACGCGGTCGCCACCATGGCGAACGCTTGACGTCAGTCGAGTCAACAGCGACACCATGTCGTATGCGCAACCTTTAAATAATAAATGAAAAATTACTCAATTACTGCAACACACACGCAGACAACAACAAAGACAATTTCACCAAACGCAACAACAACAAGATACTTTAGTCGAAGGAAATGATTCGATCGAAAAGTTTTCGGAAAACCCATTAGCGAGCACTGCACTGGCCTCGAATTCACATAATTTTTCATATTTATTAAAATGCTAAACTCTGACCCGCATGGCGAGCGTAAACAATCGAGACAGCGCGACGAAGAACACAACAAAGACCGAAGACGAGGCCCGGCAAATCTCATAAAAATGCTAATGTACTCGCCGACGTGCACACATCGGCTCGACCCGCAGCCGCTTTGCCTTTTTCCGCCTGCAGTACGAATGATTTGTTCTCTCCCCCCTCCTGTTGGCGCACATGTTCAACGGTTCGCCGCACTTTTGCGGCCGAGCTCATAATTCGTACAGCAAATTGTGTTTGCCTTAATTTTCCCCTTTGGCCCAGCCAACACCAACCACTTTTCCATTAATTCGGCTGCATTTTTTGTCTCCGCTTCCGGTTTTTGCTACTCACATTTCAGATTTTCTTAGGTACCTGGTACCTTCACAAGTTGCTCACTCACACCACTGTCCGCTCGACATTCGGCCGAATGGGCCACTGTGCAGAGCGACACGTAAGCGCTCTTGTGATTACGTATACGTCATGTTGGCCACGACGTGATTTATAATTTAGTTGATATCGACGGAATAAGCACGAACGCGGCGATATTTGTTTTTATCATTTGGTAGAGTGGAAATCAGTTACGTGCCGCAGTTGGCTTGCAGCCGCGTGATTGCGACAGTATCTCTGATTTTCACTGACTCGGAGTGTTGACGAGTCTGAAGACCGGAACAGCAGTTCTAAAGTTTCAGGCAACAATTTCGGGCTGCGAATTAATTACTCGCACAACACACACAGCGCGCATTGAATAAAACATTGACTCACAAGTTGATCCTTAAATGTGTCAAAAATGGGTCAAGAGTCAAGGCACAAGAATAAATTGCTCCTTGCAAGTACCTCTCAAGCTGGCCTCGAAATTGTGTTTACCTCTGAAGTGCAATTAGCATAATTGAAACGAATTTTGTGCACGGCGCGCACAGTGGTTTATGTGCATGCGAAATCAATCAAGCGGCAGCCCAGAGCAAGCCAAACGCCATCGTCTTGCATTGGCCCAATTTTGCTGTACAACGAGTACAGCAGAAGTAGACGAGGTGGGGGTGTGGAGCAAATTAAAGTAGAGCAAGCAACCTTTGCGCTTTTTATGCGATCGTAAAATTGGTTTTCGTGTAGTGGCTGAAAGTACGCGGTCGACGTGTCGAAAGTCAAAGTATCAATCGTGCAACATTGGCATTGCATGTCAGGCGATTTTCACGTTCTTCCCTGTGTTTTGCCACTCTTGGACTTGATGGCCTTTAAAAGTCAACCGAAAAAATGGCAGCCGACCAAGGGTGAAGAGTGGTGGATAGGTGGCGGTGCGCGCAAAGTGTACTAAATGCGGCAGCACTAATTGCAGCCGATTGACGGGTTCATTAATTGCGCAAAGTGTGACAGCAAAAACGTGCCACTGTCGCTAGACATGCGGCGGTGGTGGCAGTGGCGTCGGTGCTGTGCTGCAATGAGCAAATGACAAATTACGAAGCCAGTTGCGTCACACAAACAACAAATGGACTGGTCGCATAAAACCATAAATGCGGTGCGCTGCATTTGTCAGTTCGGCATAGAAGTTTGCCGTCTGCCGAGAAATATAAACCAAGTCTCACCTTTTCGGTTCGTTTGGACTATTGCAGCCATCGAGCAGCCATTTGTTCGGGCTGTTTGCGTCAACGCTGAGGTTGTCGTGTTTAACACGGCACATGTGCGTTCAACATGCCACCGGTCGCCGCGAGCACCGCCAGCCGCGCCAGCAATGCGGAAATCCAAGCGCCTTGAAACGGTGGCAGCAAAATTAGCGCAACAACTACAATCGCAGCAGCAGCGCCAACGGCGACGTCATAAATTTGCGCTGCGCAGGCTAATGTCAGCAGCACGTGCTGCCATCAGTTGTGGCTTTACGTGCCACAGTTGAATATTAAAAGATTGGCGCCGGTGCCGGCTGCGCGCACGACATTTAAAGACACTTAGCGTATACGAAGACGCAAGTCGTGCAGGCAATACAGTTCAGCACAGTGCGGGACGTACATGCAAAGACCTGCGTAGCGTTGTAGTTCAAGTACAAAAGAGTTGGATTGCAAAAATTGAAAAACTAATTGAAAAAGTACGCGGACAGACCATATTGCACTCATATCATGATATATTATATAGGTTCTATTTCAAAGTCTGATTCAGACAAGGAACTCATATTGCTGGGTCTATGGAATGAATACGAAAAACGTGCGCTGGTTTTACGAGATTCGTTACACAGTTCAAATATTTCCCGGGTCACACAGTTTCATCTGTGCTGCGCTTCCTGCGTCTCCGTACACGCTCAGACTAAATTTCCAATTGCTACGTGCCACGCCCCGCCAGGTGGCCGAATTTTAATAAGACCACATCAAATGTCGCTCATACGCCAAGTGGTGCCCGGCCTGAGCTACAGTTTTGATTTCTGACGGCGCACTCGAATTAAAATGAACAACCGGAATAAATTGAATCCCTTGTCGGATGCTGCCGCAATAATTGAAATTTACGTTGCCTGTTGTGGCAATCGCAAGCAAATAGTGAAAAATGATGCGGCTTGCGCCGAAACAAAAACATTTCGCTGGCGTTGCGGCACTGTTAAGCCGCTTATTTCCGTTATTGCGGCAGCTGTGGCAGCTTTGGCCGTGTATAATTTAATGCGCAAAAATGAAAAATGCACAGCAACAATGACAGCAACAGCAAAAGCAACAATGAGCGAAACAGAAAAAGTGAAAGTTATTGAAAAATGGAAAAATTGTCGGACGGAAACACGGCTGTCTTGGTTTGCAATTGTTGGTAAATATTTGCAAAAAGTGCAAACAGCACAAAATTGAGTGCAAACACGACAAGCCGCTGGCTAAGAAAGCTGATTGTTGTTGATTGTCAAACATTACCGCCACTGCATTGAGAGTAGAGTCGTTTGTGATAGGTTTACGTTAAGAATCATTCTGGCCAATATAACTTGAGCAAAGTATTTATTTGAAATTGTCTACATTTTTAACAAATTCGATTTGTAGATTTGAAACCGCCACTGACTGCCTTTGTCTTTGCTGTCCCCTTGCACACTTTGTACTCAACCCACATCGGCAAGAAACAATAAACCCATTAACCCATTTAAAATGCAAAGAAAATATAAATGAGAATGCAAACAAGCGCGGGAAGCATTAGGCGAATATGAGTGATGGAAAAAACGCGATGCGAGACTACGCAAATAGGGCACGAAACGTGTAGCGGCATCGATTTCGCATTCACCGAAAACCGTGCCGACTGTTGTGCGCACCCGTCTTTACAACTCGACAACTCGGTTTCAATGCCGACCACTTCCACCCTACAATTTTGGTTCTCCTCAACTGCCGCCAAGTATGGGGAATGATGCGCAACACTGCTTCTAGGTTTTTTTTAATGTTTGTGGGACACACTCAAACGATATCAGGCAAAACAACGCATTGTTGCAATTTTTACAGCGAAGCAGAGAAGTTGCAGTAATTTCGGAAGAAACACAATGTTGTACAAAGAATTAAGTAATGTAAAGTAATAAAAAAGCAATAATAAGCGTCGACACAAAACGCCAATAAAACACAACAAAGTAAATGTATATAAGCTGAATGCAAAGAAACCCTACGAGAGACACAAAATAAGACTTTTCCAATTAAACAGAACAAAAACGCCACGATAACAATTTCTGTCAAACAATTACAAACCGGAAAACATAAACCAATTCATCTCGAAACAGTAACCAAAACAACAACTAAACTCCCAAATCCCAGCAAACCATAAATTGCAACAATAACCCGGACAGCAGCTGTGGAAGTTGCAAGTCAAAAGCCACCGGAGTGGCAACAACAACAGCGGCCATTGCGTAAGTAGATCAATCTTTGCACTGATATCAAATGCTGACTTGTTGTCAGCCGCACCAGTCGATGCGTATGAATTTTGGAGGAGGGCGACAGCGGAAAACTGTCTGTTGACCTCGTGCAATGGCAGCAAACAAAAACTGTGCATGCAGCGATGAGGCTGAATGTCGAATGTCAGCGACGCGGCGTGTGCAAGTTGCAGCCAAATGGGCAGACAGGCAGTCTGGCGCAACTGCCGGCGTCAAGGATGCGTTCATGTCGGGCTGGCGCGAGCGTTATTTGCGCATAACGCTGCATGTTTTTCTACTTTGCGCCATTAAAGTTTGACAGTCTTCACATTTGCCGTCATTTCTAACTTAAAGCGTTAGCCGGCTCTTTGTTTGTGCTTATTCTTTCACTTCATTTTCGCTTCTGTGCGTCCTCTGTATGCACGTGTGTGAGTTTGTATGTGTGCATTTCTATTTAAAATTGCAGTGCACATTGCTGCCAAGCGAGAGCACAACACACAAAAATATTGGAACAAAGTTCAAGGCCATCTTTTATTTGCTTTAGCGCGTATTTCATTTCATGTCCTTTCGCTCCATTTAATTTTTTTGATTCGAAGCAAAACTGCAGCCAGCATGCTTGTTTTTTATTGACTTTAGTTTTTGGCGTTTTCGTTGTCGAGTTACAGTGATGAGCTCATAGACTGCTGGAGCCGAAAATTTGGTTTTTCATTTTTCAAATTCAATTTTAATTATTTTCAAGCAAGCGCCCAAGAGTTGAGTTGCTTTCACGAAGACCTTAACTAACTGAAATTCGCTATTGAGTGACAAAGTTGGTAATCGATCTGAACGCTGACAGACGCCATCAACTCATAAAGTGACGTTCGACTTCCGGCATGTGGCAAGTTGATGTGCATTACTTGGCAACTTTCATCAGAAACTTTTGCAACTCGATAGGAATTGGGTTGGCAGCCTCTGTTTTCTCGCCTCCACTCACTGCTAGCACTGATTTATGCAAAATTATTGCATTTCTCTCGCAGTTGTTGTCTTTTCTTGTGGATTTTTATGCGCTCATCAAAAAACCAAATCAGGTTAAGTCAACTCGCCACTTCAGTCACAGCTGCGCACTTTTTAGTGGCCGCTGCTCGTATTTAACTGCACCGCTGCATGGGTTTTCGTTAGTTTTTGTGAGCATTTGTTTTGGAGGCGAGGCGAGTGTTGAAGTGTTTGACTCACTCAGTCACTCAGCTTGACGAGATGCGATACGAACTGCTGGCCAATGTTTGGTTTTTTGTTTGTATTAGAAATGGCAAATAATTTTGTGTGAAAAAAGAACGAACAACAATAAAAACGGGGACATTTTTTAAATAAATTTTTTACATAATACACATCAAAAAATTTGGCAGCTTAGTTATCCATGACTCAATTAATTCACAGGTTGCACAGTGATTCGTTCCATGGACAAAATTCAAAAAATTTATGGTCTCAGAATTTAACGATTTTGATGTCATTCGAAAGAAAAACTCCGACTAAGAAAACCCAAAAAAATCTGTGCAAAAAATCAATTAGTGTCTGTGCAAAAGCGGCTCAAAATTGAAACTTTTTTCTCAAAAAAATTTAAACTCATATTTTCTGTTTTTTAGTCTATTGAGTAAAAAAAATTTTAAAAATAAAAGGTTACCAAGCATTTGCTTAAACTTTCAATATAGTATATGAAATGATGTGGCCATTTCGCTTTCAATGTTTTCTCAAAATTTGCAAAGCTGAGGCTTTTACTTCACTTTTAATTCAAAATATTAAAATTAAATTATAAATATATATATAAATATAAATTAAAAATCTGAAAATTGGCAAAACTTAGAGGAAAATATCTAAAAAGTATGTGAAAGTATGTTCCTGAATTTTTTTTTTTTTAAGAAGCATTCTTTCTTTGTCGGATAATGTAATTACATCCTCCGATATCTTCCGATCTTAGAAAATAATTCAATTTGAAAAGTGGTCTAAACACGTATTTTTCGACAAAAATTATTTTATTTATGCCTAAAAGTATGCAATCAGCACATAAAATGATAAAATCTGCAAAAATGCAAAACATACATCTATTATTATCGTTTTAATTGCAAAATCAGAGGGTCCTAATACAATTTCTGTTACTCTTTGGAATAATCAATGTTGACGTTACCGATTAAATGTAAAATCTGAAAAATCTAGCCAACACACTTGGTGCTATAGCTCTCCAAAAGTGACGAAATTTGAAAATTTAAGTCTCAGGCATTGCCAAACTACAACAGTTTAAGAAAAACAAAATGGAGATTTCAATTCAGAAGACCAGACCAGACTGGTATATCAAATTTCATGAAGAACGGACTACTTCTTCTAATTTTGTACCGCGGTTGTATGGAGTCGAATCACTGTGGGTTGTCATAATCAACGCCTAAAACTATGCTAACGCAAGGAATATAAATTGTTGTGCTCGTTACGCCATTTTGTTTACGTCGCTAATTTTGTGCTTGTGACTTCTCGCTATGAAAAGTAGGTTTTACCCATTGCCGACGAACATTTCGTTGTGTTTGGCCGAAAGGTTGAGTCGGTCGGGTCGTAATTGAAATGTGTTGCAATTAACAAATCATGGAAGCAATGCGGTCATCAACTCAATTAGTCACCACTCACACAATTTCGAAGCTCTCCGTTGTGTTGTTGGTTTATTTTGGTAATAGCAGGTTACATTCCGCACAGAAAATTAAATGCCTCATTCCACAACTACTGAGCAAAGTTATTGTGCCTAGAAAAAAATGGACTCCCTAATCTGAGAACAATTCCTGTCTGTCTGAATGGCTTCGCTCAATGAGTCCTGAGTGGCCGCCAATTCTCGTCACTTCTTTTCTTTGAGTTAATTACGGCTCGAAAATTGTGTTGCGACGTGACGCTGGTCGCACGTCGCTGCTTACTTTTCCGCTCTTTGTGTTTGTTTCGCTACTCGAGGCTCGACTCACTTTGCGTCCATGGCGCAAAATTAATTCCAATTAATGAGGAAAGTAATTGAACAATTAATCGCAACAGAAATTCGAGTGCCGCAACGATTTGTTTATTGACTCGTTGGTTTGTTGGTTTGTTTGTTTGTGCGAAGCTGCAGCGGCGCGTACGTGACTGCTTTTCACTCGGCTGCAGCGACTTACAGTCAATCTGCACGGCCACACAATTGTGTCGCTGCCAATGTTTGTGCATTTCCAAAATAAGCGCTGCGTGCTGCCGCCAGACGACAGATGACAGACCGAAGCGGTCCTGCAAAGTCGCTTCCTGTTGACATATGCTGCGTACCGACAGACAGCAAACGCACGAACACAAAGCCCCCATTTGCAGCTGCCTGCAAGCAATGCTAATTGCACATTTACGCGCTGCGTCTTGCATACAAAAGTCCTCATTAAAGGTGCGGCGCGGCAGAAGGACGCTGCGTGCAGCATAATAAGAACCCTGCGGGCGGGCGGACGGACATGTTCGACAACTTGAGCACTGCCGCCTTGCCTTCGCACAACATTCTGGCGCTCTGATGGTGCGAAAATGTGATTTGTTGTGCATTTAGATTGTCTAATTAAGTTCACTTTGGGTTCCTTGAATTTAGTTGACATGCAATTTTTTATGATTAAAATTTGTTCCTGTTCGAAATTGATGCAAGTTAGGTTGGTTGAATTAATTGTAAAATTGTGTCATCTTCCTTCGTCGCTTCCTTCGTTTTTATCATCTGCGAATCTGTCGCTTTTTAACCTGTGTGCGCCTCTTGAAGGTATTTACGCGTTCCTCGCCATGTAATTCTGCTGTGCAAATATTTGTGCGACCAATGTGCCGGGCGAGTTGGGTAAGCAAGACGACGGCATTTTGCTCTGCTGCCACATGGACCAACATGCTTACATACCTATGTACATATCTACAGGCAGACTTAAGCACATCTGCGTGTTTGTGTGTGTTTTCTGTTTGCAGCTTCTCGTTGCCCCTCGCCCTCGACTGGCGGGGCACTGCTCCAACGCACTTGCAGCCGCTGACAGCGCATTGTGAATTGTTTGTATTTTTAGCAAAGGTGATTAAGTTGCAACCCGAGGCGCGTTGTGACACGTTGCTGCTGTGACTGCTGCTTGCTGCCGCTCAGGCCAGGCAGCCAGCTGTTGTGTTGTGTAGGGGGGAGGGGGGGCAAGCAATGTTAAGCTACCAAATTGCTGAGCACTCGCCTTTAGGCCACTGCTTTCCTGGCTTACGTTAGCTCTCTCTCTCTCTTGCTTACACTGCGCCCTCAATAACTTTGCTTCCTCTACGGCGGAGGTTTTCTCGGCTTCATGAAATTTTAAATGTTAAAGTGCAAAACGAAAAGCGAAAGTTTTCTTCACCTCACTGCCGCACTCGAGTTGGACTAAATGAGTTGCACAGCAACAACAATGGCTACGGCAGCATTTATTTGAATTTGCAAGCAAAGATAAACGAACAGGCGAATGAAAAATTTAAAAGACGCATTAAACGGCATTTTGGCACTTTAACGGACAGCGAATGCGGAAAAGTAGAAGCGCAAAGTAAAGTTGCCAGAAACGAAGACGAGCGGCAAACAAGGAATATGGACAGAGTGTGAAAATTTGGCGGCATATTTTGTGAAATTACTTTTTCGTAGATGCAGCACAGGCGGAAAGGTTGTCAGATTGTCGCTCGACAGTTGTTTCAATAAAAAAGTCTACTATGAAGCAGAGTAGGCACAATGGAGGCATAGGGGAGAGTGGATGGCACAAAACATTTGTTCATTTGGAGAGAACAAACAAAATAATAAATAACTAAGAGTCTACTCACAAATATTTTACGCTCTATTTATATGCTGTGTGGAAATTTCAGCAGCGCATTTCGGCCACTGTGGGCGCTGTGGAAGTGCCTTGCAAACCTCGCTTAGTAACTTCTGAAGTAGTAACTTCTGTTTGCGCACATATTGTGAGCAGCAGCAGTTTGTTTAGTGCTTGAAAAATTGTTTGGAGAAAGTTTTCACTCGAAAGCAACCACTCGCAGTTTTCGCCAAGCTTCACCTTCGCTCAATGAAAATCAAAAGCGGCCTTAACTTACATAAATTTTATTTGTTTTGTCCCACTTGCATTTTCTCGCCACGCGCTCGAGCAACAAGACGCAAATAGCAGACAACTGAAAGCCAGGCACTGTTACGCCGCATCAAGGAATTTCAATTTGGCGCAAAGCACACATTGCGCTCATCTACAATTACGTACATGCCAGTGTATGTGTGTGTGTGTGTGTGTGTGTGTGTAGGGCCCACTCGACTAACATCTTTGTTGGCCGCGTGCCCTTGCGCCCAAAATAAAAAGTTGGCGCAAAAACGACGCCCACCATTTCTTCAAACGGTTCGTCATGAAATTGTTTTTATTTTTTCTGAATGCACAACAAAAACAAAAACCGTTCTAAATTACGAGCACTTGTAGGAAACGCTGCTTGGTCCCGTTCTAGCATGATGCGTACCCTACTTGGGAGAAGGTCACGTGTTTCAATTTCATGTGCGCCCTGCAATCCTCGCGCCGTCGTGTCGTCATGACCGGAAGTGACGCTGGGTTCACGAGCGCAAACAGACCTTTTGCTATTATTTAGCAACATGGCGGGTGCAGGCATTTAGCTCTGTTAACACTGAAGCGCTGCCGTTGTCCTTTTATCCAAAACCCGAAAATCTGCGCCAACACGTTGGAACTACTGTCGACACCATTGCTGGCTCTGCCCAATTGGTTTATGCGACTTTAACGAGCATCTACCGGCGAGAGCAACCTGACCCCAATACAACTTTAATACTTGAGCGCAGTTGTTGTAATTTGAGCTACTTTCACTGTAACTTTTCGCTTTAATTTTCAGTCTTTGGCTTCCGTTTCCTTGGTCTTTGATTTTATTCCTTTCACTTTTGCTGCTTGCGCTCTAACGGGGCTTAAAAGTGTCCCAAGGTTATGGGAATGGCTGCAATTGTTAATGTACAAGTAATAAGTAACAAGTGACGACAACAACAACCATAACAACAACGACGCTGACAATAAAACAAGGGGACAATGCATGGCAAACGACCAGTTCGACCATTAATTGCTACGAAATTATTTATTCATTCATTCAGGCAGCAGGCAGCCCCTTCCTCAGATTACTTTGAGCGCGTCGTTTTGGTTCGGAACTTTTGTTTGTTGGGTTGAAATAGAAAAAGCAGAAAAGTATTTTAATATTGACAGCACTGAATATGTTGTTTGAGTTTTCGAATATCTAATGGAACTGCGGGTTGCGTATACGTCACGTAGTGCTGTCTGTCGGTTCAGAAAAAGTGCCATAAATTGTTAAATATTTAATTTTTAACTTTATTTCACGATGGTGAAAGTGAAAGGGACATCAAAGAGTGTCAGACATGTTCGTCACGCATGGGAGACGTGGTGCATATTTTACTTGGCTTGTGACATTTAGCTCTCAACAACAAATACAAATAATAATTTTATTCAAAAGTGACTGCTAGGGATTCTGTCTTTGCCTATGTATGTCTATAAGTTTGCTTGGGTGCGAATAATTTGTACAAATTTGTACGAAAATCTGTTGCAACGAGAGAGAAACGGAGAGCGTAAAGTGACAGTTCGCACACGCACTACAAAAGTGACACAACTCAAAGTTTTAATTTTCGGGTTTATGTGTTAATACTGTGCACAATGCATCAATCTACCAATAAGCAAAATCTCAGTATATTTTGTTGTTGTTAACTGTTGCAAAAATACAGTTAGGTCTCCCTTCGTGTCAGAAGTTTGATGCTATTTGATCGCTGCAGCTCAATGCAAAAGCGTCCTAACTCAAATGTATTCACTTTTGACGAAATAATTTTTTTTAGTTAATTTTAAGCAAAGTTCTGACAATTTTTGTATATATTTTCAAATAAAAAAATTAATTTAGAATTTTCAAAATTTTTCTTTCAACTTTTTTCCTGTCATTTATAATTATTAAATTCAGCAAAAGTGACATAACTTCAAATAATTCCGTAATTATTGAATTAAAGTATCATCAAAACAGTCACAACTCAAAATTTTGGATTTTCTAGTGTAAAATAAAAAAAACTACTTGCAACTTATTTTAAAGCATTATCTGTAAGGATTTTCTACTGAACGGTCTATACGTTATTTAACCGTGGATCGAGCTTTGTATCAAAAATGATACATTTGGTTTTTTGTTTTATTATAACTTTTTTTAGGATATAATTAATTGAACCATTCTTGTGACTTTGTTTTTGTTGGGAGTTTGCTTTTTAAAAACCAACTTTCACACTTTTTTATGAAAGAGGTCTTGAGAAAATTGAAAAGTTTATAATTGTCTCCTTTGTATACATAGGAAAGGATTCCTTAATTTTTTTGAAGCTCGATCTACGGTTAAAAATGTGTTTATTTAGCTCAAAACCAGTTTTTTGCGTTTCCTGAAAAATCAAAAATTTTGAGTTGTATCACTTTCGTAGTGCGTGTGCGAGTTCATTTCATGACAACTTGCATGTTTTTACTGGAGAAATTGTGTCCAGTAACTTTTAGCCAGTAAGAAGAAGAACAAGAAAAACATATGACTGGGTGCCTGTGACTGGGTATGATGAAATTTTTGCAAACATTTGGAGGCAAATGGAACCAGCAAAGAAATGGTGCGTTCACAAGTCTGCTGACCCACAACCGTGTTGCTCAGCTTTTCCTGCTGCAGCTGAAAAAAGGGAAGAATCGCAGATTAAATGTCTGATTAAACTTAATTTTCCCTGCCGATTCCAACCTCAGATGTTTTTTTCTTTAGCCCTCTTGTTTATTCCTTTTTTCTGTGTATTGTGAATGTGCCAAACCCCACTGGTGTAACCAAGAGTCAAAACTTGCAAATTCTTACAAATTCCTGTTTGTTTACTTTTTTTATGGTTTGATTTTTGGAAGCGTAAGCAGGCTTACTCTGCTGATATTTTTTACTACATAATTTTTACCAAATCGCACTCGCTATAGTCACTTCATCGCTAGCAAATGCAAGAAAGGACTCAGCGCTGCCAATTGTCACGCACCGCTCAGCGCCAACGTTGCAACTATAATTTCCGCAACCGCTTCCGACAATCGCGTTGCGCTAATTTCCGTCATTAGTGGGCTGCGTTTTTTTTTCTCGCTTGCATGCGCACGCAAAGTGACGTATCGAGCGCCAGTCGGAGCGCAGCGACACCTTATAACCGGCAGCGCGCACGTAGCTCAGCGGCGTTAATGTGCTTACGCTGCTCGGTAATCGCACTGAGACCGCAATATTTTTCCGCCCTCGCATATTTCATTTCAATTGGCTTCATTTGTCGGTGCAGTGTGGATTATGATGTCGCTACTGTGTTCGCAGCGTGTCCTTTTTTCCCAGTGAGCGGCTTCCCAGGATTTTCTGCGACACGCATTTTGCGCTGATGCGATGGCGTGAATGCTTTCTATTTGATGGGATTTTCCGGCAGCACAGAGTCGTGGACGGCGTTTGCTGTCAAATAAGAGGAGAATCGTAAGAGGGAGACGAGAGGGGCAACGAAATGAAAATGGCCAACGGCGGCATTTATGAAAGACATCGACTTAAAGTTAAGTTGGCATTCGCTTCGACAAGCAGAGACCTTGTCTACGAACTGAGGAGGGGCTGCTCCCCTTAACCCCCCAAGTTGTTCTACTTGTGTGCGGCCAATCAATTTATTACACTCGCTGCCAATTCTCGTCACAACAAAGAAGCCCAAAGAAGCACTAATGCTGTCCAGCAAATGAATATAAAAAGACAACAACAACAACAATAGCAACGGCATGCGGCATGTGAGAAATGTGCGCCATTCAATCGCTAAGTGCTCAGTAATGGACCGACATTTTTATTCTGTGCCAATTACCTGTTACGCGTTTTCTTTGCGCACCGTTTGAATCAATAAATGGCGGCGGCGGCGATTTGTGTGCGGCCGTTAGACCATAAACTGCCGCTGCTTTATCTGTCGCGCTGACATTTCCTACGACAACTGTTGGCTGAGAGCATCCAATAGAATGTCGAGAATATCGAATGACGAATGTGTTGAGCGATAAAAAAATGCAAGCGGAAGCACTAATGGCCTCAGTTGAGTCAAATTTGCGTCTCCTGCGCTTCTGTGTTCGTCCCAGTGGCAAACGGTCGCAGTCACTTGACCGCAGTGGTGCGGCGCTCAGGAAGCCTTCTTGTGCGCCTCGTCTGGTGCTCGTCGGTGTAAAATTTATTGATGGCGCTTTGGTTTGGCGCGCAGAGCACAGAAGAAAATAACCGCACGCGCGCGTCGTCTGCATATGTAAGTGTGTGTGCGTGTGTGTGTGTGGAACGAAAGGTCCTTGGACATAAATTTATATATTTATAATTCATGCTCACAGGCGACACTTTAACACCAACAAACAATTCCCCGCACACACACTGCCAAACAAACGCAAGAACTGAGGAGTGTGTGTGTGGCTGTGCGAGGACGAAAAGGATGGGCAGCAGGCCGAGGCTTGTTTCGAGTGTATGAATAAAAGAATAAACACTCAATAAATGGTTGGCGAAAAGAATGCCACAGCTTTTATGGCATATTATCGTTTGGCTTAAATGCCGCACACACACGCACACACATATGAATATGCATGTGTAAGTGGACTAGCACGCATTCCAGCCCCACTCGCCGTGTTGCCTTGTGCGGCCAGTTAGCAATCAATATCGATTAATTTCGGACACAACACGCAGTGGCCAACAAACGGCGGAGATTTTCGGTTTTCCCGTTGTGCGTCTTTCGCACTGCTGTCGGACACGGCGGCCCATAAATCACAAGCGTCGGCAAATTAACCCATTCGATGATAGTTGCGGCGCCTCGTTAAGTCGTTGCGGCGTGCGTGGCGACGTCTTCTGCCGGGGGCAGAAATACGAGCGGAAATGTTTTAGTGAATTTTATGGCGTCGAATGGGTTGTGGTTGGTCACTTTAGCATGTCTGCTGTCAGCATACACGACTATTAATCGTTTATATCGCTTTGGGGGCCCATTTCTGGGTTGTTGACAAAAAACCGCGTCATTTATTTATTTATTTGTTATTTTTTATATTTATTTATATTATTTATTTATCATTGATTTAGCATACAAAGTTGATTTTTTAGAGTACATTAGTAACGAATAATAATAATAATAAATAACATTAAACATAAATTAAATTAAAATAACATGATTGTTGTTTTTTCCGGCTTTCAATTCGAAATGAAAAATGAAGGACTGGAATGCGTACCTTTGACTAAAGTTCGAAGTGAGAGCTGCTTATCGTTGCGTTTCATCGTTGAGTAGAAAGCTGAAGACTCATAAATCCAACACTGCAATTCCTGCAATTTCTATCTCATCCAGACACACCTGGGTCTTTGCTCACAAAACTCGTTAGGGAAAGCTGCATTTTGGCGTTGTCACCTGTGGGAATTGGCGCTTCTCCACACTCATGCACACTGCATTCGCTTCAAGCATAGTTCAGTCACCGCACTCTGCGGATACAAGTCCCGCAGTTTGAAACTTGCTGCATGTGCAACTTGGCGGCATCAGTGTCAACCGTCAGTCGCTGGCTTATCAGTGTTAATATTCGCACACACACACTTGCTTATTTAGTATATGTACACTAGGCATCGCAATCCCGGGATCCCGGGATCCCGGGATCCCGGACTTTTTCCAGTCCCGAAAATCCCGGGATTCAAATTCTTTTATCCCGGGATTTTCGGGATTGCAAAAGATGCTTCAAAGTTCAAATGAAATAAATTTTAAGGCACAAAAACCCAATTCCTTATTTGAGGGAGAAGGAAGGGGATAGAGTGCGTCTTTTGCAAAAGGCTTATGATTATTTACTAAGCATTCAACCAACAAGTGTTGAATCTGAAGGATGTTTCTCTTCAGCAGGGTTCATTTGAGATAAATTTCGCTCTAGATAAGGGAACAAAACACTTAATGCCTTTGTATTTTTAAGATCTCAGTTTTTAGTTAATCAAAACGCTTAACTTTTTTATCGAAATAATCGAAGTAAAACTAAAAGCACAAACAAATTAACTATTTTATTTTTTTTATCAAATATGCATATATATGCACTTTATGATACATCGGTTGCAAAGTAATAAGTTATGTTTAAGTGTCATTTTTGGATAAAACAAAATGCTATGAAACTGAAGTTAAATGTCAAATGAAAAACTTTTAAGTTAACTCTTCAATTCCCAGTGTCACCTGTAGGTGACAGATGCTTAATATTTGTTTTCCTACCAGGTTTTTATTTTAAAATTCTAACACTTGTATAGCAAAGTCAATTAGTAGTACTTGTTTATTTAATTTTCCTACCAACACTAGCGATACGTCATATGTAAAATTTATTCATTTGTTTCACGCGTAATTAAAGCAGTGCGAGTTTGTGTGGTTTCTTTCAATATAAAAATGAGGGTAGTTTAAACATTTTTTATGTATTTTTTTGTCTTATCCAAACGTATCTAAGCTCTTTTATTTAAAAAGAAAATTTTCTTTTTCACTATTTTGGACATGGGAATTGAAGGGTTAAACAAAATGTGATTAAATTCAAGATAAAAAATCTTGAAACTACCCAAATGTGATTAAAATGTGTCCATTTTTATGATAAATATATTATAAACAAGTATTTATGCAATTCGGGAAAATTGTTTTATTAAAAAATTTTTTATATGAATCCCGGGATTAAATCCCGGGATCCCGGGATTTGACTTTTCAATCCCGAAAATCCCGGGATCGCAAAATGGCAAAAAATTGCGATCCCTAATGTACACCTATGAACTAATGAAATCCTCAAGCAGACATCCACTTGATCCGCCAAATTTGTTGGCTGAAATCCGATTATGGCGCAAACTTTGTCCGCAGCATCGACTAATGCGAGACCACATACTAAACTGTGTGCGAGTGTGTGTGTGTGCGGCGCCGTTATGCCTTATTGCAGTACCCTGTCAGACCTAAGATAACTGGTTCCCAAAATCATTGGTTTCTTAACTGGTTTTTTGTAAGTCAATTGGACAACTAGTTGTAAAAGTAGCTGTCAGCGGATGCAGAAGTCAGTCAGTTCGCGTCTAATCGTTCACGTTCTGTGTGCGCGTTCATAGGCGAGAAGAGCACATAAAAATGAGAAAAACGAAACAGGTGAGAGAAACAAAAAAATACTGTTAAGGCTGATCATGCAGCAGGACTGCCAACGACTCAGCGACGAGGCGCTCGGCCACATAGCACAAGGTCTAACCTCACTAAAATCGATGAATCTGAGCTTCTGCGTCTCCATCACGGACAGCGGCCTCAAGCACCTGGCGCGCATGCCCAAGCTGGAGCAGCTGAATCTGCGTTCCTGCGACAACATCTCCGACATCGGCATGGCCTACCTCACGGAGGGCGGCAGCGGCATCATGTCGGCGATTGTTCTGCTACAACAACAACGTAGAAATTTATGCATTTTTCGAACTTTCTGTTTCTATGACACGAAGTTTGCTTGATTTGCACGTTTTGTCTTGAATGATTTCAGTAAGAATTTTGCGTGGTTGCGTAAAGCAACGAATTGCAGCGGCAGCTGAAAGGTGTGTATTAATATATTTATTTATTTATTTATGTAATTATTTATTCATTCATTTAATTATTTATTTATTGCAGGCAAAGTCCGGATGTTGTTGCATCAGGCCCCAAACAGTTCCGGCAGAAGTGTGTCAACAAGTCGAAGTTCATCTTGGTTCATCTTTAAATACACCAACAATTTTTTTTTATTCGCGATGATTACCTATATGTTTTTATATTTGAATATTTTTAAAATAAAATAATTATTTTTATTTTTGAAATAAAATAATTATTTAAAAAATGCATTGTTTTATTTTCCCCATTAAAATCGAGTGGTTAGAAAACTAATCCATAATAAACTAGTTTGCAAACTAGTCGCTTTGCAACTGGTTTGAAAACTGTTTTACTTCGGACTAACCTTGGACTAGTTGCAAATGGATGCAGACGGGGACAACTGACCGTTGCCTAGGACACCGCCATGTTAAAAGGGTGAGTTTGCTCCAAGAAAACGAGTCGGTTCTGAGGTCATATATGACTGTCAAGCGACCAGTTGAAAAATTACACTTGGACCAGTCTGATTTCCTACAGGGTAGTTTGTTTGTTTGTTTGTGTTAGTGTGCGTAAAGTCTGAAATAGCAAAAGTTTACTTTAAAAAATTGAAAAAGTGGTAACTGCATCATTTTCGGGAGCATCAGGAATTTTCCAATTTATTGAGTTGCGCAAGAAAATAACTGCAAAGTGACGTTAACGCCAGAAAGTATGCCAACTTTTATGTAGTCTGGAAAACAGCATTCTTTACGGAATAACTTTGCTTCACAAATGTTTGTCATTATGAGAGGTCTTTCTGCTATTGTTGTTGTTGTTTTTTTGGATTAATATTATATGATGTTACTTAATTTTCAGTTTTCCTTGTAGTTGTGTTCAATGCAGAATGGAAGAAGCAGATGTGGAAGATGTGAAGAATCTCAGAATGTCCGTATTGCATTTGGGACTTTGAGTCAGTGTTTTTTTACCTTTTTCTAAAATTTTTAAATAAATAGTTAGGTGTTCATAAATAGTTTTGATTCTTTGGTTTACTCTTTTATCCTGTTTAAACGTTCCTCTTTTTTCTTTTTCTCTGGTTTTATTTGTATTTTTGGGAAAAAATTAATAATAATAAAAAATAGAAAATTAAAGTTGTAGAGCATCGCATTGGTCCACCACATTTGATCACGTCGTCTCTGGTAGGAAGCTGAATTCCACTATGTTGTTGTTGTAGATGCGCAAAGTATATTTGCAATGCAAACTGTGGCGCTGTGCCATGTAGAATGTTAGCCAAAGTCAAAGTGCGAGTATATGAAAATGTAGCAAATGTCGGATATATAGTCGACTCGAACTACAACTGGTACGGCGAAAGGGAAATGGGCGGCGGCGGTAGGAAGTGTGGACATGAAAGTAAAAATGGACGGACGACTTGGAATGCGAAACGTGCTCAAACGTCCAACAGCAGTGGCCACACACACATACTCACACAACACATTCTCACGCTGTAGCTGAGTTGTTGAAAAATTACACGCACACGTGCTACGAGCGCCAAAACACACACAACACTCTCACTCACACATATACAGGCGCGCGCGGCCATCTCACGTGCACATGCAGCGGCTTAAATGGAATCTGAGTGCGAGATGAATTCATTTTGCGCTGATGAAAATTTTAGCTATTCCTCTTTCCTTCGTTCACCCGCTTGGCTCTGTCCGCAATTTAGGTAAACGCAGCCCCGCACGTTGTCCGCACTTGCCGCTGCTAAGCGTCGAGTGCCTTTGACATGCAGATTGCTTATGAAGGAGCGTAAGGCGTGACAGCTGTTAGTTGTTGTTGCGGCGCACATATGTAATTTCGCACAGTGAGACGTGAAACACCGCAGCGCCGGTGTGTGAATTGCAGGGAGTTTGTGTACGTTGGCCGGCGGCTAAGCTGCTGGTTGGTTATTTCATAATTTAAATGTGATATTGCGCGCCGGCAACTTGAGCCTAATAGCTTCACGAACACGAACATAGCCTTGACGGGTCGGCAATGCTGCTGCTTTCCTTCTGCGCCTCACTTCTGCTCTCACTTGCGCTGAAAACGTGAAGGAAGCTTTTGATGAATTTTTTGTGGTTGACTTCTACAATTCTTCTGTAGTACCAACATAGTCTTTAACAGTTTTTGAATTTAAAAATGAATGAATGATTTATTAATTTCAAATTCAAATTAAAGATAGGAATTCTTGGGCAATAACCCAGCAAACCAAACGATATCGAAACGATATAGAAACGATACCGTTAAAGCGAGAATTTTTCTCGTTTTCGAGTATTGCTAAAGTATCTAAAATTTTATCGAGAAATTGTTTGTAGGGAAGCTATAAAATTATTCAAGTACTCGGATCGTATAAATGTCAACATCTCAACATGGATATTATGCGGAAATTAATTTTTAATGAAGATAAATAAGTAGATAAATTTGAAATTTGGTCTTTAAACAACTGAGACCTATAAGGTATGAACATAATCTTTGTACTTATTCCAATGCCAAGATTTGCTTCATACACACATTTCCAAAGTCATCAATAAACACTTTTTGTTTATTCCCGACCTTATCTTTCTGCTGTATTAGATTCAGGATAAAATAAATGAGAAACGAAGTGGGCAATCAATTTGTTCTAATAATTTTTTTCAATATCTTCCATAGTAGATCTTAAAAATCCGACACTTGTTGCCCTGAAGTGTTTCCTGTAAACACGATTAAAGTGTTTGCTCAGAAGAGGAATCTCCCGCACTTCAGGACCGCAAAATGCGTTTTCCACTTTGCGTCGCAATTCGTCTTCCACATAAATTGTCGCTTGAATGCTGTAAAATTGTTTTAGCCACCGCCCGCTGTCAGGCGACCGCGTCTCTAAGGCAATTCCCCCGTTGCGGCGCACGTCGCTTCACCTCGTTCGGCGCAAATGCGTCTGAGATCGAAGCGTGAGCACAAGCGCCCCAAACCGTTTTCTGCCTTTACTCCATTTGCGAATTCTCAATTTTTTATCACATTTCACAGCAGCGCGCAGCGGCATTTTTATTTATTTATTTCTCAATTGATATCCAATAAGCGCTCGCGGGCGACAACCAGCGAACAGGCGCGCGTGTTAAAATCATTTCCCAATACCCAACAACACTTTTCTGCCTGTCTTTTACACTTTCGCGCGGCAACAACAACATGCCAAGCATTCCTGTGCTGTTGTGGTTTTGTCGTTATTTTTGTAACAATTTTGCTATTGTCGTATGGGTTTGAGTTGGCAGTGTTGGTGGAGTGGTGGGAGTATTTCACATTTTTCGCTCTCTTATGCTGCGCATTGTTCCGGAAGAACAGACAATGGCAACACCAGCAGAAGCAGCTGCAACGCTCGCATAAAATGGAAAAATCAAGCGGCCCGAATTTAATAAACTGCATCAACTATAATCGAAACTTTGCTGCAGACATGTACAGGGTGCAGCCGCGCTGCCAAATTGACTCACAAATAAATTTCGATTGAATACGAGAAACCGCAGCAGCGCCCACAGTGCAGCAGCGAACGTCATTGGCAGCAACGGTGACCTGCCGCCTGTCGTTTCCATCACCGGCTAACAGCTTTGGCCATTCGTTTTACTCACTGTCAGCGTTGAGTGTCACTTTGGCTTCGCTCGAGCTGCCAACTTGCCACAACGCGCAGCCAGCGGCAAGTTTGCAGCAACGTTCGCAAGGGGTGCGGAGAAACAATGCCTGGAGGGAAGTGCTGCGACAGGGTCATTAAATCAAGCGTGCAGCTCCAGGAAAGTGCAACTTTAGTTCAGTCGCTGACGCCTGGCTCAGCAGCTGCCTCGGGGGACAAGGAAGTACAATCAGTGCTCAGAGAAGTTCGACAGTTTTTTTTTGCATAACGTTGCTGTTGTTGCGAGCATCGATCAACTGTGGCCGCGTCGCAGCGTCGACTTTAGTTGCTCTCTCGCTCTTTCTTGTCTAAGAATGCTTCCATTTTTAGCGGCCATTTCACCTGATTCGAAACAAACTAGATGCGTACAATGGAAGAGAAGCAAACAAGAACGAAAAACTGTCAGTCGACATTTATCCCTTGTCCCCTCGTTCACTGCCTGCCGCGGCGCTGCTAAGCGAATTCCACTTCAGCAAATTTATGTGTGTCGTTCTCGCTGCCTGGTTGCGCATCTGTCCCGCCGTCTGTCTTATGTCGTTCAATGAGTGCGTGTTGCTATTTACTCGAATTTTCTGCATTACATTTTATTGCTCCCCAAGGAGCACACAACGCCGCACTCGAGCTCGAGCCCCTTTTGCTGCGCCGCAGTGTGGGCCGGCCGGATTCACACATAAATTACGCAAAAGGGACATTTGATGTGTTAATTGGTTTTTGGCAAGATTTCATTTCGTTGCGCTGCCGCACTTAAGCAGGCGCTGGCACGCCTCAAAGTATACTCCCATTTGCGCCGCTCTGCCACTTGAACTCTAAACCTTTTTCGCTACACTTTGCCGTGCTTCTCTGTTGTTGTTGTGTTGTTGTTGAACTTTTGGCAACAACTTGCTTTGCCGCTTGACGCTCGTTCGTTCCACTTGCCGCTCGGCCAGGTGACACATTAGGCACTTTGAGCTTTACATATCCCTTTGCACACTCACTCACACACACTCACACTCACACTCACACCTACACAGATCTAAATGCTTGGCTTATTTGGCACTCGGTTGATTCGTTGCTGTCCTTTGCCGCCGAGCTCGCGCTGTCTGTGGCTGCGCTCGTTGCTGCTATTTGTGTTTGTATTCGTTTTCGTGCTGTTCCACTTTTATTGAGTTTCTATGTTGATCTGTCACTTTTGACACCTTCACTAAATGTTGTTCCTAGCTGTTGCTGTGTTGCAGCTATTACCCACTTAGCCGCATCACTTTGCGTTGTCTGCCGCTTCCTAGTTTTGTGTGCTTTTCAACTAATTCCGTTTGGCTCGTCGCACTTTGCGGTTGGCACGTTTGCTGGGCAAGCGCTCTTACGCCGAGTTTTCGGGTAAATATTGGAGCGAAATGGCTGCATACATTTAGGCGCAGAAGTGCTGCTTAAGCTGCCACACTTGACAGCTTTGAGCGCCCAAATAAATAAAAGCATCGCCCAGATCAACGGATAAACTAATTTTGAATAGAAATACGATGTGTTAACATTGTGGGCCAGAGATGACAACAACCGAACCTTACATCATTTATTAAAGATTTATTAAAAGTTTTACTCAAAATTGGCAATTAAATAAATTAATATTATTGTATAATTTTCGGAATCTGCCAACCCATTTTTCACAGAATGATATTAGCTGCAATGTTGACTGCTCACTCAGCCAATCTGCTTGTTGTATCTATGTCTGAGCAATGTGATTAACTTGCAAGAGCGTCAAGACAGCGCATGAACAAATTGCAGGAGCAGCGCGGCTGAAAGTCAGCCGGATATGAATTTGATTACAGCATTTCAGCTCACACGTTCGCAGCTGCGTAATTCACTTAAGACATGCTGAATTAAATTCCATTAAATTTTAGCCAATAGGACGAAGGAGACAACGGCAATGACTGCTGGGAAAGGTCGCAGCAGCCTGGGTTCAGTGGCGTTCGGTCTGCGACTTGCACAATTTCTGTCGGCGAAAACATGTTGCACACAGCACTTAACTTCATTACAACCCCTCCGTCGACCCTTTGCCGCTTCAGTGTGCAGCTGACTGCACGGCGCAACACGACACGACACGACACGAACGAATAATAATAAAATCATTACAGCTCAAATATTGCATTAGCAACTGAATTTCGCACGAGAATTGAGTGATTTATAAATAACACACACACACACACACGCAGAGCGTCGAGCAAAAGTACTCAAACGACAAGTAGCAGCCTCACTGCCACCATCCGTCTCGGCACGCTGTCACCCTGCCCCCTCGCTCAGCTGCCATTTAACGGATAGTAAAGTGTTGCATGTGGGTTGGCGCTGCACTGCGGGTGTGGGTGCGGTTTGAGCGGCTGTGGGTATGCTGTGACAATCATTCGAATTGCTATTATCATTGTTGTTGTTGTCTGCTTCATGACCACAATTTTGTGCACAGCGGCAAATTGTCGTCTGGCAGCGCAATTTGGCTGCGCCGCAGTCTGCCAGAAATGCCAACAATCTGGTCGAAGTGTTGCTGCTGTTGGCAGCAGCGGCGGCAACCGTAAATGATGTGGTTGCCGCGTAGCCGCAGTGAGGTTGCAGTGTCAGCAACGCAGCGCAACCTCACGCACCGTTGTACGTTAGTCATTTGAATATTGCGAAAATAATTTAATTTTTATGTCAACTTGATGAGCTCGTAAACGGCCAGAATTCAAATATTGCCGTCCTAAAAGTATGCAAAAACTTTGACTGCGTTTTGACACTTACGTGCGATAAGCGAAAACGCGCCGCGTTTATGGTCGTTAATATTTTTAATTTTACTTACGCGGCCATAAAAGCGCGTTGCCAAATTTCGGCCGCCTGTTGTGTCCGTTCGTGAGATGGCGGCTACCTGTAATTAAATATTTAAATTTCGAAACGTAATCTGCTCTATGGATTTGTTGACTATTCGAACTTGGTTTATGAGAATCCAGTTGTGGTATGTTGTAGGGTGCCAGTACGTCGGCCAGGACCAACCAAAACACTCTCGCTTATTCTAAGCTGCGACAGTAATTCATTACTTCAAGCTTTGAGTTGTTGATCGTCAGGCGTAACATGTGTAAATTTCTTGTTGCATGCGCGAGTTTTTTTGCTCTGCTCCGTTTTGTCGCGGTCCACTTGCGCCCGGCGACATCCATAACGACAACAACATTAAGACAACTTTGTTGCAACCAGAAATGGAAAAAATACACATCGAAAAAGTTTGAACAGCGAAATTTCAATGCTGCTGCCATTTAACGGTACATTGTGTGTGGATATCGTAATTCATAAATTCAGCGAAATAATGGGCCACAATGAAAAAACACAGTGAAAAACTGGAAATCTTCAGCGATGAAAAATTGCGCTGTGACAATTAATTTTAATGCCAACGGAGGCAGAGGCCAAGGCGAAATATTGCCAACATTCCACGTCGATGCTGCGCTATCAATTTGCATTTCTGAAGCGGCCGCAGCGTCGGCGCTGACATTCGCAGTCGTAATCGTAAAAATTCACGCATCAAATATGAAAATATCGCCGCAACGTCCTCGAGAGAGGCGACTCTGTGTGAGTGTGTGTGGGTGTGTGTGTGAAAGCGCGCCGTGAGCCGTGCCTAAGTGAGTGTTGATGTTGTATGCTCGACCGGGAACTCGAATTCAGATTCAAATTCAAAGTGCGCGCGCCGTTATGGCTGGCAAGTCGGCAGCACAAACGGTAGAAATGTCATTACGCATTGAAATGCCAGCGGCGCACAATTTGCGGGAAGGGGACAGGCGCTGGGTGGCAGCAAATACGTCGAAATCACACCACAAAGGCTCAGCTGCGTGCTGCGGTTTGCTGCGATGGTGTGCGGCGGTTGGATGCTGGTGAATGGATGGTTCAGCGATGATGGCTGCATGAAGGAATTCTATAGGAATTGTTGGCATGTGGATGTGAGGCAATGTTTGAGTTTTCGCAGTTTCGGAGATAAAAATATATAGAAAGAATTGTATGAAAGTTCATGCAAGTATGAACATAAAAACTGATGTGAAGACATAATGAGATATCTTTGCAGATGACTGTAATTAACGCTTATGACAGACTGTATTATTGTTGATGGAAGAAGCGGGAAAGATATGTTTGATACAACGAAAGGTGTTGCTTAGAGAAGTGAGCGAATACAACAAACAACACAAAAGACTGTGGACGCAATGTTGTGGGAAACGGAAAAGACAAAGTGTCGAGTTGAGTTTGTGTGATTTGAGTAGCGTGCAACCATGTTTACACACTCTGCGTTTTTGTGTATTGCGCATTTGTGGACGATGTCCCAAGTCCGCCACAGAAATGTGAGACAAACAAATGCGCAATTTACAAGGACCTGTGACCGGACGCCTCGGACAGCGACGAAGCGAACGTAGAAAAAATGGAAATTCCGTGAGCTGTGATAATGAGTGTCATTACCACTTAGCCAGCCATGTTCGCCGTATTTGCCTTCGGTCGTCGCTCGTGACCGAGCATTCGGTCATTAGTTGTGGATGAGATTAATGACGCAAGTGGGTGTATTTTCCCTCTGATGTTTGCGTACGGCGATGTTCTGCGCTGTTGGCTGGTTGTCTACTCTGCTGCAGGACTCCTGCTTAGCTCGGCGAAAAATGGTGGTGGCGGTGTCAGTGGGAGGAGGGTGGCGGACTTCTGAAGAAGCGTAAAAATGCGAATGAGCGATTTAATGGCTTAGCAGCACCTCCCGCCCCACTGACATGGCCAACAGCTTTTGTGCGTACTTAAAGGCGTAAGCGAGACGGGTATTAAATTAAATTGAATAAATTTGCGTTTGCAGCTAAAAATAAGCTTAGGTAAGGGATTTCCTAGACAGCACCGAAAATGGGGCAAGACATCAAGATTGACGGCGGAAGGACAGTGCGGACAGTTCTATTACTGGCAATGAGGCCAGTCGAAGAAACTGTTAGAAACTGTTGTTGCCGCAAATGTGCGGTCGAGCATTTTGGAACGTCGGCCGTAGCGGATGTGAGCAATTGGCCAACGAAAGCTGGGCGTAGAACGCAGAAATGCGGCACGCGAGCTTAAGTGTTCGGACAGGAATCAGGATTTTACTGGTTCGGAACCGGAAGGCACTTCATAAATTTGCTGGCATGAAGACATGAAGACAAGTTTATAATTGCAATCAGCTTATTTCTTGCTTACGCTCAACTTAAGTATACAATAAGTGTCCGCATGTTATCCTCACTTCAGCTGATTGTCTGCGCCTTTGGCCGTTCGTGGAAATGAATCTCCATTCGTCACTTATGGCTCAGAGTGCCAACTACAAGTGGCGCAATATATTTAATCCGATTTTCTCACACGTAATAATCAGCGGCAGTGACAGCAACAACAACAACTTCGACAAAGAAACCAATAACAACGCCAGATTTCCGCAACTCATAAAATACTCGCATATTCATTGTCCTTGCTGCTTGCGCTGAGCTGCTTTGTTGAGCTGTCGTTGTTGTTGTTGCTGTTGTCGGTGGTGCGGCTGTCGACCCTCATTGGCAGTCGGCGCGCTCTCGAAACATCCTTTTAATAATAATGAATACGGGTTAGAGATGTCATGTCATTGTAACACAGTCACAAATGACTAATGATGACAATCAGTCTTAACGGACTTAGACATCTGCCAACAACAAGAACAAGAACTATTAGTGGCAGTAGCGGCAGTAGCGAGCACAAAGCTTGTCCGTCTCGTTGTCCGACTAGCTATGCATAAGCTGCCTGTCTATAATTTCAATGTTAACAACAACAACAACACTCGTATGCCGATATCTATTTACGTACATAAGTACAGACAGCTTAGGCACAAAAACGTTTTTTCGTTTTGCTGCTGCCGTGGCGCAGCAGCCTCTTCGTTTTCGCCACTACTTCACTACTAGCAGCAGCAACAACAGCAGCAATCGTATGGGTGGGCGTGGCATAAGCCAAGTTAGCTATAATGGAATATTTAAGGCAAAATATGCGGCGTCGCTGTCGTTGATAACTGACAGCTGCTGTAGGAGGCTGTAGGAGGCAGCCATGCTGCAGGCTGCTGCTGCTGCTGCTGTTGGTGTCGCGTTGTGTTGTTGATGCGAGGTGCAAAGCCGTGTGCCAGAACATTAGTCGACTACATTAGGTCAGAGCGAGTGACGGAAATTGTGGTAGTGTGAAGAGGTGGAGGAGAAGAGCGGAACAGAAACACATGCAATGCGGCACTTAATATTGTGGCATTAAAGCAAATACGGAGGTAACACTCAATCGTATCACATGTCTACTCTGATGGGCGATGCATATAAAGCAGTTTTGAATCTTTTAAGCCGTTTCAATTTTATTATTTTTTGAGCTTTATTGTATCAGTACTGGAAGTTGACCAGTTCAAGGCAGATTATGCGAAGAGCAGTATGTGAGGCCAACTAGTAGTAAAAATGTATGTGGACACAGTTCACTTGTTCGGCACAGTTTGAGAATTGTCAGCTTGAAGCATGTACAATGTTTTAAGGATTTTTGAATGGTCATATAGTAAGTTGCAGGATTCAGTGCAGTAGGAGTAGAAGTAGAAGTAGAAGTAGGACTAAAAATAGGAGTAGAATTAGAAGTAGGAGTAGAAGTAGAAGTGGAAGCAGAAGTAGAACAAGAAGAAGAAGTAGAAGTTGTAGTAGAAGTAGAAGTAGAAGTAGAAGTAGAAGTAGAAGTAGTACTAGAAGAAGAAGTAGAAGTAGAAGATGGAGTAGAAGTAGAACGTGGAATAGAAGTAGAAGTAGATGTGGAAGTAGAAGCTGAAGTTGAAGTAGAAGTAAAAGTAGAAGTAGAAGATGGAGTAGAAGTAGAAAGTGGAATAGAAGTAGAAGTAGAAGTAGGACTAAAAATAGAAGTAGAATTAGAAGTATGAGTAGAAGTAGAAGTAGAAGATGGAGTAGAAGTAGAAAGTGGAAAAGAAGTAGAAGTACATGTGGAAGTAGAAGTTGAAGTAAAAGTAGAAGTAGAAGATGGAGTAAAAGTAGAAAGTGGAATAGAAGTAGAAGTAGGACTAAAAATAGAAGTAGAATTAGAAGTAGGAGTAGAAGTTGAAGTAGAAGTAGATGTGGAAGTAGAAGTAGGAGTAGAAGTAGAAGTAGAACTAGAAGAAGAAGTAGAAGTAGAAGTAGAACTAGAAGAAGAAGTAGAAGTAGAAGTAGAAGTAGAAGTAGAACTAGAAGAAGAAGTAGAACTGGAAGAAGAAGTAGAAGTAGAAGTAGAACTAAAAGAAGAAGTAGAAGTAGAACTAGAAGAAGAAGTAGAAGTAGAAATAGAAATAGAAGATGGAGTAGAAGTAGAAGATGGAGTAGAAGTAGAAAGTGGAATAGAAGTAGAAGTAGATGTGGAAGTAGAAGTTGAAGTAGAAGTAAAAGTAGAAGTAGAAGATGGAGTAGAAGTAGAAGAAGAAGTAGAAGTAGAAGTAGAAGATGGAGTAGAAGTAGAAAGTGGAATAGAAGTAGAAGTAGAAGTAGGACTAAAAATAGAAGTAGAATTAGAAGTAGGAGTAGAAGTAGAAGTAGAAATAGAAGATGGAGTAGAAGTAGAAAGTGGAATAGAAGTAGAAGTAGAAAAAGGACTAAAAATAGAAGTAGAATTAGAAGTAGGAGTAGAGGTAGCAGATGGAGTAGAAGTAGAAAGTGGAATAGAAGTAGAAGTAGATGTGGAAGTAGAAGTTGAAGTAGAAGTAAAAGTAGAAGTAGAAGATGGAGTAGAAGTAGAAGAAGAAGTAGAAGTAGAAGTAGAAGATGGAGTAGAAGTAGAAAGTGGAATAGAAGTAGAAGTAGAAGTAGAAGTAGAAGATGGAGTAGAAGTAGAAGTAGGACTAAAAATAGAAGTAGAAATAGAAGTAGAAGTAGATGTGGAAGTAGAAGTAGAAGTAGAAGTAGAAGTAGAACTAGAAGAAGAAGTAGAAGTAGAAATAGAAGTAGAAGTAGAAGGCGGTATAGAAGTAGAAGTAGATGTGGAAATAGAAGTAGAAGTAGGAGTAAAAACAGGAGTAAGAATAGGAGTAGTATAACTCCTTTATATGTAGGAGTAGGAGTAAAATTGGAAGTGGGAAAACGTGGAACTCCATTCACAGCATATTTTAGTTGGGCAATAATGCTTTCAATAGCGATCTTCATATAATAATTTCTAATTCCTTTACATTTGTTTTAGAATTTTTTTTTATTGGTTTCGTAAACTCAATTATTGCAAAAATACCCATCGTTGGTTGGCTGTTTTGCTGTTTTGGCAGCATTTCAGTATAATATTTTTATAATAAATTAGATATAAGTGACAATTGACGTTTTTTAGTTGATTTGGGCGCTTAAACCTTCAAACTAATAAATATATTTTGTTTTGTATTTTCAGGTAACATCATCGTTCGAGGATAGTAAAAAAAAAGGTGAGTGCTGCAATTTGAAATTCTTCTAAAAAGGCTTTGTAATAGTCCATGACAGATTGTATGTACCACTACATTTTATCAATTCATGAACCGATTTCGGGGCCTTTTTTCTCAACGAACTTTGCGTGGCATTGCCCTAAGCAGCCTCAAGTCAATCGTTAAATATTTACATGTTTCACAAGCTATAGATTTCATGTCAAAACCCCAGCACTCAGCAATGTTGCAACAATAACGCCAGAACAACAACCTCAACTCCAAACGCATTTGTGCACGCAGATTTGAAATCATAGCAAAAAATCAATTTATCACTGTCACAAATACACACACACACACACACAGACACAAATAGCGCTGCGTAGACAGACCAATAGGTAAAAATAAAAATTACCAATGTCGCATTTGTTTAGGCAGCAAGAAGAAAATGTCGCACACAACGTGGAGAAACCGGAATATGAGGGATGAGGTCCCAACAGGCTGATGGCATAAAAGAAACAAAAGAACACGACACTCATACACATCAATTTTTGTGTATGTATGCGACTGTGTCAGGGCCAAGGAAAATTCTAAAGCATAGTGCTGAACGTCTCAACTTGCGAGGCGCTGTCTGCGTGCCCGACTCGATCCTACTACCCACTCCCCAGTTCCATTCAACCCAACTCAAACCCAACGAGCCGTTAGACCCGTTAGACGAAGGAAACCGCTTTATGTATGTATGAATGTATATTGAAGATTGAAAATCAATATGCTAATTCGACGTCTGACAATGGAAAAATACGTATTCTCTAACACACACACAGGGACACACACACACAAGGACGCCTGGGTTATTTAAATGAAAATTAGCGCCGTCATTATGCGGCCATTGATTTCGGAGCAAACACGGCGGAGAATCACTTTGAAAGTATGTCGAAACAACGGGCAAGTGGCACTGCCAACAGCGTTGCTCGCCACTTAACCCACATTCGGCCAACGAACATTTCGTTCATGTAGCAACTTTTTGAAGTCAGCTACTAAAGACTAACCAATTGTTTAATGCTTAAATATGCGGACTGTGTTGTAGGGTGACCAGGTGTATTGTAGGATGTAGCATATCAAAAAGTCAAAAGTCAGTTTGGTAGTTATTTACAGTGGTTGGGAGGACTTTACATAATTTAAACAATTAATTTATTTCAATTTTTAAACACATCTTCGAGCATAGATATTTCCTACAAGTAAGAATGCTTTACGAAATGAGCACAGTTTATACATAAACACATAACGGGTTAATGAAATATAACTCATGGTTCAAAGTTACCATCTGACAAGGTGTTGCAACTGTTAAGAAAAATGAGTTAGGGAAATTGCGAAAATAGTTGCATCACTTGGTTGTTTGGTTTTCATTTAACATGAGTGACGAGCGTTTTTGAAGCCGGAGATTTATGTGAACAATGTAAATGTGGAAAGAAGTTGTGGCCTTTATGGACTTTTGGTGCCAAGCCAAAGCGAAAAAATCCCAGTTTTTATTAAGATTGAGCATAAAATAATAAAGAACCTGAGCACACAAAACTGCGCAAAGTTCATTTCGTAAGTGTGTAAATTTTTGATAAAATCAAAACGGCGTAAACAGGCTGCAGCCAGCGACAATTACCGTCGTCATCAATCACCGACACCCGCTGCCAATCGATAAACAAAGCCAGCACACAAATGAAAATCGCAAAACGCATTTTTGACGTTTAATGTTTATTCTCAATTCATAATTAATTATGTTGGCTCCGGCTTTGCAATTTCTCAATCAGGCCAATTAGCTCAGTGGGCTGCATTGCAGCGGCGAAGGGTGCGGATGAACTGTTGCAGTAAATAATAAATTGGAGCGTTTCCTGCAGCAGAAAGTGGGAAATTGAACAATTAATGGCAATAAATGGGATGAGTTTTTTTATGGCAAATATTGTGCAAAACAAGTGGACATTTTGCAGAAAACAACAATAATGAAGAATATAAATTAGTGCAAATATTTGTTTTCCAACTGAATTTCTACCAAAATGGACACAAATTCAAACTGCATTAGTCAGTAGAATCGTTAATAAATTAAATAAGTTTGCATTTAAATCCAAGTATTCAGAAGTCACTTTATTAAATTCAAGGCTGCACGATGGTTATAGATTGCAATTAACTCATGAAATTAATCGATAAAGTCTTGTTAGTAGTTTTGTGGAGCAAAATATTTATTAACTAGAAATGTTTTACATTACAAGCGAGTGAATGTTTGTGCTCTGGAAAAAAATTTATTAAAATTAAAAAAATGCTTCTAAAAGAAAATATTGTAATGATGAGGCACTCTGTGCTGTGCTATGCATTTGCACTTTGAAGTACGGCCGGTTTGCTATAATTCCGATATGGCAAGGATGGTTCGTGATGGTAATGGGCTGTGCGAGAACGATCGGCGCGATAAACCAAACAAGTATAAAAAGCAGCAGTGTGGAGCGCAGGGAGAAGAGTCTAATTTGAGCCAACAAAGGGGAAACATGCAATAGTAGTAGTGTAAAGATAACCAAAGTGTAAATTTGTAAATGAAGTTATTGCTGGTTTCTGACTGCGTTTAGCGCGTTTAGCGAACACAAGGAATAGTAAGAAACAAAACTGCTCGTGCATATTGTTACGAATACTAGGTCTAGTGGGATGTTACGTATCACTGGATTGTGCAATTTGAAAATGAAACAACTTTAATTATTCCAACGCAGCCAATTCAAAACCAACAGTAACTTTATTATTCACAGTTTTACACTTTACTGTTCGTACACTTAAGTACTTGCTTAATTACTCCGTGTGGCAACTTCACTTGTCAAAACCAGACTGACTCGCTGCGCCGCATCCGGCCGCCTTTTATACTCTGTCCGGCCATCGCGCAGATCGTTCCCGCACATTCCGGAGTGGACTAAAAGTTTCCATGATGATCGCGCCCATCGTTGCCAGATTGGACTAAAAGTTATTATCGCGGCCGTCGTTGCCAGATTGGATTATAGCACGGCACGTAGCGGCAGGGTTGCTTTGCACAGCGATAGACTGTTGTTACTGTTGTTACAGACAATATGTTACTCTTCAGCTTCATGCTTCACTTCTGGAATCGCAGAATGACAAAATTTGCAATCAATAAATTTCTTGATTTTAAGTATTTAAACACATTATGAGAAAAATATAAAATTATGCATTTTATTGTGAATATGCAAAAACATGCAACATCCAAAGAAAAGTATGCAGAAATTTGCTGAACAACTGAATGCCATTTTAAAGGAAATTCGGAAAGATATTTCATCCATTTTGTTGAGAACATTAAAAAATTTTTCATTTGCATGGAAATCCGGTCCCTAAACAATTCATTATTATTTTCCCTCTTGAAGTGATAACCTTTGAAATATCCTACTTCGCAGTGACTTAAGTACAAATGGACGGAAACGCCTACAGGTCAGAAAATAGGACATTGAAAACTGTAAACTTATTTTTTTTGCTACATTATTTTTAGAACAAAGCTTTATAAGTATCAACAGGACAAAGCCGCGACCCAACTGATGCATTTCAAGGCAAACAAACGCCGCTCAGGTTTGTTGATTTCTGCCGACACAGCTAAAATTTCAGCTCAACAAAGAACGAATGTGTACATAGTTTCGATGCAGAAGCCATTTTCTCATTTCGGCAGACGACAAGCGCTTTCAATTAGTTCACAAACGCGCGGAAATGACACCGCGACCCAAAACCCACAACCGCCGCCGCTCAGCCAAATTAAATGCCATTTATTCGACCATACGTGACGTGTGACGTTGCGTCACTGCAAAATGCGTTGTGCTCATTAAATTCAAATGAAATTCGAAACGTCGGCGGTCGTTTTTATTGCGCTTAAACGCGCCACCGCAACGCAGCCGCACTCAAATGGCGCCCAGCCGCTTTTTGTGCCCGAAAAAATTGCATCTGTGTGTTTGTTTGTGTGTGTTCATAAAAGCGGCATTTAAATAATGCGACAGAACGGAAAATTCAGCAACAACACTTCTGAGCCGGCAGCCGTCGCCGGCTTCACTGGGCCGCAATTGAAACGTCAACGGCATTTCGTCACGCGGACGCTGCCGTCAACAGCAACAACAATAACAAAAATGTGAAAAATGCAGAGCGCAGGACAGAAAGGCGCACGGTGGGGGACAGTCGGCTGCTGACTGCTGGCTAAGTGGCAGCTGCTCAGCATAACCAGCGCAGTTTGTGCGTCGTTGTTGCTAATTTGCATGTAGAATGGTAGAATAAATAATTTGACTGGGAGACCGTTTTTTGCGAGCTGAGCACCGAAAATGTGGCAAAAATATTGCTGCGCCAAATTGTGCAGTCGAAACAAAGTTTAATCAAAAAGCCGCGCTATCAAATATTCGCCATTTGCAATTCAATTCCGGCGAAAATTCTAAGCAGGTAAATTAAAATGTGCCTTCAAAAGGCGACTTAAGCTGACAATTTGCGCTTGCGACCCCGTTGCCATCGCATGAATTTTTCATGTAATTGCCGAACACACACACACATGCACATACACACTGGCACAAATATATGCATGTAGTGAAAAACTGTCAATTAGCTTAAAATATTCTGCTTTTAGAAGAATTTTATATAAAAAGTTGAATTAATTTGTGCAACATTTTGCAGCAATGTGGGACAATGTTTCTGTTACACTTGTAACATGGGTTAGTTCAGAGTTCAAACAAGAATATATTGGGAACTTTTCCTTGTTCGAGCTTGAACTGTGGACAATCGGCTTGTATGGCTCCTTTGTCCAATCTGTGCCGATTCCGAACGGCAGGTTGGAGGCTTTTCAAAGGCAGTCATTTTAAAAGTGGCGGATTCAAGGGGTGTTTTGGGGGTTGAAACCCCTCCCGAAATATTAGGATCGAATTTAAAACTAAATACAAATCAAAAAGCATTTTATGAATATTAAAGAATTACTTTTTGAAACCCCCGAAATATTTTTCTGAATCCGTAGGTGAATTTTACTCTCTAAAGTTCATCCATACCGCTGAGATGACAGGCGTCGAAGTAAACGTTTCTTACTTGCTGTTGATTGATTTGGAATTCAAACCCATAGCCGACTGTGGCCCAACACTTTACACGCGGAAGAAAACTTAAGTGTTTGGAGGTTTTTTAAAAATCTGTTAAAGCTCTTGCGATCTTCTCTGATTCTATCAAATATTTAAGAGAATTTTCACTATTTTCTCCAATATATATTTCTACCGCCAGGCGTACGTACAGACAAGTGATTACAATCCCGAATAGTTTTATAATCCCAGCATCCCGGGATTGCAATTTTCTGTCCCGAAAATTGAATAGTTTATTTTAAGCAACTAAGTCAGACGTGGTTTTCAATCAAATAACTTTTATTTTCGTATTAATTACAATTCTCTGTTCTTCTACAATTTTCTGTTCTGTCAAACTTCATGTACCATTTGAAAGATTTGGCCACCGTTTCCGCTATTTCGAAAATAAATTAAATTCGGTGTGAGTAATATAAATAATTCAAGTTTCCTTATAGCTTTAAACCGCAAATGAAACTTTTATATCAGCTGTTTCTCTCCTCAACCCTTTTATTTACAACCTTTTCCTTGTGCATTGTGAAGTTGACGAATCACACTGGTGTAAAATTTTTGGTGGTTTATTTTTTGAATGGATTCAGTTTTGGAAGCGTAACTGAACTGCTTACTCTCCTGAGTTTAGCTGCTGGCAAATTTTTACTGCAAAAGTTCCCAAACAGAGCTTTGGTTGTACAAATTTGCACCAAGTAATCGTACACAAACAGAGCTATTGTTGCTTTGAAACTTATTCAAACATCACAAGTATGCAATTCATTTTTTGTATTAAAAAAGGTTTGCCCCTTTCGAAATTGAGAGGACAAAAGCAAATTCAGCATTGGATTTTCTCAATCCCGGGATTTTTCAGGGCTGAAATTGCCCGGGATTGCAATTCCTTGTATAGACAGATAGACCAACAGACGACTCCTAGCGTTCGTGAAAGTTTTTCTAAACCAATTACAACTAACCAGTACAACTAATGGCCTTGAAGTTTTAATTCAAAGATTACTTGATGCTTGTTGGCGATTACTTGAAGCATCTGCTAACGAGTTACTTGACTAATTTAAATTGTTGTTTAATTCACTTGTCGTGCAGTTGTGATTTAATCGCCACAAATCACAAAGACCACTTGCTAATGCAACTCAATCCTTGGCCGGCATTAAGGAAAATCCTCTCCAATTACACCGGCTAGTTTGTGTTTGCATTTGTGTTGTTGTTGTTGTTGTTTTTGCGGTTGCCTGATTGTGCAAATTGCCGCATTGTTTCATAACATTTAACCCTTTCCAGACGTTCTGCCCACTTTGCTCTGCTCTTTTAAAGCTTCCTTATACTTGCTGACCCTTTCACACTTCTAATAGGCAAACCCACTCACACTTCCGATTTTTACGTTTCCGGCGCCAGCCACAGTCGAAATGAAAGCAATTCATTCCTCCACTCACGCTGGCTGCTTGTATCTCGATTTGTACATTTGCCGAATTGCTCGAAAACAAAAACAACAAACTGAAAACCGCAAAACAAAACAATTTCTCGATTTGCAATGCTGTCGAATTTTTGTGTTCCTGGAAGCAGGAACTGCTTGTTATGTATTTGTTGTTGTTTAGGCTTTTTGCTGAACTGGACTGTTGGTATTTTTGTAATCGGTGATTCAATGTTAATATTTGCTTCACTCCGGGCACAAAACAATTGATTGCGGTGTTGGTTTACATTTTTATTGTTGTTTATTGTTTGCTGTGATTTACGGAACAGCAGAAAGCGGCACGAAACACAATTTAAACAATTTTTCATATTTTCATATTTGCCACACAGCCATAAGCGAATAATAATGGCCACAAATGTTATCTGCTCGCATTCGCCGGCAGGCAACGTGGCTGCTAAGAAGTACGAAATCAGTTTCTTAAAAAGTTAGCTGCGAAAAAAAAGCGGAGAAGCCATAAATTTCAAACTCTTACAGCACTGCATTTACTTTGGCGCAATTTAATCCCATCCTAACCCAAGCTTTTTCTGCTGCCGTTGTGTGCGCTTTGGGTTGCGGCATTTAAGACAATGAATTATGTTGATGCTAAGCCCGGCGCAGACAGCGTTGCCAGACTGTTGTGCGCTTCGCTGCTCACATGTGAGCATTTGTTGTTGCTGCATACGATATGTGCTGATACTGGTTTGAGCTTAGCTTTCGCTTATGCGGCGCACAAGTTCGGTGTGTTTTTGTTTCCTTTTTGCGGGTTGGATTTGCCGACGAGAAGCATTTTGGGCCAAACAATATGATTTGTGCCTTTGGGCCGACGGTCAACTCATGCGACAATCCGTTTGAACTGCTCCGGCCACGTTCTTCTTCTTCTGCACAACGACAAAGACAGTTTGAGGTTGGCAACAAGGAGCGCTTCAATTGCCAACGCAGCAGTGGCTTTAAATACAACCGAAATCACTCGGTGATGTGCGCATCTGTGTATTTGTGTTTGGGTTTATGTGGTCGTAAAGCACCTTACACCCGGGAACACTATACTTGACATTAATTAGACTAATTGCAACGGGCCATTTGCGAGGGCTGTGCTTGGCAAAAGCGGATCCATGTCGCACAGCAGCAAACGAGGTCACATGTCTGATTTGTATGGGGGAAAAAAATAAAATAGGAATAAATAGTGCGCAAGTAATTAGGGCTGCGGCAACTACAGGTATAAGTTTACAAGCGTTGCCTGCGGGCGGTGAACAGCAGAAGTGAGTGAAGATGCAACTGCGCGGAGCGAGAAACCGCAGTTTCTAAAGCCGAACTAACACACAGACTCGTTGAATTGGATGACTGGGCGTATGAGTAATGTGCAGTTTGCGCAGAGCCAGAATTGTCTAGTAAAGTGTTTTAATGTTTTATTCGACACATAAACACACTGATTGCAAAGTGCCGATTTAATTTGGTAAATGACGAGTGGGTGCCCCATAGGACCCATAGGAACACTTTGACACCTGCGTCAGCGACAAAAGTTCGGCTGCAAGGAATCTGCCGCCACTTGACTACTGGCCAGCACAAAACAATTCCATAATGCTACGCACGCGCGCTCTTATCACACAAATTAAACGCTTTCACATTTACGTGCGCTCTCATCATTAAATTGTAATGAGCAGCTGCCACGTGCCACGCCACGCCGCGTCACAGACACTGCCGCCGCCGCCTCCATCGTAGACACAAATCTTTGCTTCATATCGCCGTCGGCCACTGTCATTGTCGGAGTCGCAGTCGCAGTCGTGTCGCTCATAATCAAATTAATCTGCTCATAACAGACAATCGATATTTGCTAATCAGCTTTCTCATAATATTAAATCAACGGCACAAGAATAGCAACAGCAGCAGCAATGCTATTAGCCGCCACCGTCGTGCGCCGTCGTCGACGTTATATGCTCAGCTACTAATCAAGGATGCTTAACAGCAAGCAGCATAAAAATATCCACACTTTTATTGATTTTCTTCCAACTCATTGAGATTTTCATGGATTTGCTATTTTGTTGGTTTTGTTTTTGCTTTAAATCGACAGCAGACCACGTTGGCGCCGTGTGTGGGAGCACACGAGCAGCTGTGAAATTGCATAATTTCAACAGTGACACGGACCGATTTGCGTGCATCACTGTGGTGTCTGGCCTTGCCCGAGGACCCTGCACCGGCACCGAGCACAGTCGAGTCGTGGGCTGAGCAAAGCGCACACGCCATGGAAAGAGCAATTAAATTGCAAAAACACGCCATTTAAATGGAAAATTTCAATTGAAATGCAGCCGAGTGTGAGATTGGCTCATCGATTGGTCAGCTGGCTGCTGCTTCTATCAGTCCAAGCAAGTTTGCTGCGTATTTAGCGAAATTTATGCACAAAGTGAATGCTTTAAAAAGCCACCACTGCTCACATCATTTTAATAAAAACTCATTTCAATTCATTTGTGCTGCCAAAGTGTTGTTTTTCGCGCCACAGAATTTCATGTTTGTTTTATCACAGCGAATAAATCACATTTATCTGAAATGCTGTCGAAACTTGTTCGGCCACAACGTGATGAAGAGGCCAAAGTTTGTGCCTTTCCAGACAAAAACAAATTTCCATACTCGCATAAGACAGAAGCGTAGCCGGCGCACTGCTAGTTGTTGTAACGATGTAACGAATTCCGAACGAGAACCTATTAGCATCGCAGCGAGACGAAAACTTTTTGCCACTACTGCGCCCAACTTTGACCGTAGCCGAAAGCTCCACAACTTTTCTGGCGCGCTGTTTAAATTTAAATTGTAATTACGCCGGTCGTTGCAGCTGTTGTACATGTCTCGACAGTCAGCGCAAAGCTTTAAGGTTTAATATGGCTTGGCACCTTTCACACCTTTTCTGTGGATGGCGCCGACGACGACGACGACGACTGAGCAAATAAATATTCTTTGGCTGCGCTTAACCGCAACGTCGAGGCGGAGCGGCAGGGAGGAGGTGGCGGCGATGATGGAAATGTGATTAAAAACTTGCGAAGCAGTGGCGCAAAATACGTATTTGCCAAAATATTGAAAGTGTGAAAATGAAAAGAAATGTCTGGGGCGAGGTCTGGTGTGCTTAATTGAGTCGTGCGTTGGCTAACGCGGCGTATGATTAACAAGTTAGTTTGCAGTTTGAACAAAATATGATAATTTATTGCTAGAGCGACAAGTGAAAGGCGCGTGCAAGCGGAGGAACAAAGTTGAGAAGGGAAGTGGTGGGGTTGAAAGTACTGGATACTGATTGATAAAGAGGAGGCGAGACGTACAGAGGTGAACAACGTTTAGTAAGATGAGGAATGTGTAATGAAATTCAGTTAAAATAAATAGAAGAAAAAACTTGTAGTATAATAGGGACTTCTTTGCTATGTGCTGACATGTGACACTTGCACCATTTGTCGAAAACTTGGATTGAAAAAGTTTTACTCTATTCCATGCACACACTTGAATACCTCGTTTAAAACTTGTCCCCAGTGTCGACTACGAAAAGGTAAAGCAAAACGCTCGTTGCAGTCAAGTTTCACTAAACGCACAGCAAACGATTCTCAAGAGCAACAATTAAACTTGACGCAAAGCAGCGAACGAAGAAGAGGTGTATTAAAGCAAAAATACAAGGAGAACAATTAAATTTTGGAGCGTCGTCTTTAAGAGTGCAGTCGCACAACACGAAGGACTGCTTCCGGCGATTTTGCCACTGCTTCCGTTTCTTTCGCTTTGGCGGGGCCCAGTCTTGGAGTGCTGCATATTTGAAATCAAGTTAAATGTAATTTAATGCGCAGCGCATTAAACTAAATTATTCCATTTATAAAGCGTGCACAGCGGAGCACAATTCCGACGAGAGCAATCGCTGACACGCCCCCACTGCGCGCACATACGACAGCGGATGTGCACATTACGACTGCCACATGTATATGCAGTGCGACGGCGAGGGGGGCAGTGTGATTGTTGTAGCTATTGTGATTTTTGTTGTTGTCGACTGTCCTTCAGCAACGCTGGTGGCGCTGGCTGCAGCTGTCGTTGCAGCGTCTTTTGATGAGTTGGCTGCAGCGAAACTACATTTTTTTCCCGAAGAAGCAGCCAAATGCAGCCGCAGTAAGACTTTTATGCGGACTACGTGCAGCAGTGGGATTTGCTTGGCATTTCTGGTGGGTTTATTAAATTTTTAATAAAAATGAAATGTTTATGCGCATTGCGTATTTACGGACAACGCGCAGCTGTGCAATTTGTGCCACAAGCACACACGCTGCCAATCGAGTGGAAGTGGCACTTGCGGTCGAGGATTCGCCCGCATTTAATTCGCGCAGTTTGCATTTATTTTCATTAACGGAAAACCACTTGAGCGGCGCAATCGAATTGTCAAAATGCGCGTTCGAGCGCAAACTACTCGAAAATTAATTAACCTTTGGTGGCAACATAAATAAATACGTGGAAATGAAGTGCTCGAGCAGCCATGACGCATTTCGATGGAAAGCCACATTATCTCAGATATGCGCGGCACTGACGAATCCGTCGTTCGTCCAATGAACGACATGCAGAGTGGTCGACAAGTTGCCCAAAACAAGACAGCGTTGAGCACAACAAACGGATGTCGCGGCGCACGCAAAAGAGTTGAATTTGTAGAAAAGGGTAGAAAAGTGTGTCGGACTTTAAGTGAGCATCACGCAGACGTACATGCTGCATTACCGCATGTGTGCGTGTGTGTGCGTCTTTGCCACTAATCTCGCCGCTAAATGGGTAATAACGGCAGCGACGACAGCCACTACGACTACGACCCCGGCACCGGTGCTGTTGCTGTCGTTGACGTTGATGTTGACGGTGATGGTGAAGATGATGTTGATGATGCCATGCAACGTTGCCATAAACTAAAAATTAAGTGTGCAGCGCTGATGTGTGCACTAATGGGGGCAGAGATTGAGCTGACGAGTGCCACCACCCAGCCAGTCTAAGGTTGAGGCTCAGAGGCTGCTAAGAAAATCATGGCAAAGCTAAATGCATAAATTATGAACGACGTGGCGTATACGCAACCGCAACGCGCTCAACCATTGCAGTGACTGCGGCTGCTGCGTGTGGGCGTGCCTGGCCAACGCACTCATAACCAGCCCACGCATGCAGACGTTCCGGCATAATTTATGGCTAAATGTAACACAGAACTTCATCACGCATGCGACATTATTTGAAAGCAGCAGCGTCGACGTGGAACGGACGCGGTGCCGCACAAATTTTATGACGGCTGGTTGAACCGCATACATTTTGCATGAGCAACCGAGTCAACTATTTTGCACAGATGGGGACATGACAGTGAATTTGTTGCTTTTGTTGCTGTTGTTTGTTGTTGGGAATGCAACTGGCACACAATCTCGTCAGAAGTGGTGGAAGAAGGAGGAAAAGAGCGATGAGCGCTAATGAGACAATGAATAGAAGAAGTATAAAGGCGATGAAAGATGAAAGTAGAACTCTAAAGCAATAAGGTACAAGCACAAGAATTAGCTTAAAGATCTAACTACTTTAACCCTTTCGCTATTTTGTTGCCATATGGCAACATGCTACTTTGTGGACGTCTGCATCCTCTATGGTTGCAAGAATAGATTTTTTTGTTGGTCTTTAGAATAGCTTGAAGTTTTAGGAAAAATACGAAATTAACAAACTGAGTATTAAAGTTTAAAGAAGAGAAGTATACACGTTTTTTAATAGTATATCTTGACATAGTAGAGGAAGAAGAAGCAGAAAAAATTAGAGAACCTTTTTGGTTTGACGTTTGCTTTCAAGTTAGATAAATTTATTTTTTAATTTTGGCTGAAATAAATGAAAAAATATTCAAATTTTCGTTATGCGTACCAACTTTAATGTTTAAGTAATTATTACACCCACAACGATGTAGTTGCTCTTACAGAAAAACACTCTAAAATACAGGGTCCGAGTATAAAAATTAAAATTTTTTTATGGAATGTTAATAATATAACCACATAGAAGTTTAAGACGTAAAGTTTAAAAGTTTTACTTTCCCCAGTAAACCTAAAGATCGATCTGATGTGTTAACAGTTGGACTGAAGGACGGTGAAACATGAACCAACTCAATCAAACTTTAAATTGCATAAATGTTGTTCCAAATCCAATATTTCGTATCCAAAACAATCTAAATGTTTGATTGTTTAACGCCAATTCAATTTAACTTGATTGCATCAGTTGTGCGAAGATTCAACGAAAAGCAGAGCAAACTCAGAGCAGACAGAACGGGAAAATTTGCATCAACTTTGAAGGCGTTCATAGCGCTCCTGCGACCCTTTTTAATGTTATCCTTTCAAGCCTTTAAAATTCACTAATGGTTGGCATATGAGCCGCACCGCATTTGGGCGACACACTCGTTGGGATCAAAGGAAACAGCATTGTTTTTGTGTACGGAATTGCTGCTAAATAAACTAATTACCGCAAATCGTTCATGCTTACGCCGCAGCTCATGCACCGTTTGCCGCCCTCGCCCCGCATTGCCATTTCAAGTGCAAATCATTCGCACTCAGTTTTATTTGCTCATTTATTACCTGCCGCACGTGGGAGAGCTGAAAAATGTGTTCAAAATCCTTTAGGAAAACGTTTGTCTACTGCTCAAACACTGCCGACACACTCGCTGGTGAGACGCCGGAGCGCTGCTCGCTCGTACCCAACTCAACTGCTGGCTGGCTGGCAGTCAGACGCACATACACACGCGCACCATTTCACATAAATAACCGTTACTTGTGCGCTCCGAATCGGGTGTCAACATATCGTACATGCAACCTTAAGCCGTTAGACACCGTCAAGCTACACCAACACCAAATCCTCTTCCGTACATTCACACACCGACACCGACATCGGACTGAAGCGCCAGCTCGCTTTCCACGCTGTGCTCACCTTTTTCCCATTTTTTGCCCGCCCGCTAAACCCCAGCTTATCGTTCAGTGCATTTCTCGCTTTGTGTGCCTTCGCCATGATTTGCCCGTCGATCTCATTGTGTGCCATCTCATTTCATTTGTCTCCATTTTATTTCAATTCTTTGCCAGTTTCAGCATCCATTTTGCGCTTCTATTATATATTTTGCAGTTTCCTTTCTCCGCCTTCTGAGCTCCCACTCTGCCATTCATTTGACTTTGCCAACGAATCAGGTTAGCGCTGCCACCAGCCGAAATGCAGGGCGACGCGTCAGCTGCGTCTTGCCGGTCGCACGCTTCAACGGCACAAAAATAGACAACGTCGCGGCAACGGCGCCTGCGGCCGTTGAAAAATTGCCGTCGAAGCTGAAAGCCTAGGCGACTGTTTTATTCTCATCCTGATTGAAATTTCGCTGTTACGGGCACTGCGGCAACGAACCTTTTGTTTACAGCAGCAGCTGTGTCTTGTTGCTGCTGTGTTAGTGCTTGAGTCCTGTTGCACTCTGTGTCTGTGTGAGTGTATATAGGAAGCTGTGCAGCTTTAAGCGCCGACCGTGTGGTGAAAAGCTAACGAGACGGACAACAAATGAAAAGTTCTCGCACTGAAGAGCAACAAAAGCTCTAAAGCGGAACCGAGCGCTGACTGATTGGGCTTTAAACTAGAGGGAAAATGTTAACAAACCAGTTGCCAGGACTGCAGCGAAACGTATTGATTCCTATATTTCTAGTTTTTCCTATATTTCCTATATTTCTAGTTTGTTTGAAGTTAAGTTCGAGTTGAAATTTTGCCATCGTTCTTTTTTTTATTAGTACCAAAATGTTTTTATCATACTTCTGAAAAAGTAAAAGCTCTTTTAGATTCGAAATTCCACATTCATGAACGTCGCTTGTTGTAGTTGTCATTTGTCACGAAATGTTACGGCATGATTTAACACTCGTGTGATCGGGTAGTCTTATCTTACGTAAATGATCGGCATAGGTACAAATGTACCTATACTTCATTTATACGTAAATACGTTTTTTATCCACGTCTGTGTTTTTGTGTGTGTATCTATGCATGTATGTATGTTTCAAAATCCAACATGAAAGAATGGAACACTAGCGCTTGACCCTGGAATCGAAGTTTTGGGTTGGATAGGCTGGCTCTCTAAGTTAGATTATCGAATCGAATAAGACGTCCAATTTGCCGAAACCGTGTCAAGGTTTCGTCTACCTTCGCACCGCCATCAACAGCAGTAATGATGTCAGCCTGGAGATAAAGCGAAAGATTGATTACTCTTGCAACAAGTGCTACTACGATCTCGGTAGGCAATTGAGAAGTAGAGACCTCTCTTGACCAACAAATCTTGCACTCTATAGGATGCTCATCTGGCATGTGCTCCTCTATGGCGCTGAAGCATGGAAAATGACACGAAACGACATAGCGGCCTTTGGAGTGTTCGAGAGGAAGGTACTTTGCAAAATGTTTGGCCCTGTTCGTGTTGGTGACGACTATTGTATACGAACAAATAACGAGCTGTATGAGCTGGCTCGGTCATGTCTGCCGTATGAACGACGAAGCTCCAGCGAAAAAGGTGTTCGATGAGATGGTTGGAGGTCGACGGCGAAGAGGGAGGCCGTGTCTCTGGTGGAAAGACCAAGTTGAAGAGCCCCTGGTATCTCTTGGTGTGACCAACTGGAGAAGGCGCGCACAAAGCAGAGGCGCCTGGAGAGAAGTTTTGTGGCAGGCCGTTACACGATAACGGGTTGTCATGGCCAATTAAGTAAGTAAGTAAGTGTCAAGGCAAAAGTTGCATTGTAAATTGGAAAAGCATCTGGTTTCGACATTTCAAATATATTCTCAGTAGAAGCTCCATTCACACCAGCTACAAGTAGAACACCAATGTATACGTAGATCTCTGTGTCTGTCACTGCTTTCCAAGTTTGAGGTTCTTTATCTGGAATAGTAGCATTCAAATTTGCGACTGCATGAGTCTCTGACGGAGTCCTCCTTGGTTCCGAATAATGTTATGACATCTAATACGACTGCTAGTGGGTTCCTGTTTCCTTCACTGCATGCCGTCTTTGCCGTAGAAGCCGGCTCATCGACTTGAACACCTTCTATTTCGTCATCAGTAGACATACTGCATTATCAGCTTCTTCATTATACTCAACCCCCAAATCGTGTGCGGCCTCAGACTCCTCTTCTTGGCTATCATCTTCTGAATCGGCACTCAGCATTTGCCTACCCAATTCTTCTAGCGATACTTGGTGCTGTTCGTAGGATAAAACAATGCTCATTCCATACAAATAGCTTGTATTCCCCCATAGGTACAAATGTACCTATGCGGATCATAATCGCACTACTATTTTGTAAACCCATACTGTTACTCCCACGCCCCTTCTTTTTTTACTCCCACTTCAGAAATAGGTTCAAAATACATCAATAGAGGATAACCTGAAACCGCATTAGTTTCAATGCTCATTTGCGATTGTGGTCGCAATTAAAATAGCGTCATAGGTACATTTGTACCTATCCGATCACATGAGTGTTAAGTGAATAACACCCATTGAAATCGGAACTTACGAAAGTTGGTCTAAGACGTATTGGGGACCTATTGCACCGATTGGTCGCAAAGGGGTTAACTTCATATAAAATTTTCTCGAAATTTACCAGCAGACAAAGAGAGCGTTGGCTGAGAGAGAGTTGGCATTTCAAGGTGAAGCGAAGAGAGTATCCCAAAATCAGCTGTTTCGGCTCATAGTAAGTTTCGACCGAATTATTATTATTTTTTTTTAATTTTATATTTTATAATAATATTTGAACAATAATAATAATAGTTCTACAAATAAATACCTAGCAACACTGGCAACAGAAACCTTCGGTTGTCGACCGAATTTACTTTCCAGAATTATTTCAAACAATTGAAATCATACATAAATGCTTAGTAAACATGAACAGCAATTTTCTGTGTTTATATTGTTTTTATATTAATAGATTACTGTATATTTCACTGCTTTTTGCAACTATTTTCTGCAAACCGATTGTTGGTTTTCCCAACGAATAATTCGTTGTACAAAATTTATTTGTATTTAGTTGTTATTATTTGAAATAATCAAACCTAATATTTAACTTGTTTCCATTCACTCGGCTCGCCGCAAACAACCCCCAATGTCTTTTTGTTTATACAATTTCTCTCTTGCTCTCTCTTACTAATGCAATGCTCTCTTCCGCATCCCGATTTGCTCTTAAGCGCCATTCAAGGCTTCCGCGGCACTTTCACCCATCCTAGCGGCCGCTCCACCTGTCAGCCGCTTCGAGCTGCGTTCCACCGCCACTCGAGCGGATTCACTTTGCTTGCAGCGGCAGTCAGCAGGCGCCGCTTTCAAGTTTGCCGTTGTTTGTTGGTACCAATTGGTACGTGTGTGCGAGAGCCACCTACTCTGACAATAGCAACAACTAGCCTGGCAACCAACCGACCGCCCGCCCGACCGACCGGCCGACCGAACGAAAGCGCAGGAAGTGATTTGCCTGGTGTGCAATTCAGTTGATTGGCAACGCACTTGCCGGAAGGTACGGAAAATACGAGACGCTTGCGCGAGTGACGCTTTCGCTTAAAAATTCTGTCTATGTGCTCGCCTGTTAGTTTGTTTGTCCGTGCGAAACATGCGTGCGTGTGTGTGTGTGTGTGTGTGAGTGTTGGCCGTGCATCGGCAGCCAAATAATTAAAAGTGCCATTGGCTGAAGTAAAGTTTTATGAAATTTTAAAAGCAAAAAGTTGCAATGGCGATTGAAAAGTTGTTTAGTGAAATCAAAGTCGAATGGCTACAAGTGAACGAAAGAAAGCTAAATGCGGGAAAACGCGCGTAGTTCAAATCAATTTGTTTTCAATATTTACTTATAAATAATTTTTCCAAACATTAAACTTTTTTCAGTCAACTGATTCACTGAAGAAAAGTGAGATTCACATAATTGTTAAATAACGAAATTCAAAATTTACAAAATCTTAAAAAAAATTATTAAAAAATATTTGATTCAATAATATGTAAAAAAATTAAAATATTTTGAGCAACAATAAGAGGAACTTAAACTGACTAAAACTAATATTTTAAATGCATTTGAATATAAGAACAAACAATAAAATTAACAACAACCAAAACAGTTATTTTATATAATAAAATAGTTTCTTTATTCAATAACATTCAATAATATGTAAAAAAAATGAATGTATTTTGAGCAAAAATTATAAGAACTAAAACTGGCTAAAGAATAATGTATAAAATTTATTTCAATATAAGAACGAACAATAAAATTGACAACAAATCAAGTCATTCAATATAATATAAAGTTTCTTTACTCAATAATATGTAAACAAAGATTTTAATATTTTGAGCAAAAATAAGAGGAACTAAAACTGACTAAAACTAATATTTTTAATGCATTTGAATATAAGAACAAACAATAAAATTAACAACAACCAAAACAAATCAAGTCATTTTATATAATAAATAGTTTCTTTATTCAATAATATTCAAAAATATGTAAAAAATAATCAAAATATTTTGAGCACATATAAGAGGAATATAAATATAATATATATATACAACATATATAATGTATTTCAATATAAGAACAAACAATAAAATTGACAACAAATCAAGTCATTCAATATAAAAAAAAAAAATTTTGTATTCAATAATATGTAAAAAATAATCAAAATATTTTGAGCAACAATAAAAGGAACTAAAACTGACTAAAGAATATATTAAATTTATTTCAATATAAGAACAAACAATAAAATTAACGAAAACCAAAACAAATCAAGTCATTTAATATAGTCAAAAGTTTCTTCATAATTCGTGCAAATTGCCTTCGAATATTTTCAAATATCCGCAAATATAAACTCGAAATCTTTTTGCAATATCTGTGTGATCAGTTAAGGAAGAAAGATTTAAAGATTTTGTTGTTTTGCTAATTTATGTTAAATTGTTTTAATCGTTTCATACAAATGATTTGTTTTTAAGTTGCCCCGAAGCAGTTGGGTTTTTCTTTCAACACCTACTTAGGCATAGCTCACCACCCCATTACGGGTGGAACCAGTTCAACAGTCGCACCTGTTGCGGCTCGTGGTGTCGGCGAGCAGAGTGTTGTCAATAGCCTCGTTAAATTACTTACCCCAAAAATGTATGCCAGCGAAAAAGCCAAAATCATCGCACAAATAAGTACACAAGACAAAGGACAACAATAACAAAAACAACAACAACAACACCCCACACAGCATGCCCTTTCAGCCCGCGCAGTTAACGATAATACGATTTAATTAAATACGTACACAAACACGTCGAGCAGCCGCACCAACGCCGATGTCGACGCCGACACCCGCACCCACACACACATACAACAAAACCAAATAAAAACAACCATAAAACACCTACCCCGAAAAAGCAACAAGACAGAAATACAAGCAACAAAAGGGGAGAGACACGCTGAAGTAAAAATAAAAATAAAAATGAAAATAAAACAGTGAAAGCCCGGTCCCAATCGATCCACCAGGACCGAAGGTTGCCATAGTGAGCCCGACCGACTGACTCGGTCGCCTGGCGTTGGCGTTGGCGTTCGTTTGCGCGCCGCCATAAATCCAAACCGCTTAAAAAAGTTTGTTAAATTTGCTTAAATATTTTGCAATGCCCGCACAGCTCACAGCCGCAAGGACAAACGCATGCGGCCGCCTGTAAGCGCGTGTCAACGTTAATGCGCCCCAAAGTATGCTATACAACGGCGTTAACAGTAAATTTGTTAGATTTCACAAAAGCAAAAAAGTCAGAAAGCAGCACCGGGCAAAGGGCATCGATAAATGTGGATGCCCAACGACAACGACAGCAACACAGATGGCGAAGATCTGAAAAAAAGGATTAGCACTGAGCATTTTTTTTGTTGTGTTTGCCTTTGTTAAGCAGCCGTTGCGTGATTGTCTGTTATTGTTGTAATGAAAAGCTAAGTCGACGGGCGTCCGTTGTGCGTCGGTGTGTTGACCGTTCGTTGCGCGCCGGCTCGCTGGTCGTTTGTGCGGCCGCTGGCCGAAGGAAATTGCCGTTGCCACCTGCTGTTTTCTGCGGGGGGGGGGGGTGGGGGGCGGCGATGGGATTGCGAGAGCAGCAAATCGGATGCACTATGCCAACGAACCAAATCGTCTCGAAACAATGCGAAAAGCAGTGAAACCAGCGCTCAGGAAAAAACTACACGAAAAGAAAAACAATTGCCGCTGACAGACGACAAAGAGGCGCTGCAAGTGCCGAGGGCGACTCATTCGTCATTGTCGTTTAGCCATTAATTTTGTTGTTGTTATCGTAAGCCGTCAAATTGGTTGATTCGAGCTTCGAGCAAACACTTAGCCAGCAAATAAACACCGAAATGCTGCATTTCGCATGAATCTCTCTTCACTTGGCAGTTTTTCAGCAGATTCATTAATTTCCCAAATCTGCGCTCGTCTTCAATATTTCGTCGTTTCAGTTTGTTGCAAGTCAGCCGACCAACTGTGGCACTGGCAGCCTTTTTCATATCTCACTTTCCGTCTATCTGACTGTTGCGAACAAACGAGTTTGCGGGTACAAATGAACTCAGCTGTTCCCGATTGTTGTGATCTAAAATTCGATTCAACCCGCAAAAACGCCTCGTCGATTTGGCGCAGCTCGTCACGCATTTCTCGCCACATTTACTTGCAACAACTTCTGCCCTCATTTCGCTGCGTCACTAAGTTTCTTTTTATGGCTGTCCTCCGTTCACTGCGTCTGATGCTCTGTCCCGTCCGCCTTATCTCTTGCGACAAGTCTTCGTTGTTATTTCTGGCCTCTTTGCGCCGAAGCGCTAATTCGGACAAGTTTACTCGGTCGCTCGTAGGTTGCCTTATCTGCGATCGATTTAAAATAACTGCTTAAAATATATCAAATAATGCGCGCAAATTGCGAGTCACTAAAGAGTTAGTTGGGATGCGAGGGGCGGGGATGGAGCGAAGATGGCCATAAAAATTGTAGCGCGCCCTTTTTTGCCATTAAGTGCTGCAAAATAAATGGCAGTGCACGCACACACACGCAAACCTGCCGACTGCAGGCCACATGGGAGTAGCGCGCCGGCTGGAGCTGGGCGTGATATCATAGCCCCGCATGTCCTTGAAACTTGTAAATTAATTTGCTAAATTAATGTAAATGCTCATCCAAGCCACTGAGTACGTTACGGGCGTATTTTTGTGCATTCATTCATTCATGCGCTCGCAACACGCCCAGAGGAATTAATTAGCGCGCAGCGCGCCGAAACTCACTGAACCCCAAAAGACGGCCGGTCCGTGAGTGGGCAGAGGGACAGAGGCAGAAATGGAAGAGCGTCTTTGCACACCTGTGAAGCTGGACCAAATGTAACACTTTAGTGGGGCCAGAAAAGCTAAAATTAAACCTTTCGACCCCAAAGTTGCCTGAGAGCAACTTCGCCTTTTTGTTATCTTATAGTAAAAGCAGCGATTGATTTATGTGTTAAATTTTAGTAGGCACCTACAAATTCATATTTTTAGAAGTGAATTCAAAGCAAATTACAAAAATTTTACTGGGCCCAAAATAATTTAAAATCATTTGCAGAGATATCAAAGAAAGTTTGTGTTCTATTTGAAGTCTACGAATTGAGCGCGTTTGATCAAAACCCGGTTTCCTTTAACCCTTTCGCTACAGGTTTTTACAGGGGAAAGTTACAATTTTAAATTTTACGTCTTAGACTTCTATGTGGTTGTATTAGCAACATTCCATAAGAAATTTTTTAATTTTTATACTCGGACCCTGTATTTTAGAATGTTTTTCTATCAGAGCAACCACGTCGTTGTGGCTGTAATAATTAATTTAACATTAAACTTTTAACGCATAACGAAAATTTGAATATTTCTTCATTTACTTCAGCCACAATTAAAAAAAAAAATATAAGTATATAAATTGAAAGAAAACGTTTAATTAAAAAGTTATCTAAAGTTTACTGCTTCTTCTTCCTTTACTATGTCAAGATATAGTATTACAAAAACGTGTATACTTCTCTTCTTTAAGCTTTAATATTCAGTTTAATAATTTCGTATTTTTCCTAAAACTTCAAACTATTCTAAGTACCAACAAAAAAATGTATTCTTGCAACCATAGAGGGTTCCAGACGTCCACAAAGTAGCATGTGCCATATGGCAACAAAATAGCAAAAGGGTTAATAATGGTTATATAAAATCAAAAAGTAATAATTTTGTATTTTTCCATAAATATTAAATAGTTTTTCTGTAATTGAAAAATATTGATACAAAATTTATTTAACCCGTTTCGAGCTTAAATTGTTCAAAAGTAAACTAGCTCTGTGTCGTGTGCAGACTTCTCAGTGTTTCATGATTTAACCTTCAAGCGGGCGCGCGGTCATTTATAACCGCAGCGGTCGCGCGTAATCGAAAAGACCTACGGGATATAATAGAGAAATAAAGCACTAATTATACAATAATTATTTATTTTTTTGTACACAGATATATAATTATTGTATTTTAAGTCTAATTGGTGAAAACAAGTAATTAAAAAAGGACAGGCTACTAGAAATTAGAAATACATGTGACGAGTAATAATAATGTTACGAACGAAAATGTATTCAGCACGGTCGATTCGAAGCCACGCGCCCGCTTGAAGGTTAAATACCAAGAAGTAATATCGAGACATAAGATAAAATTCGGGGTCGAAAGGGTTAAGCATAATTCTTATGTTTTCATTGGATTCTTTTTTCGTACGACAAGTATTTATCTGAAAATTAAATCAAGATTATTTCTGCACCTGCACCTGCAACAATCAACGTGTCGACGGTTTCTAGCAGCGTCGACTTTGTGCTACTTTTGGCCGCATTCACGGTTTTCTCCGGCTTTGGAGCATTTATGACGTTAATATGCTTTAATAAAAATGCCAGAAATTCCGCAGCCAATGTGCGCTCGTATAGCTCGGCATATGTGACTGTGTGGGTGTGAGAGTGAAGGAATTCTCGGCGTGCTGCAAATTTTATTATCTTCTTGCTTGGCACTGCTATAGCAACAACAACAATAACAACAACAATGTTAAGGGCAAAAACAAATGCGGAAAACGCTGTGCAATAAGTTGCTCAGCCCTCGCCCGACGCCGAGCGGCGCGTAATGGGCGCGTCGTGCGGTTGCAGCAGTTTCGTATTATTATTTTTGTTATTTATATTCATGTGCAGACATTTTCGCAAATAAAGCAAAAGCCCAAGATTTGTCAGCCGGAGCGGAGCAGACGGGCCGCAGAAACAAAGCAGTGGCAGGCAGGCAAATGTAATGCCGACATGTTCGTGAAAAGCGTTTAACATTTTTATGCGACAATCAAGTGCGCCCGATAAGGATAACGTCGGGCGCAGACAAAGCGCAGGCGGCGAGCCGACAACCGAAAAGAACAACTTTGCGAAGCTTGAAGCAAAAGCAAGGCCCAACGACTCACGCCGCCAGCGCAGCAGTGCTGTAAAGGCCGCGGCGAGGGGCAGTGAATCTCTTTGCGTGATTGCTGGAGATGAGCGGAAAATGTGCCAAGGTCGGCGGCGCTTGCAAGCAATTTCGAAGTCGCCATTAGAAGTGCGAGTGTGCGATTCAACTTCACCGCCAATGAATTTTTACTGCTTCACGCCAACAACATTGGCATTGGCGATGTTCGGCGTGCGCGTGCAGTTATTTCCAGACCATTTGATTCAACTTTGCGCATAATTTTCAAAGCGCACCAAAACAAAGTACACTTACACACACACGCACATACACGACCATAAACATGTGTGGGCGCGCTTTTACTTTTCGAAATTAATTTTTTATTCAGTGTTTCAGTTTGTTGTAATGGTTTTTGGCGGCTGGCATCGCCGTGAATCGTCGTAAAAATTTGTGTTCCCCAAATGTGTGCAAAATTGTTTCCAGTGCTTTTCGAATTGGCATTTTTCACTTGCATTTTAGCCAACAACAATTTTGGGCAATGGCCAGCGGGCTCAGCGACTGTCAGCTACGAAACGCTGCAGCGTGAAAATCGCCAAACGGTCTAAATGAGCAAAAACAGCAGAAAACCCTTCAAAGGCAAATTCAAATTGAAATTAAATAAAACAACAACAATAACTAACAAAATAACACCAACAACGCGAATCGCCCGAAAATGTCGCACACGAATTCCCGCCTCATCTCGCCGCCGTACTTTCGGCGCACCGCTGCCGGCGCTGTGCCCGGCGTGGCCACGCAGGTTGCAGCACACGCGACCACAACGACAACAGTGCTAGCGGCAACTGCGACAGCTCATAGTAGCGTCAGCAGCATTACAAGCATAACAACAACTAATACAGCAGCGACAATGACGGCGACAGCGACGACCTGTGTGACGCATGTGAGCAGCTGCGAAAGAGGAATTGGTGCGGGCACCCACCTCGCAGCGGCCAACAGGCGCGCCACCAACTCGTCGCCGTCCTCCTGTCCGGACTCGCCCATAAGACGCGTTTCGTCCAGCCTGAAGAACTCGGCCATGGGTTTCGCCTCGCGCTTCTTCAACAAATGCAAAGCGGCCACATTCACCGTTGACGGCGCCACGTACACAATAGGTGAGTCGGATTCGGATTCGGATTTAAAGAGAAACTGGACGAGGCGACATTAAATTCAATGTTTGTACAAGTATTCAAATTGCTTCCAGTGTCCATTACAAAGGACAACAAATGAATTTTTGCATATCGTATTCGTTCAAGGATATCATTGCATGTCAGAATACGTAGGCATTTTTCTTGGTAAAAATGTATCTTTGCAACATTATATCTTTTAGTTTACTCGTACTAGGGATTGCAATCCCGGACCAGTTTTATAATCCCGAAATTTTCGAAACTGAAAATCACAATCCCGGGATACCGGGATTTTTTTCAGGATTGAATATATTACTTATATATATATTACTACTTACTTTAATCCCGGGATTTTCGGGACTGAAAATCACAATCCCGGGATCCCGGGATTTTTTTCGGGATTACATATAGTACTTTAAGGAACTAGTTCAGACTTTTTTTCAATCAAATAAATTATATCTATGTGTTAAATACATATTTGTATACTTAATTTAAAACTAAGAACAAAATATTTATGACAAATAAGTTAAAAACGCGTTTAACTGCCAAACCATCTGGCTACCCTGCTGAAAAAGGCATCTCTCTGGTTCAATACTAGTAGATCAAATCGTATTATATGTAAATCTTCAAGTTTTGGCCATTCAAAATAAGTGAAATTCGGTGCGAGTAATAACTATCAATAATTCAAGTTTCGCTATAATTTTAATTCTCAAAGGCTGATAAGTTAAACTTGCATGTTTTTAGAAAATTCTAGTTGTTTACTTTTTTTAATGGATTCATTTTTTAGGAGCGTAAGCTTGTTTACACTTCTGATTTTGGTTACTGGCAGATTTGTACTGGAAAAGTACCAACACAGAGCTAGTTTGAACAAATTTGTAAAAAGTAGTTATACACAAACAGAGCTATTGTTGCATTAACACTTATGCAAACGTCACAGGCAATGGGCAATTTATTTTTGTGTTAAATAAGAAGGGTTGCATTTTTCGAAATCAACGTGACAAAAGCAAAAAGTAAGCTTTTTTTTGTTTCGATCCCGGGATCGGATTTTGTCAATACCGGGATTTTTCGGGACTCAAATTGTCCGGGATTTCGGGAATCACGATCCCGGGATTGCAATCCCTAACTCGTACTTGTTGCAGGAATTCAATTACATTGAATAAGCTGAAAAGTGTTCGTCCTGATTTAATGTTGTGCTGCTTTGATTTCGATCCGGAAGGGACTAGCACATCGCATATATTAAAGTAAATTTTTATAGAATTCCTTGTGTGCTGCTCTCACATTCGCATAGCCAATAAATGCGAGAACAGCTACAGCTGCGAGAAATAATCAGCTTGGAACGAATAAGTGCACCGCTCAAGGTTGCCCACTCAAAGTTTTAAACATCCAACAACAGACACGTTGCTCCGGGTCAAACTCAAGGCGGTCTCGACTCAAGGTGTGCGCTCGGTCGCTTGTTTATGTTGTCACTGAGGCGCTGTCACTGTCATTGTCGACGACATTGTGGATGCGGCCGGTGCCGTGGCCGCTTCAAGTCTACGTTGTTGTTTGCCTCACTTTCGCTTGTTTCTTGAAGGTGGCGGCAAGAGCGGCGCGCAAGGATGTTGCACTTGACTGGCGCTGAGTATCGATTAGGGCTGCCACAGGCGCATGTCGGCCGGTTTCCGGCACTTGCAATTCCTTTGTGGAGGCGCCTCTCTGTGCATCTTCTGCTCTGCTCGGTTAGTGAATCTATTAAATTCATTCGCATTTGTCAGTTTAATTCCATTCTGACGCGCGCCCAGCTCCGGCTGCGTTCAGTCAGCGGCAATTAAGTGCTTGAAATATTTGCCAGTCGCCTCCAAAGACATTTGGGCGGCACAAGCAAAAACCGGGCTCGTGCGCGACGCTCAGCGAAATGGAATGTTATTTATTTGGCTGCGCAGAAATGCTCGAAGACGAATCGGCGACACAGATAAGCAAATCAAAGTCGCGCACACATTGGAGCAACGCCTTAATGTATGTGTTTGTTTGTGTGTGTGAGCGTGTGAGCCATATTCGCATTGACGGCAGACGCGCTGTGAAGCGCAGCAATTTCGCATTTTGTCGACTTGCCAAGCGGGAGCGGCGCGACGCTTCAAGTGGCGCACACAAAAAGCGCAACGCGTGGTGCGGGTTTGTCTTTTTCACCAACTTGACAGCACAACTACACACACCGTCGATTTCGTATTCGTTCGAGTTTTCACAGATTGGTTGCCAAAACATTTCTGATCAAAAACGCATCAATTCATGCCACCATTTTTAAGACCAAACAGTTCTGCGTCTGTGCGCTCATGCGGCCGCCGCTCTCCACCCTGGCTACGCCCTTGACAAACACCTGACAGACGCACCAATACGCTCACACAACTAAATACATATCTATTGTATTATGCTATATTGTGTAAATGTGCACATACGCGAGTGTCAGTGTGTTGGTGTGTTGGTGTGTCCGCAACCATTGCATTCGAACGCGCGAACGCTTGGCTGGATTGTTGGCTTGAATGCATGGCTGAATGGCAACGTTGGAGAAGAAGAAGAAGAACCTTCAAAGTATGTGTATTGGTGTGAGGCCCGGAGGCAGTGCGGAGGCCATAGACGTGTCTCCCCTGTGTGAAATTTTCAGCAGATTATGCTGACGCCTGCCGGATTTGTTCCAGCGCGTGTTTGCAGCCTCAGTGGATGTGTGTGCGTCAGCGCGTAGGTGTGCGTGTGTGTGTGTGTGCGGCGGTGCTGTGATAAATGATAAGACAACGTTTTCCGATATCCTCCTCATTTTTCTCATCTTTCTGTTGTTGTCGTGTAGCAAATCGAATAAATTAAATACAGAATAAAAAAGTTTGGCTTGAAGTTCATAGCGATTCTTAAAGTTGATTGAAGCTCGAATGAGTCGCTTGACGATTGGCTGGCAATGCTTGGAGTTTCGATCCTGAACTGCAACTTGGGGGTCTTAACTTTTCTCACGTACTTAGTACTTAATTGTACTTTCACAAAGTTAAACATGTTCAGGCATTTCCCCCTTGAAACCTTAAGCTTGCTTTCAAACAATCCCGGCATTAAAATCTCAAAATTAGCAGATAATCCATAGTGGGATAATTGCTTATTTTATTATTATACATTATTTTCATTATAGCTGGACAACTACTAACTAGGACTGTGACTACACTCTCGCAAGCGCGCAACACACTAAATAGAATTTTAATTAATTTAAAGTGTGCACAATTTCACACTTTGCGTCACTTTACATTGCGCCACAAAATGACCAAAAATCCGCTGGGAGTTTACTGTGCAAACTGTTTCATGCTTCGGGACGTGCGCGGAAAGCGCAACAAATTGCGATCGTAATGCGCGACCAGCGCGTTCTACAACAACAACATCGACAGAACAATGACGCGAAGCGGACAGGAAAATTGTGAGGCAATCTGGTTAAGCATTTTATTTGTGCGGAGAAATAAAAAGACCCCTCCATGAGCTCATTACTTAAGAGCAAAATTAAAAAGGGAAGATGAAGCATTATTATTGTGGGATGCATTATTTACGCAGACCGTCAGAACGCAATGCATACTCACACATTTATAAAGATGCAGGCGGACTCCATTAAGGGCTGGTGGAACTTTCTCGTAGTAATTACAGCGAAACTCAATTCAGTGCATGGCCAATAAAAACCCAGCAACATTTTTGAGTTCTGCTAATGTCTAAAGTAATCGAGAAACTCAGCTCCATCGCTTAGCTTCTGAAATAGTTACGTAAGGGATTACATTAACCCAAACATGTCATCGGAAGTAACCACTTACATGTCATGACCTTGGAACGAGTTACATGAAGATTTCATATATAATCACGTCTAGGACATGAATTAAGTAGTGAGTTACGCAGAATCCCTTCAGTAATTGCTGAAAAATAATGAAATATACAACCATCTTTTTTCAATGGTTTTTTGTTAGTAAAAATCCATTTTATTTAACGAAAAACAAATATCGAAAAAAGTAAAAATATTTATTAAACAAGGATTGTAAAATCAATAAAATGCTTATAAATTATGCATTTACTATATAGGTTAATTTTTAAGTAACACCCTTAAAACAAAGCTGGACTCTTTAGCTTTCCTTGCCTTGACCGTCTTTCTACTTAATCTTCTTCCCTGAACGTTTTCCGACAATTCTTCCCACCTAGGACCATACGACAATTAAAAGAAAGCCTCGTTGCTTCCTTTAACTGCTTCTGAAAAAAAAATAAACCGAATAGTGAAAATATAGTAGTTTACTTACCAAATAATACCGTAACGATGAGGTATCCTGTCACTGCGCTATGCATGAAAGCTTTTACGGGCATACTTTAGAGTACTGCAGACTTGCTATAATTTCGATATGGCAAGGATAGTAATGGGATGTGCGAGAACGATCGAGAGATAGTCCAATTGGAATGTGCGAGAACAATCGGCGCGAAGGCAGCCGGGTGCAGCGCAGAGGACGAGTTTTATTTGAGCAAGTAAAGGGAAAACATGCAATAGTCCGATAAGTAGTAGCAAAGTGTAAATTTTTAAATAAAGTGATTGCTAGTTTTGGAATGTGTTTTGCGTTGGGTAATTGAAGTGTTTTATTTTTCAAGCACAATCCAGAGACGAACTAAAGAACAAATTTTCGTAACAATACTGAGATCTGCTTCTTGTTTTTCTGCAACCTGTAATATTCAATAACTCTATGAAGCATTGGTGAGAAGGACTGAATGAATCCCCCCCAAAATTTTTTTAAATAATTTTCCACTACTTTCCTCATATTCGTTGTATTTTGTAACCTTTTCTTATAATGTATTAGTTATGATTTAGTTGTCCTAACGATTTTATTCTCTTCAAACTGTCACACGCGAATGACTACACGCATGCTTCAGCAGGACCTGTCTTAAATTTAGTTGATTGCTGCGTCAATTGCAAATAAAATGTATTTTTCAAGTTTACACAGTACTTGTAAGTGAAGAAATAATTCACATATATTTGACAGCATTCCCCCATGCATTACAAGTAGACGAAAGAATAATCTAGAATGACCCATAATCGATTAAATAAACTGCTAGCCATTGCTCTGGCATTTCTGTAATGCCTTATGTAAGCGGTTACCATCGCAAGGGGTTAAAAAACCGTCACAATTTTTGCTGGGAAAGAACAACAGACAACAAAACCAAACCATAGAAACACAATTACCTACAAGAAGTGATATGCTGGTGCCGGCCCGAGACCGACCCACCATCACACACACATACGCACACACACTTAAAACCCAATTGTGCTTGCAACTTGGGATTCTGCAGTCGTTGCAGGCACTATCCGCCTTTCATTAGGAGCAGCTTTGTGTGTATGTGTTGGTATGCCGACGCAACAGTTGCTTTCAATTAACCAACATGCACACACTCACACACGTACACTGGCGTGTCTAATGGGGTAGCACACCAACAAACGCCAGTGAAATAAATTAGGCGCACCGGCACAAAATGCCAGAGTTTCCAAGTAAGTGGAAAGTTGAGGCGTTTCGGAAGCGAAAGCGCGCATCACAGAGGAAAAGAAAAGTCTTCGATGCGTTGGCAACAGTTCGAGTAATCTTTGATTCTTAAATGCTCTGCCGTTGCCACAACGCTCTGCCACATAGCATCACCGCTGTCAGTGGTACAGCCAAGCGTCATTGCCAGCCTTGCTTTGACTGCACTGCAAGTCAGGTCAGCACAGGCGGCGCTGAAATCAGATTGAACGCAACCGGCACGCGCCACAAACGAGTTGTAATGCAACAACTGTTTTTCCTCTGCAACAGTTAGCAGCGTCATCAGCAAAAACGTCGCTGTCGAAATGCATCGAGTGCGGTCAAGCCGCGCGGAAGTTCCAGCTGTCTGAGAATCGGCAGTGGTAAAAGAAAATCCACGCACAACACACACCGAGATCTAGTAGAGCGAGAGTAGATAGGTTGGGGAAACGGGGCAGTGACTTTGTAATTTCTTTTAACCGAGAGAAAGCTTTCGAAGGCCCTCGGTCCGAATGGTTTATACAGTAATTTTTTTATCGATATACGAATGAGTATTCTCTGAGATATATCTATGTGCGTGAGTGTGAATGTGAGTGTAAATGTGGCCGTGTTTGTTTGATTGGCTTTTGCGCGCTCAATTTGAAAGTCAAACAGCGAATTTCACACTCGCATTCACAACAGTATCGTTCTTTGCTGTCTCTTTCCCTCTGCAGACATCATTCAGCTGGAGATCTGGTCAGATTTTATTAGATGTTTGTTCAATTGTAGCACGAGTGCGGGTTCAACACCCACTCACATTTTCACACACACATACACAGCAACGCCACGCTTACTCTGATTTTCTGGAGCAAAAGGCAGACACTAGTTGCGTCCAGCTGCGAGGATCGGGTCTCAACTGGGGAGACCCATAGTTCAGCTGCTTCAGTGGATCTGCCGCACCACTCACAGCTGCACTGTCAGCCGCCGCTCCGCCATTGCAGTGTTGCCACTCACACTCAAAGTTTATTGCCCAAAGCGTCTGCTCGCAGCTCAACACACTTTCAACAGCTCGACACGTCTGTCATGACTGCCAACGCGGTCACACGTGCAACAAGGCCACAGTGCAGCCGTTGTTGCAGTCTCTCTGCAACTGATTTATTTCCATTTCGATAGTTTCAGGTGAATTTCGCCCTCTCGCCATTTTCTCATGAAATCGTCTTTGTTTTTGTTTTTATTGTTGTGTTTGCGGCGATTTGCACGTTGCAACTTTTAATGCTGGTTTGTCTTCTTCTTCTTTTCTCAACCTGTTGGCCTCTGCTGGCCAGCATCACGTCTCTCAAGTTTATTGTAGTTGATGGCAGCGTCGCATTTGCTGCTCCTGCAGTCAACCGACGGTTTATCGATTTTGCGCGCATTTGCCAAAATTAAAACGGATGGCGTACGTTGCTCTGCATGCGGCACTGCAGATTGGAGCGATGTGGCCGGTTGCGCTGTTCATCGCTTATCGATTTTAGTGTCCCCAGCCGGCGGTCGTTTTGGCTTTTCGCATTTGGAGCTGCAACGAGGGCGGAAGGAGTGAATGGCTGACTGCGTAAGGGCAACGTGTTGAATTCGCCAGCGCTATTTTTGGTTTTGTGTGTGTGTGTGTGAGTGCACTGAAGTGTCTGCAACGGCGAGGAAATGAAAATTGCAAATTCACTGTGAACGGCCGATGAGTAAAATATTCGGCCAAGTGTTGGCACTGCTTCTGCACAAACAAATATTTTGTTTAGTTATTCATAACTTTTTATGAATAGCCGCAATGAAATTTTCACAGCTGTGTCAGCTTCAAGTTTACAATAGCATATCTAATGTGTCGTATTTTTTACGCATAGAGGTGTAGAATTCCGCAAAAGTTGTCACATTTAAGGCCCAAAATGTGATATTTGCTGCTGAATTAAATTTCGCGCCGAATGCTCGAATTTCTGCACATCTGAGCGACCATTGGGCAGCTGGAATGATTACAGTTTCCGCAACGAAAATAAAACTTTGCGAAATTGTAAGCGATGGCTGTCGAGTGCTGCCCGGCCGTCAAGCTGCCTAAGCAGACGTGAAATGCATGGACTCCGAGCTAATGGAGCGCACGGGATTTGGCCAGAAATCCGATCTGGCAGTGTTATGAGTATTTATGTGTGTTTGTGTGCGTGTTTCGGCCTGCGTGTGTGGCACATATGCCACGCAGTCGGTGTGTGAGTGTGTTCGTGTCTCTGTTAGAATTATGACCCGCAGTCAGACTGGACGCTGGCACCACTGAGATTAAAATTAATGTTAACAACAATCACAACAACCACGAAAACTATACTCGAGCGGACCATGAGCACAGCAAGTGTGACAACGCGCAACAATAAAAATATTTTGACATGTCAATAATGGCCGCAGGGGAATTTCATTCATGGCTTGTTGGCCATTCAGCCTTTCACTCCCGCAACCCAACTTTCAAAGTCCGGCGGCCCACTATTGTTGTTGGCACATGTTGGCTGTTGGGGGACAAAACAAGACTCACAGTGAAAATCCTCGAGGCGAAGGTGGATTGTTCCGAGAGTTGAGAGATGGACGATGCAGGGTTAGAGACGAAGCGGCGCAGCGCTCAAAATTAGACAATTTCAATTCAGCCGATTAATAAAACCAACTTTAATCGAAACACAAAGCAACAACACTAGAGCCAAAAGTTGTCTCCCCGTTGCGACTGCCGAATGACAAAGTTGGCGAAAAGTTGTCTAGGCGCAAAAGTGTTGGATGAAATTATCAAAAATGTTCTAATTGTGCCGGTAAATGGCAAAAGTTTTGGAGCATCCCTTTGTTGTTGCCATTACAATTGTTGCTGCAAACATGTCAGTGTTTCGTAAATGTTTCACTGATGGTTTTAGTGCGGTCGATGTTGTGGGGGTTGTTGCCATTCGGTGTGCTCCCTGAATAAAGTTTCAAAAGTATGTTTTCCCATTTGAGCAACACTTGACACTGCGTTGAATGAAACGTAAGCACCAAAGGAAGGGAAGGAAGAAAGGGGCGAACATGAACAGATTGCTTGAAGAGCCGAAATGAGAAGGTTTTCATAACTTGAAACTGTTGTGTAGTGTCAAGTGTCAACACGCTTTCTGCCGCTGTGTGGTGGAACCCACATTTGTACTAAAGCCCACATCGAGCAGAAGAGTAAGACGACCTGCAATTAGACACCAATTCTAGACACACATTTGCTAAGCACTTATTGGGCGATTACTTTCCGTCCGTAGGCAATGTGTGTGTGCGAGTCAAGAGATGCCAGACGCCAAGTGGAGCACGAGACATGCTCCACCTGTGGCCCTGCAACAATTTCTGCTCACACATTTTTACCATTGTTGTTCTATTTTTGTATTAAGCTTTCGTTACATGATTTAATTTCCCTAGAGGAAAAAATGCGTTGTGTTTTCTACGAAAGAAGTTTTACGGAAACTTTTCATAGCCTGCGGAGAAAGCAGCCGCCGAAACGAGAAGCGGTTTTACCTATAGTTGGTTTTGGTATTTGGTGGTTTTTGTTCAACGCTTTTGCACATCAATGTCAATGTCAATGTTGTCAAAATTAAAGGTTCTAAAATAAACGAAACAGCTGAGGAATGAACGGCTCTAAAATGCTGAATAGAATGACGAGTAGTTAACACTGCATATATCGCACACGCACTACAAAAGTGACACAACTCAAAATTTTTCATTTTCGGGTTTATGTGTTAATACTGTGCATAATGCATAACATAAATCTACCAATCAGCAAAAGCTCAGTATATTTTGTTGTTGTTAACTGTTGCGAAACAGTTAACAGTTAAGTTACAGTTAGGTCTCTCTTCATGTCAGAAGTTTGATGCTATTTGATCGCTGCAGCTCAATGCAAAAGAGTCCTAACTCAAATTGTGTCACTTTTGACGAAATACATTTTTGTTAAAGTGAATTTTAAGCAAAATTCTGACAATTTTTGTATATATTTTTAATTATTACATTTAATTATGCATTTTCAGAATTTTTTTTCAACTTTTTAACTGTCATTTATAATTATTAAATTCAGAAAAAATGGCATAACTTGTAATAATTCGGTAATTATTGAATTAAAATACGGTTACGAAAATTCCAAGGTTCGTTTTGATTGTGTTTGAAAATAAAACAACTTCAATTATCTGGTATCTACACTTGTTACCACTTTGCTTGCTCAACACAGACTCGACCCCTTGCGCTGCAACTGCTGCTCTTATACTAGTTTTCTTATCGCGCCGAAGTTTCTTGAAACTTCCAGTTGGAAAGCGCTCGACCATTCTCGCACAGCCCATTTCTTCGAGAACCATCCTTGCCATATCGGACTATACCAAGCGAATTATACCAAATTTGCCGTACTTCAAAGTGCAAGCCTAAAAGTATGCTAGGAAAAGCGTTCATGCACAGCACAGAGTGCCTCTTCGTTTCAATATCATCAAAACAGTCACAACTCAAAATTTTGAATTTTCTAGTGTAATATAAAAAAAAAATTCTTGCAACTTATAAAGCATAATCTGTAAGGATTTTCTACTAAACGGTTTATAAGTTATTTAACCCTTGTGTGCCCACCCAGGTCTGGCCAGACCATATTGAACTTTGGGTCCACTTTTAGTAAGGTTGTAGTAAAGCTATTGGGTTCATATTTAATGATATCCTCAACTGATCCTTTCTAAGCACAAAAACCAATACATGAACAAAATTTTTACAAAAACAAGGCGAGAATCGTGCAAAACGTATTTATACCCCTTAGTTGAACCCCCTATGGTCTGGCCAGACCATGGTGTATTTTCATACAAAGTTGCCTGTTATTTTCAGTTTTTTTTTTATTTTCGGTGTAATTAGTGTCAGAATTGTTTATAAAAATTTTTTGTCGTTTGTTCCTTATTCAGTTATCTACGGAGCATAGGGCTGCAACTAGCTTTTACCATCTGACCCGATTTGAAGCACTTTTTTCGTGCCATCTCGTTAATAGTGACATGAGTTAGCTAGCGCAAAATGTACCTGGTCCAAATGTTTTTCACTCGCCCTGGCTTTTATTTTCTTTTAGATTAGTAAATTATAATTTTTGTTAGAAAACAATGTCTGAACACATTCAAAATTAATATTTATCCATTGTATTCGCTGTTATATTCGTGTTTTTGGTGTCAACTTAATTACATTTCTGAAGCGAAGGAAGTATTTGTGCTCTTTTCGTGTCTGATTTTAACCAATTGGATTGTATGTTTTCTGTGACAGAGATTGAAGGAAGAGATTGAAGGCAAATGCTATTTCGAGGATAACGTGTACATTATTTTTGAACTTCAACGCTGGGGTAACATCAGAGACAGGCAAATAATTCTCGCAATTGGCTCATTGAATGAATACGTAGTTCTGTGGGATAATTGAATGAACCACCTCACTTTTTAAAGTTTATGGAGGATTCATTTGTTGCTGGAGGTATCAGACCAGTTCAGCATGAACAGTAACGTGTTGAGTATGTTATGATTGAACGGAATGTTTTAGAAGATATTTTGTCTTATTGACAGCTAATAGTTCGCAGTGTTGTGTATTAGTTAGCTTCCTTTTCGACTTCAAAGCACAATTGTCAATAGTGAAAGGAATCTAGAAATAAAAATGTGTTCGATATATCAAAACACGATTTGTATATGTCCAATATAAAATCTCAATGTGTTTGAGTCATTATACTGCATTATACCCCTGCAACCACTGCATTGGTGAAGCAGTTGAGGCAAATCCATAACAACGTATTTTACGTTTTTAATTTTTTTCCTTACTATCGTATATTTTTAATTTCAAAATTTATTTATTGAAGTTGAAATTCGCTGTGTATTTTATAAATCAAGCATAATTTTACCTTTTTACCTAAATAAAAAGTAAATAAGCAACAGAAATTATTGTATTCACACTTTCTTGTTTTTTTTGACATGCCTACACACACAAACATACGCAGACAAACACCCACACATACTAAGATATATATAAACTCATCAACAAAAATATAAAAAAATATATTAACCAGCACAATCCTCGAATATCCTCTTTTTTGCACCATGGTCTGGCCAGACCATGGGGGGTTCAAGTATGAGGTTTTAAGTGGGTGCGCACACAAGAGTTAAAAAAAATTGTATTGAGCTCAAAAACAGTTTTTTGCGTTTCCTGAAAAATAAAAAATTTTAATTTGTGTCACTTTTGTTGTGCGTGTGCGATATGGTATGTATGTGTCATGTCATGCAAGTCTTTCTGTTCAATGTTTGTCTTTCGCGCCTCTCGTCAAATGTGGTTAAATTTAAATTCAAAATGTCATAAACTGAGATTTGAAAAAAGTTGGCACGAAAATAAAATCCCACGCTTCCTTCTTCTCATGGAGGCGCACCGGAAAGTCACGCCCGATCTAAGCCAAACTTATGTCATTCATATTTCAACTTCTTCGTTGCCGCAGCAGACAACCGCAGCAACACTCAACCGCCTTCAATGGTCGATTGCTATGCAAATCCTTTTAGGGACACATTTCGTGACATGTTGGGAGGCAGGTCCCGCGTGTCTATTATTCATATGTGCCCACACTCATACAAACGTAAGTAGGCACATGTGAGTATGACTGTAAATAAATAAGTGAAAGAGCTACTGAAGGTGCGTTAAGTTTGCCAAGGCGCGTTGAGTTACGCTGGGAATGAAACGTTGTATATTGCATTGAAAAATTGTGACTATAACCACAGAAAGTCAGAAAGTCAGACATACGCACACACACACATAAGTAACATACACCGCAAAGCCGCTCAAGCAGCCACATCAGGCGGGAAACAGTTAAGCACCGAAAGTGCCAATAACATTGAAGAATTATAATCAACTGTGCCAGTTACACTCATTCAAAGGGAATCCTTTAATTTATATTATTCTTTCATTGGGCGAACCTGCGCCTGAGTGCGGCACATGCCACATAGCAACATAGCAACACAGCCCTGGCAACTTTGCTACAAGCATTTTCCTGTTTAGTGGCGCTGAAATGCGTGTGTGACGACAATGGTTCGTCACTTTGCAGCGGAAGCACGCGACCACATTCGCTCACAACTGCACACGAACACACCCATTCGTGCGAGAATGTGAGTGTGAGTGTGTGGCCGGACGGATTGCCGCATTCGCCTGCATTGTTCAATGGCATTTGATGATTTTGTTGGCATTGATTGGCATTATTGGATTTTAATTGCTATTCTTTGACGATTTATTGTTTCATTTATTGCCGACCACAGCAGACAAACACACAGACGCGCATTTGTAATTATGGCACCTGAAGCACTTCTGTGCAACTGTGCAACATGCAAATGTTTGCTATGAAAGCATAAATAGTGGATTTGGCTGCTTCTTCCTCTACTTCACCGGTGAATCTGTTAGCTTGGCTCACTTTACGGCAGCAAGTTTATTGCAGCCAATGTTTGCATAAATCAACACTTTTTTTTGGCCCCGAGCTAAAATTCACACTGGTCGCTTCGCTGCTGGTTGTATGACCTCAACTTGCATTGTCCTGAGTTTTATTTAAAGACGGAATATAAAACAATTAATATTCTCATTTTTCCATCATAAATTGAAAGTATGTTTATACCCTTATGCACACACACACACACACACACACGAATAAATGAATGTGTGTGTCCATGCGAGCATTCAGCTTAACATTTACACAGACGACCAGCCTTAGGCACTCAATCCGATATTCTATAAAAAAGTATTTCTCTAATGACGAATGGCGTTTACCTACTTCCGGCATTCACCTGTCAGCCACACAACGGGCAACAATGTCCCAACATCGTTGCGATGATTAAATATTTCATGGTTATTATTTGACATTGTTGTCATTGTTGCTACAATGAAATAACGTTCAAGGCACAAACAGGATATAAGCGAGTGAGTGCAACAATAAAGCAGCCAGAAAAATAAAAATTTCATGCTGTCAATAACATTGGGCGCACACACACACACACAACACACAGTGCGCTCTCTTCGATTCCCCGCGCACACGAAAACTGAGGTCAAACGGAACGAGCGAGCAAATGTGCTCACACGAATTTAAAGTCCGCTCGCTGCAACCAACAGTGGTGGTGTGGTTGGGTGGGTGAACTTACAAGTGGAAGCTGAAAATCGATGCTGAAACACTTCAATGTGCCCCCCCGCCGTGCTCGTTCTCGGCGCAGTCAGTTCTTACTCGATCGCTCTCTGCTGTGAAACGAGCATCACTGTCATTGCCGCTGTCACTGTCAACAGCACTGACGATGCTCACAAACCTAATTACGCGCTGCAGCATACAACAAGCAATGCGAACAACAAATTTTTGCACATTCCAAATCACACATGCCGGCGGTATTATTAGCGCTGCCTGTCGATGCTGTTGTTGCTATTATTGTTGTTGTTGTTGTTGTTGTTGGGCTGCGGGCGACCGTGTCCGTTCATTCGATTGCAATTTTCGGTATTTTGGGCCAACAATTTGCAATATTCTCGATTTTCTATATCACACACACGCACACAGAAGCTTCGCATGTATGATCGAATGTATGTATGTGTGTGTGTATTTTTATTAGCGGAAATTGAGTGCAATCTTCAATTTGGTAAACACACAATTTAGTCGGCCCTCTGTCCCTCTTTGTGTTGCTCTGGTTTGTGGCAAACTGTGCACCTTACGAGCATTGGTGGTGTGGTTCCACAATTCGTAGTGGTGGCTGTGTGGTGGCTGGCTTGGCTGGTTGGTGTGTGTACACACTTGGATGCGTCATGCTGTCGACATTATTGCTAGTAATGCTGACGAATATTACTTGACCGTGACAGAGTTACAGAATTTGTTTCTGCTCATGTCATCGCTCGCTGTAATGAAGTTTTCTAGTTCATTGGATAGTCTCCAGTCTAGTTGCAAGACTATTTATATTTATTTTACTTGGCGCACACTCTGTTTTGTAGCGCATTACCTTGTCGCACTGTGCATGGATAGATGAGACATTGAAACATTATATGATTTGGCATATAGTTAATAGGATATTCCTAATAATTCAGCAGTGCACCAGGTCGACTGAGTTTTCTCATGTTGCTTGGGAGATTGACCGGAAATAAAATTAATAAATCTATTAAAAATGGTTTTGTAATTAAAAGCGTGAAAATGTCTGAGTTTGTGTGTGAAAAATGAAACAATTTTCAATCTAAAACAAGTTGCGACTTATTTTTTACACACTTCAACAAAGCAGAGTCGATGTTGAATGCTTCAAAAGCAATTTCACTTAGACGTTTTTGTATTCTTCGACCGAGCAGAGACTGTGACGGCTGCACACACTGTCTGCTTTTTATTTGTTGTTTACTGCTTCAAGTTGCCCGACAAGCCGCTGACTGCCTCGGACGAAGCGGAGAAATTTAATTTTGAAAATTACTTTTGAGACGAGTACCAATTCCCTCAAATAATTTAGCCCGCAGCGAACTCTGCACACCCAACAACATATGAAAAAATAAAATAATAAAAAACAAAGAACGACTGCTACTCAAGAACGGACGGAGTCCTATCTGATCACCAACCAGAACAACACCGCGCCTTTTTGTTTTTATTTCACTGTGCGCATTACTTATATTCCAGTCTCACATCTCACAGTTTTACGGCTCACGCAAGCGCTCGAATATTGGTTGACGGTGCCGCTGCAATTCCACACCGCAGCACAAAGTGTGCTACAATTGATAGGGTTGCGCGCCTGAACAGCAGCCGCCCGTCCAGGAGGGGCAGCGGCACAGCCACGCGTCTTTGGCAGCCTATCATTAATCAGCTGCGGTCGCCACTTGCCTCAGTTTCCTTTGCTCGGAATTTTCCATTGCGCCAAGCAGGGCCACATGGTTGCCGCCGCAGACGCAGCGGTTACACAACAAACGTGGCAACGGCGCACCAACAAACCGACATGCGTGCAACAAACAAGTGAACGCAAAGTGCTGCGCTGCTACGGGTTCGAATTACAAAAGCACCAATCAGCCGCGACTGTTATTTAACCGGCATCGCCGCCATAAATCGAATCCGCCGCGCAACGAAATGAAACACAAATCGAACCGAAATTGATTGGTTGCGTTTACGTTGCCGGTGCCACTGCCGCTGCCACTGCCGAGCGGAGCACAAGCGTCAAATATAGACGTGGGGTGGCCAGACAAGGCTTGAAGATAAGGCGCAGCGCTTAGTTTGAACTGTCGGCCTCTGGTCCAAACTGTGTTCGATATCTCTATTTATTAGCCGGTTGATCCTCGCTAAATCTCCTCATCTGGTGTGCCGGAGCTCATCGAGCTGAATGTATCTCGGCGCCTCAGTGCAGGACATACGAACGAAAGAGAGAGAAGGAATTTCATTGTTTTTTTCACTGAATGGAGAAAATTTTATGAGTAAATTTTTCGTTTGTAACTTTGTCCAAAAATTCAATTGAAGCTCACAGAACTTCACTCAAACACACACCTGAAAAAGTTTCCGCTCGGCACAAAGACGCGCAGACAAGAACGCTTCCGCGCTGCAACAAGTGAAAAGTGGCAACTTGCAAATCGAATACGAGAAGTGAAAACCGAAAACAGCAACGCATGTAAACTTTGTTTTTACACACGCTGTCACTTTCTTGGCATTTTCCTTCTTAAACAAATCCAAGCAAAATTTTTTCGCCATCCTGTCTGCGTGAATTCAAATTGAATAAGAAGTACGAAAGCCAGCAAGCAGCCAACAAAAACCAGAACACTGGTGCAGGTGCAGGTGCGGGTGTGAGCAACGCGAAGCAAAATGAAAAATGTTGGCGCTTTCGACACAAAATGACTTTAAATCATGTTTCGTAGACGGGACGCGGCGAACGTGTTCAACATTTTTGTTTTATTAAATTTATGCCATGTCATAAAATAAAAAACAAGCAGCAACAAGAATAGCAACAAATTTTGGCGCTGCTACTGCTGCTGCCGCCAGACGGCAAAACACATCAGAAACCACAACTTTTGGCTGCATTTGAATGAAATGTAGCATACTTTTAGGCGGCGTACAAACACACACTCGACCACAATGTATGTATGTGAGAGGAATTTGTAATATGTGTGTGAAAGCGGAGGGGAAGACGGCACACAGTGGCTCGCTTGGTCGACGCGGGCTGCAGAAATTCATTGTGTAGTGTTCGAGTTGAGGGAAAATGATATTTTAATTAAATTGGACAAATAGTAAATGACTAAATATCGATAGAAATCGTTTATTGGTGTTGTTGCACGGGGTTTTCCGTACTCTTTGGACTTTAGGTGAACTTTAAGAAACGCCAGACTTATCAGACTTCTTGCTACCAAACCTACTTACTACTTAAACTTTTTCTGAGTACTGGACTGAAAAGTTGGGTGCCGCTTTTTATTAACTATGTTTTTTATTTATTTTATTATATTTTATTTTATTTTATTTTATTTCATTTCATTTCATTTCATTTCATTTCGTTTCATTTTATTTTATTTTATTTTATTTTATTTTATTTTATTTTATTTTATTTTATTTTATTTTATTTTATTTTATTTTATTTTATTTTATTTTATTTTATTTTATTTTATTTTATTTTATTTTATTTTATTTTATTTTATTAAAGCTACAAGCGCCACAATGCTGCCCGATTAAAAAAGGTTAGCGAAAACCGTATTCTCTTTAAAACACAAATTTCATTGAAGGTTTCAGTTCAATCAGTCAAGTAAAGAAAAACAAAAAAATTCATTTTTACATACTCGAACGTAGAGTTATACATTTAAACTTATTACTTAGTTCTTCAAATGTTTCCTTATAACTTATTGTTTCTGTTTTCTTACAAACTAATATTTAAGGGAGAGGGCTGGGTTGTGAACCAGGCTGGGGTGTGAACCATTGCCGTTTTTTCTTTCCCTAATTGACATATCGCCAATCTTTCAACTGTCAATTTTGTCTTATGATATGACTCTGCTTTTGTGGTTACACCGAAGTTCAAACACGTATTGCTTGTGACAGCTACAGACATCGTGTTTGAAAATCGACTGCGAAAACTTGTTTGCTTTTTTTAAAGTGCTATCTTAGTGACCGAGCTTATTGCAAAAAGGTCTGTGTAATACATGTTTATTTAGTGTTTTGATTCTATTTTACGATGCAATATTTGTTTGTGTCGAATTATGATTGGAAGTGTCGTTTATTTTAAAGTTTCCAAAATGGCATCGTGGTTGGGCTGTGAACCACTGAGGTGGCTGGGTTATGAACCACCTGTTTTTCGTACTACATTTGTTCTAACACTGTCAAATATGGACGGATATATTAAAATAAAGTAATTTTATGTAATGTCACTCGATTTCCGTGAGTTCACTTGAAGTGGACCAATGCGAGAACGCGTTCGTATTTCAGCAAACATTGCGACACCGATTAGGATGAAAAAAAACAAATATTGAGCACTTGAATTCATTGCGATTTTTTGGCCTAAGTGGCGTCATTATAACCTTTTTTCACCTCTTGAGCCATCCTGATTAAATAAATTTTCAACTTATATCAAAATTATGGGTGTTTTCTTCGTATTTTCTGACTTTAATTCCGATTTTCCAGATGGTTCACAACCCAGCCATTTTTTTGGAAAAGCGAAAAATCACGCCCTTAGAAAATTGGACGTAGAGAGTTAAATGTTAATCAAAACGGTAATCTGTCTTCACAACAAATTTGCGCTTTATATTTACCTGTCTAACGGTATCTTCGATTTTTCGATATCTTTATTCTGTGAAAAGTTAGAGCCAAAAAACAAAACCCGGTTCACACCCCAGCCCTCTCCCTTACTATTTTTTAATATTTTCGAAAGCGGAACTTTGATCAATTCTCTTTATTCGTTCAGAAGTTGTGATTTTGGCAACCTGCCATGTCAGATTGAGCCACTGTGCGACGGGGAAAGTGGGACTAAAATTAGAGGGACACAACCCATACACACATTTTTTAAGCTCTCTCTAATAGGTGTATTACTGTCGTTGGGCCGTGGGCTGGCGATACTTTTGGCGGCGGTAGCGACACAACCAGCAACCGTTGCGGTTACGAGAACTTCTGTAATCCAGCTGTGTTTGGCGCGCACGCGATTGCTTGTGTGTGTGTGCTTGGGTCGCTGGATCTGCGGATTCAGGGATTTGCATTCACTGCTGATTTATGAATTCATTTGTTTGGCAACAAAGTGGCCGTTTGGTAGTAAGTGGCGGACTTACAACAAATACACACAAGATTAGTCGGAAATTATACAGCAAGCAATAACAATGAATTATTTTGCAGTGAATCAATTTTCATTTTCAGAAAATGAAGTGAAAACAATTTGTTTGTGTGTGGTGGCGTCTTCCTAGCAATTTGTCGCCACAGATTTAAATTTGTTGATTTTATAAATTTTCCTCGTTCATATGTCACTCGTTTCGTCCATTTCCTGTCTTTCGTTCACAGCAACTGCATTCGATTTGGCGTTGCAATAAATTCGCCGCAATTTAGTTGAAATTTATTATTAAATTATAAATGGAAATTTATTATAAAATGGAAAATTGCACACATACACAGATCACATATTTAAGGGAGCCAAATGCATAGTTCGTAGTGGTGCCACCATTCTGGCGCATTGCTCCTCCCTGCAGGCCGCTGCGTCACTGACGCTTCCCAATGTGTGGCACGAGAAGTGAGTCCGTCCAATCAACGATTTACATCTCCATGTTTCTGTTGCAATGTCGTAATGCAACGAGAGGGGGCAACTCTGTGGATAGAGTGGCAAATATAAAACAATTTCAAAATTCCGTCATAAAACTCAAAGTAATTGCAGCGACAGCAGCCCATTCTGGCAAGTCTGCAGGTGTTTCCTTTATTGCTGTTGTTGGCGGCATTGACCACTGGCCGACGTGTGCATGCGAACCAAAATCACGAAACTCCGACACAAATGTGAGAAGGCGGCGGTGTGCATGCGGCATCGGGAGTTTTACTTTCACATTTCAAAACTTGTTGGACATATTAATGTGACGCGCCCGAGGCCAAGACGCACCGAAACATAAATCAGTGCAACGGCCCCGTGTGGTTCACTCTTCAGAACAATGTGTGTGCTTTGTTTTGCAGTGCGGACTGCTTAATGCAAGTCGCACACTAAATTCTGTGACTGTTAAATACTGCACGAACGAACAAGTTGAAATATTTATAGACAACACACCGGCAAACTGTTCGCGCTCCAGCGAGACGCGTTCGCTGCTATGCTGCGGTGAGTGCACTCCGCACTCAACGCTGAGTGCGCTTTACACACTCGTTTGAGGGCCTCAAGTGCGCCGGGGCCACACGTGATGGCGAGGCTCTAATCTTAAGTAATCGCGTGTGCAGCTGGGTCGCGCGCTATTTCCAGCTAAAACACTCAGGAGCTGCGAGCGAGTGGTTGCATGTTGGCCAGCGCCATTGTTCGCCGCAACACGCAGCGCGGCGCAATCGCTGGCTGGAACTTGGAATGTAACAAGTCTTATTATTTGGGCAGTATTATTTATTTCCATCGTTGCATGCATCATTCAGGTCACAAACATGCGAGCTGATTGCAGCTGTGCTGACTGCAACAAGCCTAATTCACTTCTGGCGAAATTTCAGCAAGCATCGACCCACAACCTAAAGGCGATTCACTTGCGGCTTTCACAATTAGTTAACTTTTTCTTTACAACAACAATGCGACTGGCCGCCTGCGAGCGAAAGTTGCTGCGTGCGCCTGCGAATGGTCAATTAATTAAGAGGTCGCTGCGAAGACAAGCAAAACTTTTTGCGCTTCAAGCACCTGAAGTGTTCCCCTACTCATGTCCGTCCCATCGCCACGCACATCGCTCGCAGGCGGACACTTTCATTCACCACTAATCTTTCACTACAAACTTTCACTTCATTGCAGTGCGAGCGAGGGCGGAGATTGCATGTATGCCGGCCGGTCCTTGACCAACTTATTGGACGCCCCTGTCGTTGTCGTTGTTTCTGTTGCTGGTGTTGATAATGTGGTCACAAATAAGATTGCGGCGCGTTGCTGCGTCAGTGCGTGTGTCGAGGCGCCAAAAAGTGAACATTGGCCAACGTTACCTCCGTCTTCGTCCCTGCTGCAGCTCTTAGTTCTGTTATGTGCAGCGAGTCTCCTTAATTGATTAGTGGCCGCTTCTTCTCCATTTTGTCGTCGTCTTGACGGCGCCTAAGTGTTGCCCCGCGTACGTTTTCTCCTCTTCCAATGTCCACTGTGTCTGTTAATTTTGTTTTACAACGCAAACGCGGCGTTGCTTCTTTTTACTATCTGTTTTGCAGTTGTTGTTGTGCCTGTTGCCTACTTTTCGTTTCACTGGTCAGTAATTTGTGTTTCTGAGGGAACAAGAAAAACGACTGAAACCGACAGAATCTCATTTTCGCAACAAATACAAAACAGAGTGAGTCGAAAAATGTGTATCGAGTTTGGTTATTGCTTACATTGTAAAACGCAGCTAGATTATCGCTTAGATAGCTTCAGGCAACCACTACAGGCCGTACACGCGTGTACGTGCAGACGGGCAACACTGGCCGCAAATCGAACCCGCCGCAATTTCGTTAACCAAAGCCTACAGTGGGCGCATGTGTACGTGTTAACGTGATTTGATAAACTGCGCTTCGTTTGTATTCTATTTCGTCGGCTTACCGCAGTGGCTGCTGTCTGCAAAGCGAATTGAATTGTTTCCTGTGCGTGCCGTAGTCTTGGTAGTATTTGTTGTTTTTGTTATTTGTGTTTTTGTTACTATTTTCGTTGCCATTATGGAAGGTGATGCTGTTTGTTTTTCTTCGCTGTGCGTCATTATTTACTTACCTCCATCGCCGGCCACTAATTTCATTCCATTCCGAACAGGTTTGGGTGTTAAAGCCGTCCAGTCCGCAGTCCGTGAGCTGTCATGCGCGCTTCAACTGAATTGGCTGACATGAAATCGTTTTTCTGTTTGCCGCTTTCACTATCTCCGCTTATCGTCCGCTTTCGGACGCGTGTGTGCGTTGCGTTTGATTACAGTCAGAGCGCAAAGCGTGTGCGGGGTGCGGAGAAGGCGGGCTTATTCGCAAAGTTCACCTAGTCCAGTGATTGCATTTGTGGCATTGCGTCAAATCATCGCTTCAAATACAGAATCACTCATACGCCCCGTACTGCTCTGCTCGCCATCGCCACACAATTAGCGATGCTCGTCGTTGTGGCCGCAAAAGGGATTTTTATTGTTTGTCTAACTTTTTTGTCGTCTCGCAGTTTTGTTTGTATTTTCATTTTCATCTTCAGCCTTCTGCTCTGCACGATTGAAGTTCTGCTTGGGTGTCCAGTTTTGGTATTGTTGCTTGGAGTTCTTGTGGGCTGCTGATAATCTAGTTGGGCAAGCAAATTAACGCGTAGCAGTCGAAGCGGAAGTAGGAATGAATTAAGGCACAAGTAGCTGGCGAGATAAAACAAAGTTGCTCAGACGTGTGGAAATTCAGTGCCGTTGAGTTCGGCTTTACATTTTTAATTAAGTGGAAGCACTTTCTATTCTTCTCATGGGGCTGAAAACTTGATGTGTGTGTGTGTGTTTGCAAAGGAGCAATTTAACTTCATCAAGTTGATGAAATTTTGTGCGCAAAGTTGCTTGCTATCCAAAGTAAAATCGAGCTTTAGTGCTAACCTATGTATGTATGTATGTATCTGTGTATGTTTGTATATGTGAAAAGCAGAAAAAGTGTGTTTGTGATTAAAGTTTCACACGCAGACATTACTTAGATGATCAATGTTTTTGTCAACATGGTCAATGCGATGCTGATACAAACATATATTTATATATACAACATACAAAAATAGAAATAATTTTTTTTGTACATATTTCCGAATCATATGATTGCAACTACATGCACGAACGATAGCGTCAACTTGTTTCAACAGTTTGCCCAATTTCTCGGCAGCGGCACACAATCGCTGCCAATTCATCTTCATAACAAGGCAATCAACATCGACGACGAGTTCCAGCGGACAGTGGGTACCGCGGCCACAATGCCGACGCAGGACCTAATATGGAAAGCAATAAAATGATGTTAACTTAATGCTTGGCAATTAAAAAAGTTTATGTGGCAGCGCAAACACACACTGACGGTTCGGCCAATCATTCCGTTTGCGAACATGTGTTTTCTTACTAAACACACACACACACACTGACTGACGGTACTTTTCTCATCTGTCGATATTAAATAGACCTGAAAGACGTCTGCGTGCGCAATGAGTGAGGGAAACTTTTGATTACTTTTGCGTATTAAGAAAAGAATGTCAGCGGACAAACGTAGCGAATAGAGGAAGTGTATTTCGGTGCGGCTCGGCTTTTGCTCGGTAATCGAGCGCTGCTGTTATGCGTTCGCTCAGTCAATGAAGCGGTCAGTCCGCCGGTCGTTCGGTTGGCTGCTCATCCAAGGAATTGTTTGCTTGCAACACAACGGCTGGAGTTATTGGAGCGAGGAGCCGAGGAGCCACGTGAGTCGAGGAGCTCGTAATTGCTGCGACTAACGGTACAAGGCGAGCGTAATTCTTAAATGTGTACATTTGGTGAATTAGTGATTTCGAATTCAAATGCTATGAAACATTGTTAATCTATTAAACCATAAATAAGTAAATGAAATGATGCAAAACACAAAAATAGAAAATATAACACCGTGCGACAGCATTTTTCACACCAGTGTAGTAATACTGCTTTAATAACTTTCGAACCAATAAAGTTAGAGAATGAAATTTTGACACCTGATAGAGGAGATTTTGGATTTTGAAATTTTTGGATTTTGAATATCTTACAAGAAAATTATATATAAACTTTCATTGATATAAAGGATTACAATTTTCAAAGTACCTTTTTCATATCCTTTTTTTACAAATAGATAAAAAAATCAATTTTATTTAAATTCTTGAGCCTTTCCTCTTTCATTTCATATACATATCGCCATATAAGTATTTTTTTATTTTTTTCATTTTTTATCCCTTTCAAAAAATTTAAGTCCTTTAAAATGGACAAAGGATGTAGAAATGAAAAACTTAGTGCGCAGTATTACTGTGTTTGGCCTCTAGTTTCACGCCCATATGGATTTTTTTTCGGTGTGAAAAATTTTTCTAATTTTTGTCATATGGTGTAATCACTTCAAACACAAATACAACTCTAATATATGACCAGCGTTTTCTTAGTTTGGTTAAGGCGCTGCAAACCGAATTTCTATAAAATTGCACATTAATAAAACCAACATGTGGTTCAAGTCTCAAAATGCGCCAATCACCACCAATCACGGTACCCATGAGCGTTTTTCACGATAAACTTGCTTTTCTCCCACATTTGTCAAATTGATTCGTTAGCAGACTCCGCAAACTTCCGTGCAACTCCAGTGTCAACAAAAATCAAAACATGTTTCCGTCCTCACTTTTCTACGCGGCACCGATTTGGGTTACTTCCACTAAAACGACGTGGCAGCCGCACATTGCCAGTTGCAGTTAAATATTTCCATTGGCAACTAAACAACAAAGCGCTGCGTGTAAACTCGTTGCCGCAGAGTGCTGACATTTCGTAATGAACGCCAAACCAAATTCGGTATGCAATTTAATAAGCGCTCGAAAGTTGCGCGAAAAATTCGAAACTGTTGCTCGCATTTTCCGCATCGCTCTTTTATTGGCCGTTGTTCGCTGCAGCTCGCCACGCAAACTATGCGGCAAATTGCAGCGGCCCTCACCTTCCGCTGCGCGCCTGCGCCGTCTGCTATTTCATTTAAAAGTTTGATGTGCCGCTTCGCTCCGCAGAAGAACACAGTGCAATCGCACAATTATGAAAATGTAAAAACTTTTATTGCGCAGTTGGTTGACGTGAGTTCGGCGCCTGGCAAACGCTCGCGGACTACGAGTATGTCGGGCTGGCTGCATAGTTCATAACTTTCACATCCTTTCCAAGGACCTGGATTTCGTATGAGTATTCGATTTCTAAATTATGCAAATCCAGATACATAAACACACTTATTGGTTTTTTTGTTTTTATCTGAAACATCATTTTCCTATGAAAATACATCACCAATGAATTTATTTTCAGTCAGAAATTTATTCTCGTTTTGGGCATAAATTCGTTTAACCGTTCTTATATTTTTATATACCGATTTTTTACTGTAGTTATGCGACCAACAAAATTAATTAAAGTATGCTCGAGCACTAATGCCGTCCAATACAGATTAATGGTGTTCTGCGTCATTTGGGCGTGTCTGTTCATTTGCATTGCGTTCACCGCGTTGCGAGCCATAAGCGACGGCGACAGAAGGCTCTTCTCACGGACCCAGCGTTGGCGTCGTGTGGAAGTGATAAAGTACCATGACCTCAACATGTCCGGCTGCCGCATTCCGTACTTCAACTTCGAACATATGTTTTTCACCCACGTAAGGCGAGACGTGACCTTTAATCCTGTCAACTGCGCCAGGAAACTATTGCGGGTCAGTGGTGCTGCGCAGCGGACCCTTGTTTGGGACCTGACCCCGGAGCAACTAAACATGTACTACAGTGTGCACGAGTTGGGGGAGTTCCTGTGCATTTACAGGCCATTCCGCAGCAGCGCGATCTACGACAACACAGAATACTTCGATCTGGAGGTTGCATTCAAGTACGGCGAAAACATTACGATTCCTCAACAGTTCGAATACATTCATGTGTCGTGCGCAGTTGGGTTGAAGCCGCCCTTATTCCAGGACCTCTTCTACTTTCCACCACACCAACGCAACGTTCCCAGCCTCACCCGGAAAGGAGTGTCGGTTATGTTGCTGGGCCTTGACCGGATTTCCCATATGAGTTTTCGCCTCAATATGAGCCAAACATTTGACTTCATACGGAACAATCTGACGCATGTTGAGTTCTGGGGCTTCAACAAAATCGGGGATACCCAGTACGAGAATATGATACCAGCGCTTACCGGCCTCAGTGCGTCAGAGCTTGATGCGAAGTGCTTTAAGAAACGCGACCCAAATAAAAAGGAGGAGTTCTTGTTTTACGATGAGTGCGACCTCATTTGGAACGCCTACAAGAATTTGGGCTACAAAACCGTCTTTGCCGAAGACTTGGCACAGGATGGACTATTCTATGGAAACCGGACTGGCTTCCGGACACAGCCCACCGATTTCTATCTGCGACCACTTATACTGAAAATGGAACGTTCCCACGGCACGTGGGACAACGTTGAGCGCGAACAGTGCTACGATGGGCAGCTCGCCAGCGGAGCTCTGCTGCAAATGGCCAACCACCTCATCCCGCAACAGCTGCAACATCACTTCTTTTCGGTGTTGTGGAGCGCTGCGGTGACACGCTATCACCGAGACATACCATATGCATTTGACCAGGAAGTGTTGGAGCTCCTCAAGAAACTTAAATCGTCGGGTGTCCTTGAGAAAACCGTGTTGTTTCTGCTTAGCGACCAGGGCTCGTACAAGCCAAAAAAATACCGGACCGAGAAGTATTTAACCGCAAATCGACTACCGATACTCATAATGATCTATCCGGAATGGATGCACCGCGAATACGGCGCAGCCTTTGCGAATCTGCGCGCCAACCGCCGTCGACTCACCACAATCTACGACGTCCACGCCACTCTGGTGCAGCTGTTGGATTTGGATAACTTACACGACGCCAAGCTGAATGCGAGCGTCACACAACTGGAAGCAGCGACTTCAACGAGATCATTGCCGCGCGGCGTCAGCCTCTTCCTACCCATCCCGAAGACGCGCACGTGCGCCGACGCCGCCGTTCCGGAGTCCTCCTGTGCCTGCTACGTAAGCGACTCCCTGGCCCCGAACGATACTCGTGCAAAGCAGGCTGCCTCCTTTATGTTACGTCAAGTGAACCTGCGCCGAGCGAAGCGAGTGCAGTGCAGACCACTAACTTTGGACCGAATTGTGAAGGTTGAGATTGCTGCACCCGGAAAGTTCATCGAGCGTCTCCTCCAGCATACCGTCTTCGAAATAACGATTCAAATAAACACTTCTCCCAACAATGCGACTTATGAGACAGTGGTGCGTCTCACCCACATCAGCGCAAAGCTTGTCACAGACATAATGTGTGTCGAAGGCTGCACGGACGACTGTCACCAGCTGTAATGCCGTTCGATGAATGCACAGTTACACCAACCGTTGTGTGCTTTGCGAAGAGCTCGGCCCTTCAAGCTTTCGGCCTTTTATGTGTATACAAATCTAATAAATACGGACCTGCTTAGGAATTATGAGTATCTCTACACAATGAAGCCGAGTTCTTATTTGCATAGACCAAAAAGTCAGAGTCAGAGTGCTCCACGGGTCAGTTGGCGCGTTATTGGCGCGATTGGCCTTTGGTTTTGGGCTTTGGAAAATGCAGGGGAGTATAGGAAATGCACCGTCGATCTTCTGCGATCAGCTAGAAATATGTATATATCTAGCATATATCTTTGCAACACCAGTTGCCAAATTCAATACATGGGAATTTCATCATGGGGGAAAGGAACTTTACGAAGTATGGAACATTTTGTGTGCAAAGTATCACACACGAAAGCTTTTTAAGTCCTCCTTATGCCTTCATTCGTGACTGCAAAGCTCTATTGTTTGTATTTCATTTTTACCATTTTCTGAGTCGTCGAAATTTGCGTTAAAAATGCGAACATCAAAAATTGTCAAACTGCACACGAGATTAAAGACGACCAAATGCAGAGTTGTTATAATATTTTCCATTGCGATATCGGCGTTAGTTTGCATTGTCTGGACCCACCTAAACGAGAACGACAGGAGTCGCTTAATTCTATCAACTGCAGACAAGAACGACATTTTCAAATACGAAGTGCGCACGCCCGGTTGTCGAATTCCGCTGTTTTATTATTTGAGCGTTAATCCTCGTTTGACGAACGGCGGCTGGCCATGGATAAATTTTAATCCCAGAATGTGTGCCCGGAGACTTCTGCGTGTCGGCAATGCTGTGGGACACCTACGTACTCTGGTGTGGGATGCAATGCCGCAGCAACTCTACACGTTCTACAATGTTGATAATGTGGAGGACATTGTTTGTGTTTACAAGCCGTTTCGGAGCACTGCGCTCGGCAACGACACTGAATACTTCGATCTGGAGGTTGCATTCAAGTACGGCGAAAACATTACGATTCCTCAACAGTTCGACTACATTCACGTATCGTGCACAGTTGGGACGCAGCCGCCCTTATTTCAGGACCTCTTCTACTTTCCACCACACCAACACGACGCTCACAGTGTCACCCGGCAGGGAGTATCGGTGATGGTGCTGGGCGTTTCCAGTGTTTCGCCTATCCGATCTTCGGAGACAATGAATAGAACATTTGATTTTATAAATAAAAACCTAACCAGTGTTGAGTTGTGGGCCTTCAACAAAATCGGGGATACCCGGTACGAGAATCTGATACCAGCCTTTACCGGCCTCAGTGCATCAGAGCTTGATGAGAAGTGCTTAAAGAAGCGAGCGCCGAATAAAAAGGACGAGTTCTTGTATTACGATCAGTGCGACTTCATTTGGAACGCCTACAAGAATTCGGGTTACAAAACCGTCTTTGCCGAAGACTTGGCACAGGATGGACTATTCTATGGAAACCGGACTGGCTTCCGGACACAGCCCACCAATTTCTATCTGCGACCACTTATACTGAAAATGGAACGTACAGCCGACTCGTGGGAGAACGTTGAGCGCCCACTGTGCTACGATGGGCAGCTCGCCAGTGAAGCGCTGCTGCAAATGGCCAACCACCTCATGCCGCAACAGCTGCAACATGACTTCTTTTCGGTGCTGTGGAGCGCTGCAGTGACACGCAATCACCAATACGTACCATATGCATTTGACCAGGAAGTGTTGGAGCTCCTTAAGAAACTTAAATCGTCGGGTGTCCTTGAGAAAACCGTGTTGTTTCTGCTAAGCGACCAGGGCTCGGACAATCCAAAAAAATACCGGACCGAGAAGGATTTAACCGCAAATCGACTACCGACATTCATAATAATCTATCCGGAATGGATGCACCGCAAATACGGCGCAGCCATTGCGAATCTGCGCGCCAACCGCCGTCGACTCACCACAATCTACGACGTCCACGCCACTCTGGTGCAGCTGTTGGATTTGGACAACTTGCACGACGCCAAGCTGAATGCGAGCGCCGCACAACTGGAAGCAGCGACAGCAGCGGGAGCAATGCCGCGCGGTGTCAGTCTCTTCCTGCCCGTCCCGACGACACGCACGTGCATGGACGCGGGCATTTCGGAGTCCTCCTGTACCTGCTACGAAACCAACGCCCTGGCACCGAACGATACTCGCGCAAAGCAGGCCGCCAACTATGTGTTGCACCAAATCAACCTTCATCGTGCGAAGCGTGCGGGGTGCGGAACATTGAAGCTGGGTCGTGTTGTCAGGGCTGAGATTGCTACTCCACAAGAGTTCATAGCCAATCTTGTTGGTAATGCCAACTTCGAAATTACACTGCAAGTCCACACTTTGCCGAACAATGCGATTTATGAGGCAGTGGTGCGCAAGGAGCAGGTCATGCTTTCGATTTTCGAGGACATAAGGTGCGTCGACGGCTGTGTCACATGCAATTGGATGACAGGCGACTGTGCGTATGAATGTCGTCGATTGTAAGCAGCAGAAGAAATGCTCAATGGTGCGGAACTGCGAAGTGAATCAAGTTTTGGACGTCCGCTGGTCATAAGTTCGGTTAACCATAGTTATGTACGATGTATATATATTTGATACGGAAATAACGTAAACGTTTAAAGCCGAATTAGTACAGTAAATATAGACAAATAAATCACATTTACTAAAAAAAAATACTTAATGGCTGAAATTTTGAGGGTGTGTTCGGGGGCATGTCCTGAGTCTAAAACTGAGTTTTCGTATTCGAGGGGGTGGGGGAAGATACTACCCCCTGCTTATTTAGGGGTGAGCTCGTTTTAACTACTTATCTCTGGTGCTATTGCTCGTACCGACAAGTCCGAGGGATCAAATTTGTGGGGAATAAAATTATCTATCAAGTGATAATAAAATCGAGGTCATAGGTCGATTAGGTGAATCGCAATGGCCGGTCAAAGGTCAAAAGTGAGGGATAGTTTTCGTTTTTCGTGAATACCGTGAAACCGGTAGGTTTTTTCGCATACTGCTTCGATACCATTTTAAAGTACTTGAAATTACCTACAAAATGAGTGCTCGAACACTCATCTACTATAAATAGTTTGCCGTCAATCCAACGACCAAGTTGACCGCGCGCGCCGATGTTGAGCCGCGCACGGCGCGAGAAGTACTCATTGCGCATACATTGCACTCTCTACGTGTTCGCACGTACAGCGCGCGCCGTCAACATCGGCGCACGCGGTCAACTTGGTCGTTGGATTGACGGCAAACTATTTATAGTAGATGAGTGTTCGAGCACTCATTTTGTAGGTAATTTCAAGTACTTTAAAATGGTATCGAAGCAGTATGCGAAAAAACCTACCGGTTTCATGGTATTCACGAAAAACGAAAACTATCCCTCACTTTTGGCCTTTGACCGGCCATTGCGATTCACCTAATCGACCTATGACCTCGATTTTATTATCATTAGATAGATAATTTTATTCCCCACAAATTTGATCCCTCGGACTTGTCGGTACGAGCAATAGCACCGGAGATAAGTAGTTAAAACGAGCTCACCCCTAAATAAGCAAGGGGGTAGTATCTTCCCCCACCCCCTCGAATACGAAAACTCAGTTTTAGACTCAGGACATGCCCCCGAACATACCCTCAAAATTTCAGCCATTAAGTATTTTTTTTTAGTAAAATATACCCTTTTACTGTACTAAATGTTTTGTGTTGGAATCGCCTGTCGCCAGAGATTCAGTTTTGCAAGTGCGTTCAAAACTATGAAGATGTCCCTTCGGCGATATCCCAATGAATCCAATGAATTACGTTTATTTTTCAATGAATATTAGCTTTCTTCCTCTTTGCTACCGACGATTGCACATTAATGTCTCGTCAAAGTCGCTTTAAACTCGTCGAATAATTCTCAACTGCCTCTGCTTGGTTTTGCATGTTGTTCAATGGCGCTTGCTTGAGTTCCCCCACACCATTTGTGCATTGCAATTTTTTGAATCCACGAACCGCGACTCGTTGGCCGACACCCGGATGTGCGAACGGTGCCTCTAAAGCACCGATCGGCGGCAACGTCATTCGCAATGCTCAAACACTTCGAGAAGTTTTCTTGCTTTTAAGTCGGCGGTGCGGGGCGTAAAATATTGCAGCCGAAAGCACGCGACACGCGTACAGGTTTTCATACCCGTCGCGTGTGTGGCCCAATTGCCTCTCTTGCTTCGAACACGCCCATCCCTTGTGTGCTCGACTCACTGGTTCCAATTATTTTTTATTGGGTATTTTTATTATTTTATTATTGAAGTTTAAATGCACTCTCCACGTCCAGTACCCACGGCTGTCATAATGCAAAGTTCAATAAAATAATTTCGGCGTTGTTATTCCACTCGAATGTGGCAGCCGCAACGAAATACATATTGCATGAGCTACGCTGGCGATTGTCACCTATCCGCTGTCAAGTCACTTGGCTGCTGCCATTAGCAGAATTACGAACACGAACGCCAGCGAAACTGGCGAAGTACTAAAAATACGAACAGCTACGAGCGAAGCCATCTAGTTGGTTGCATGTCTTGGACGGAGGTGTCCCTTCCCGTTTTTTTCAAGCGTAACATTTTTGGCACTAAAGAACAACGTAGCGACTCTAACTTGGGTTCCAAGATGCCATTTGAAAGAGTTATTCAAGAGTTTTCAACTGTTTCTCATATAACAGTAAATAATACCGTACTTTCTTACCCTGTAGCAAGATTAATATTTACTGACCTTAGGCGCTGGGAATTGCACGTTCAGCAAATACGGCACCCAACTTCTAATTGTTTTTGTTTAGGACCATCGCGCTTCCGTGCGGCATCAGCCGGATTAAACAAATTTCCAGCCATCCCGCTCTATGCACCGATTTTGGCCGAAAACCATCATGATGCAATAAACATCATGGAAAACCATAGCACACATAACACTTATGTCAAAATATCACAAACAAAAGCTTTTCCAGTCAGAAACGAATTTTTGCTGCTTTTATTTTTACCCATTTTCTGAATCCTCAAAGTTTGTGCCAAAAATGCGAACAACAAAGCTGGTCAAACTGTATACAAGGTCAAAATCGACCATGTGCATAATATTTTCCATTTGGATATGGGCGACAGTTTGCATTGTCCTGACCCAAATAAACAATAAGTTCAAGACTCACCCGATTCGATCAACTGCAGACAAGAACTCCGTTTTCACACACGAAGTGCGTACGTCCGGCTGTAGGATTCCATCGTTCCATTACTTCCAAAGTGGTGCGGAACAGACAGATGGCGTTCCGCGCAGGACGGACTGCGATGCCACAGAGGTTAATCGACGAATGCTACGTGTCGGCGATGTTGCAGGACACCTACGTACTCTGGTGTGGGATGCAATGCCGCAGCAACTCTACACGTTCTACAAGGTTGATAATGTGGAGGAAATTGCTTGTGCTTACAAACCGTTTCGGAGCACTGCGCACGGCAACGACACTGAATACTTCGATGTGGAGGTTGCATTCAAATACGGCGAAAACATTACGATTTTACCTCAGTTCGAGTACATTCAAGTAACGTGTGCAGTTGGGCTGCAGCCGCCCTTTTTTCAGCACTTCTTCTACGTTCCGCTACTCAAACATGACGCTCACACTGTCCCCCGGCAAGGAGTATCGGTGATGTTGCTGGGCATTAACAGGGTTTCACATATGAGCTTCCGTTTTAATATGAGCAAAACATTTGACTTCATACGTAACAATCTGACGCATGTTGAGTTCTGGGGCTTCAACGAAGTCGGGGATACCCGGTACGAGAATCTAATACCAGCTCTCACCGGCCTCAGTGCGTCAGAGCTTGATGAGAAGTGCTTTAAGAAGCGAGCGCCGAATAAAAAGGACGAGTTCTTGTATTACGATGAATGCGACTTCATTTGGAACGCCTACAAGAATTCGGGCCACAAAACCGTCTTTGCCAAAGACTTGGCACAGGATGGATTATTCTACAGTAACACTGGCTTCCGGACACAGCCCACCGATTACTATCTGCGACCACTTATACTGAAAATGGAACGTTCCCACGGCACGTGGGAGAATATGGAGCGCCAAGAATGCTACTATGGGCAGCTCGCCAGCGGAGCTCTGCTGCAAATGGCCAACCACCTCATCCCGCAACAGCTGCAACATCACTTCTTCTCAGTGCTGTGGAGCGCTGCAGTGACACGCTATCGCCCACACATTCCAGATGCATTTGACCAGGAAGTGTTGGAGCTCCTAAAGAAACTTAAGTCGTCGGGTGTTCTTGAGAAAACCGTGTTGTTTCTACTGAGCGACCAGGGCTTGCCAATCACCGTTATGCGCTGGACCGAGAAGTACTTAACTGCAAATCGACTACCGACACTCATAGTGATCTATCCGGAATGGATGCACCGCAAATACGGCGCAGCCATTGCGAATCTGCGCGCCAACCGCCGTCGACTCACCACAATCTACGACGTCCACGCCACTCTGGTGCAGCTGTTGGATTTGGACAACTTGCACGACGCCAAGTTGAATGCGAGCGCCGCACAACTGAAAGCAGCGACAGCAGCGGGAGCAATGCCGCGCGGTGTCAGTCTCTTCCTGCCCGTCCCGACGACACGCACGTGCACGGACGCCGGCATTTCGGAGCCCGCCTGTACCTGCTACGAAACCAACGCCCTGGCCCCGAACGATACTCGTGTCGAGCAGGCTACCGACTATGTGTTGCACCAAATGAACCTTGAACGCGCGAAGCGTGCGGGATGCGCCTCATTGCTGCTGGATCGTGTTGTCAGGGCTGAGATTGCTACTCCGCAAGAGTCTATAGCCAATCTTCTTGATTATGTCGCCTTCGAAATTACACTGCGAATCCACACCTTGCCGAACAATGCGACTTATGAGGCAGTGGTGCGCAATGAGCAGGGCACGGTCTCGATTTTCGAGGACATAAGGTGCCTCGAAGGCTGTGCCCCATGCAATTCGACGACAGACACACAACACACACACAAGTCTTAAAATTTAGATGATCCTATTTTACTCGAATTGATTGTATCAACAACTCTACTACTGAAATATCGACTGCTAAAAAATGTGAATGTCGATTCGTTGCTTTGTAGTTGCATGCACCACAAGTTGGTGGTTGGAGAAGGGCTCGAGGTAAACTTCCTTTTCAATTTCAGGTAATTCGTACTTCTGGACTGTGCTCGCAATTTTGGGGTTTGAGATGCCGTTGAAGAGTTTCCATTACAATCAGTAACCTCTCAAACATTATTCTGAACGCAAATGTTCAACTATTTAGTTCGAAGTCGTTCCGAAAGTTTTCCATTCAAGTTTGTTTGTTCAGCTTTGACCGTTGTGAGTCAGTGGAACTGCTGGCATAGTCGCAAAGAAAACGCATTGGGCTGTTGTATGAATAGGACCAACATGCACATTGATACACATACACATGCATAACTCTCTAAATCAAATCCGCTATGCTTATGCAATCAGCGTCAAATGGTAATCGCAAAAATATTGAGCAAAGAGGAAATATTCAGAATCAGCGTTCAATCAGCTGAAGCTAAAAAGCCAGCGGCATCGCATGACTTTTAGATTTTCAAAAACAATATTACACAGTCCTTGCATGGAGAGCATACATATGTACACACTTTCACGTTCACACACACATACATATATGTGTATTATGCCAGGACTCAGCAACAACGACAAGAAAGACTCAAGTCTTATGAGCACAAATTGCACTGTGGACGAGAATGGCACACGGGGCTTCGTTGAGTCCTTGACATGGCATGAAACCGAAGAAAGCGAAGTGCCTGACGCGATGTGGAGTGTGCAGCACTCTTCCGGAAACAATTTCCACGCCGTGATTCTGCAGATTTCTCGGTGTTGTTGTTACTGCTTTAACATGATCGATATCGTGGGGTTTTTACAAGATAGCTAAAAATTCTAGCAAGAAGTAAAATGTGATGAATTGAAAAAGACGCAAGTTCTTGTGTTCTTGTGATTCATCAATCGATCAGCCGGTCACAGCGATGCTTCAAAGTGGCATAATTGGGCTGTGGGCTGGAGCTGGCAAAGTAGCCACGCACACGCAAAGCTGTTTGCAGACGCAGGTGTGTAAGTGTCGGCTGCGAAAATTCGGCGTCACTGGGTAATTGCTGCGCGGCTTAAATTAGCGGCCACTCGCTCGAGGTCTGCGCGCCACTTGGCAGCAGGTGTGCGCACTGCTCGCTTTATGGACGCACGGACAATCGCGGCCGCCACTCACTTTATTGCCGCTTTAATGCACACAAACGCAAACGACGACTGGAGGAGGTGGCCGCGCCAGTTGTGCGTGACAAGCTGATGTAAATATTGAAGTTTCACTTTTGCATTTCATACTCGAATTTTCATAATGCGTTCAAGTGACGACGCACAATTCCAAAGAAACAAAGGCAAATTGAGTAAAACTTCCGCACAAAACCAAATCGCATGGCACACAAATCTGTCTGTGAGCTGGTCGACAATTTATGGAGAAAACGCGAGCGCGCTCCTTAAGTGATTGGGAAGTAAGTCCGGGGCGCCGGGAAGGCTCCGGAAGATCAATCATTTTGCACGCCCCCCTGCTTCCTCGAGGTAAGCTGGAACGAAGATCTATAGTTCTCATTAAAAAACCGTCTCCACATATATGAAGACAACTTTTCAAACTTTAATTTATTTAATCTTTTCTGCGCCCGTAACTTCCGAGTCGGCAGAGATTTTTTAAAGAGATTTCTCTAAGTAATTTTGCTGCTGATTTGGACAGACAGCCCGCAATATGGGCTCCTTCCACTAGAACAAACTTGCGACGGATTTTGTGTACCCAATGTATTTGCTTTGTTGACGAGTATCCTCTTTGCTTCGACACCGAGCTGTGTGCGAACGCACGGTGGAATGCTTCCAGTGGGTGTGTGTGTGTGTGTGTGCGTGTGTGTAGGAAGCCAACCACTTGTAAATGTAAATACGCAAGTCCGAAGAAAGTCGTCCGCAGGCGTGCGCAAAGGTAGAGCAGCGCAAATACCGAAAGTGAAGAACCAAGTATAACCGAAAAAGGTAAAATGCGCTGACCACGCGGCCGCACGCAACTTGTCGCCTTCGCAAGCAATCAAAACTTTGCCACCGCTGCGTTAGCTGCGTCAATAACGCGAGCCGAAGCATGGAAACATGACGGCAAGTTGGACATTTTAAAAAGTAGCAGCTGGCCGAAAAGTTTGAATTTAATTCACGCGCCATGACATATTTTCGCTCTAACGTGACGGTGACGACCCTCCGCGCCGCGATTAACTCAATGGGTGCACTGCCGTCGCTCCGAACTGTTGTCGCTGTTGTGCTGCGGCGCCGAAGTGTCACCTTAATTTCATTTTGGCAGCTCATTTCGTATTTTAGCATCTTATTTTTGGTCCTTTTGGCATTTTCGGAATTGCGTTCTTGCATCTGGTCCGCCGCGCGCCTCCGCAGCACCAACTCGCGCAATGCAGTGTCGCTCGACCAAGTTTGCTGCAGAGCCGCGCCGCACTTTGCGGCTCAGCAGAGACATGACAGCACATGTTAACGAGCCGCAGCGGCCGCAAATGCCGCCCAAATTATGCCGAGCACGTACAGCAGCGGCCAGTGGCACCACCGCCACCGCACTTTCCGCGAACGCCGTCTCGGCCGCGGACGTGTGCGTGGAAACTTTTGAATATGCGGCTGCAATGCTGCGGCGCCTAAGCCCATTGTAAACATGGCGCACCATGGGCCGCGCTTATTACTTCTAATTACTCGCACGCTCGACAGCCGCAGCCTCTCCTCGCATCTACTTCGTCCATCGGACGGCGGTTTTTTCAATTGCTGGTTGTCATGAATTCCAAAGTGGGCGACAAAATCAGTCATATCGTCTTTCATGTGTAAAACTAGTCAGACTAGTCCACATCTTCCGCCTTTTGTTGTTGCTCTCGACGCACTCTTGCAAGTAACTACGTTAGGGTGGCCGCTGCCAGAAGCATGTGCGGTCACTTTGCGCAGACACAAAAGCGTCCTTGAAATGATTTAGTTATGAAATTGCATTTCCTGCCTTTGTTTCGCTGCATTCCTCTAATTATTGCTGGCACAGTGTCCTGGAGGATAGATAAGTGAATGTTTTATCTGCAGCGGCAGTACGCGCTTTTGCCGTTATTTCAAAAGGAATGCGACTGTGAGCGCCGCTCGCCAGAAGATGGAAAGGCAACGAGAAGCCGCTGGCGCTCGCACCAACACCAACGTGTGAACTAGAGTCCTGCACGAGTATGCATTTTTGCTTTTCGAAAACATTCAAATGCTTTTGAATAGAATACTTCACTTCATCTCTGCGGACCGGTCCGAATGAATACGAGTACATTTCTCTTCGAGTACGAGTAAGCTCCGAACATAAACGAGTAGACGTACACTATTTATTCATATTTGCTCGAAGCGGGAAAACGAGGACAAAAGCATTCGAATAATAGTACACACTGCTTCGAATATATTCGAATATACTCGTTTTATTATTCCTAAGATTGTTTAGAAATATTTATGTTATATATAAATATTTATTTATTTGTTATGCTACTTTCTTCAATAATTTCCATTTTGCGTATTAACTAATAAGCTACTTCAACCGCACCACAAGTATACACATGGACAAGTGACATACTGCGCATAAAAATATTCGATGAAACTGTTGATCTTCGAATACTTCGCAAAGTTCTCGATTACTGAATACGAGCAGTGCAGTATTCGCTTCTCACCGAATACGAGCACTGCAGTATTCGCTTCTCACCGAATACGAATAGATACGAGAAGCGACGCTCGCTGGTTCACGTTTCTATTCGTTTCGTTGTACACATTCTTCGAATACCAAGTACCCGTACAGTATGTACAGTAGTGTAGCCGCCAAAATGAATATATTCATACAGGACTTTAGTGTGAACTGACTATAAAAATCGAGAAAACAAAAATAGTGCGAAACTGCGTAGCGTCGAGTGTCTTCTGGGACTGATTTCGAATGGGTCGGCAGCGCTCGATTGTTGTTGTTGTCAGCTCATTATGGATGCCTTTCTCTGGAAGCACAGCGCATTGACAAAGCGCTCAGCAACAACAACGTCAACACTTCCGTGCAGTATAAAAGTAAAAAAAAAACGCAGAGGAAGAGGAAGCAGCAGAAGAAAAGAGAACAGCACAGCGACAGCAAGTCGCATTAATGGCCGCCACGCAAATTTTTACGAGGCACATCTGACGCTTGCGGCCCTCGGACCGTTCGCAGGGTTGCGCTGCAAGCGTCCAATTGAAATTTGTGAATTACCGGCATTTTCCCTATGGCGACGCTGCAGCAGCACCAAAGAGAACGCAGAAGGATGGGTCACAAAGGACGAGAAGACCAGTTGATGTCGTGTGACAGTGTGGCTAACAGTTTTGGCTGCTTCTCAGTTTTAGCCAAACATTCGAAACGAGTTCAACCACATTAGAGCGTTTAAAAGACCCAAAACCCAGGGACATAGGGACTGTGTGAATAATATGGAAAATGAGATAAATTACAAATAGCTGTGCTGTCAGCTGGAGTCCTTGCGGTCAATTTTCATTCAGGTAATTGGCGCAACTGCAGAGTAGTTCTGTGCAATTGAAAGCAAACTAAATTTTTGGAACATGAAAGTATGCGAACAAAGTGCAGAAACATACTGTGAGGAATTGAATTATATATCATAGTTTTTTCCGCTGGGTGTACTGTGACTTATTCAAATTCCCTACGTCCTGCTCGGAGCCGTCAGGTTACTTCCACTGTCAGGTTATTATTTGTTTATGCTTGTAATAAAAACTTTTCTTATTTTCTCATTTTCTTTTCTTCAAATTGATATCTTTGAGAACGTTGACCTTGACAACGGCTTTTCGCTTTCTCCACACACTACGCGATAGCCATTTTTCCAAGTTGTTGTTGGGCGCCTACGCAGGTACATATTTTACTCCCAAGTGACCATACTCTTCAATACGATGGTGGGTCTTCAAAACAAGGGCACAAAGATTTCTTCTTAGCTGCGCCTATCAGATGATCTGAAAACCATCGAAAGAATGTTTTAAAGCATTGGGTGAGTTGTTAGATATTTGTCGGAAGCTTAGAAAAACATGTTTTTTTTTTGGACTGTCCTTCAGAGCTTTTCACATGTGGAAATTGTTGGTAATTCTTGCTATGTTTCTGATCATCTCTTAGCAGCATCTGGTCACTCTGTCGGCTTGTGTCCACGTGCGCAAGTCAAATGACAACGAATGGGCACACATTCCCGGTGCAAGATGCCACGAAAAATTAGGGTTATCAAAACATGAGTAAGTGCGGCATACATTTAGGCGGAAAAGCAGCACTATTTATTTACGAGCACAGGCCGCCGCCACAGATCCACGCAGCCATTTGGCATGTGCACAGCAAAAATGAGTACGTGAACGGCTCCGAAAGGATGAACTGCAGCGACCGAAGGTGAAATACGACTGGCGCTGCAGGCTCCGAGAGGCCAGCGGCAGCGCTGAAGTTACGTGTCAGGTCAAACCAATAACGATGAGCGACTGGAGCTGAAGTGGCCGGTCGGGGTGTGGAATGTGCGCACTCGGGCGTGCGTCGGCGTGCTGCGGCCGCTATTGGCAGAGTCGTAAATTGCTAAATGGGATTAAACATATTTTTAGGCACTGCACCCAGCATCTGCGGTCTGGCAGCCGACAAGTGATTTACGAGTTGTGCCCCGAACGGTTCGAGCTCTTCAGTATTTATACATGAATAAGTATTTGGAAACAAATTCACTCTTGAAGCATTCGAAAAATGTTAATAATGTCGTTGTTGTTGTTGTTGTTGTTGTGGTTGTTGGTGCCGATGGTTTGTTATTTTTGCGGAAATTGCAGTTCATTTAACATTCGACAAGCTGAACGGCAGCGCAAAATGAACATTAACCGACAAGTAAAGCAAAACATTGGCCAAGGGCACCGAAACGACACAACACACATAAAAATGACACAAATCTCAGCGAGCGCAAAAATGATTTATGTGATGAGTTGTTGTCGACAACGTTTGCCAGCAACTGCCATAAATTTGAAAACACACAAATACGACACAAAGCGCGCACTGTGCAAGCTGTGGAGGCGTGGCAAGCGGCCTTAGCGCAGCTTTGTTTCTGCTGCTCTGCTGTTGTTATTTCATGTGTAAAATTAAACAGCTGCCTCAACTGTCATTCGCGTGTTCATTACCCGTCACTGGCAACGCTGTTTGCGCGTCCAACAATAACCACAATTGCAACAAAAACAACAACAACCTCTACGACTGTTTTAGCGACGTTGTTGCGCGAACTACACAACGCAACCTTGCACCCTCCACGACCAGCCTCTCTAACCCACTCCCCGCCTGCCCCAACGTCCGCCATGCATCACATTAAAAGCCTTGTTGCAGCCAAAAAAAAAAACAATAAAAATGAAAAACATTTTCCTCGCCGTTAAACAAAATCATAATGTTTGTTTTTTCGCGAACAACTTTCATTACCAAAAAACAACAACAATAAACCAGCCCAGTGACAGTGCAAAATAAAAATTATGTAAATTTTGGAGAGTCACAAAAACAACAACAACAAAACATCAAGCATCCGGCAACCGCGCAACCGCTAATTGACAACTTGTGTCTTGGATGCGTTGCGCCTACTCGCCCTCGCCCGCATTGGTCAATAGCCGCAGACATTTGGAACTTTCAACAGGGAGTTGACGCGTTGCGTGCCAAGGGTTAAAGAGTTGAGTTTAGTTAAGTTTGATGAGTTTGACATGGGAGGCGAGTCTGAAGTGATAAAGTGCGCGTAGTGACATTGTTGGCGGAGTGGGTTTGAGGCGCCGACATATGTCACGTGTCAAAATCGCGTCGGCAAGTGTTAATGAAGTGTAAATGTGATTGATGTAATTGCTGCCGACGCTGTTGTTGTCGCCTAAAATGATGTTGTTGTTAGGGCTGATGCTGCCGTTTAAGTTGTCGCTTCGGTTTCGCGCTGTTATCTTCGCCGCACACGATGTCGTTGCCAAGCGGCGGTCGTCGTCGTCGTCATTAATGACAGGCAATAATGAAATGTGCGGTCGAGACAGCAGCGCGTCTCTGTCAGCGTGCTGACGAGGTCACACAGATCTAGAAATGCGCAGCCAAAAGACGGGAAATTAATGTTCACAATTTTCAGCATTGTCATCTGAAGTGAACTGAGTGACGAGGAGCGGCTCAAAGAAAACCGCTTCGATTAGCGGCGCAGCTTTTATGAAATATTTCTTGGCGAAATCCAATCCAATCTCGCACAGTTGAGAAAGAAAACCTTAACGAAAAAGTTGGCTATTTATTTAGCAGACATATAAATTGCAAAGTGACAGCTCTAGTGGCTAATACTGTCGGCTACAAATATTTATCCTTAAATACCTTAAAGCCACTTACACATCCCAACAAAAAACAACACTAAACATTTCCAGAGCTGCGCAAAACATCTCCCTTTCTTCGCGTCATTTAACGCATTTGTTATTGGGTCCCGAAACCTCAACTATTCAGTGCTAAGCGATAACAGCTTTGCTCGAATCGCAATCAATAAATTGCAGCGCGCGTGACACTCGTTTACGGCAATTTTTCGCATAAACTTTCGCATCGGTGCGCACGGACAGCGAAACGGAACAGATTGGAAGCGAAACCGAACGAGGCGACGCCGAAACGCATTTGTCTTAAATTTTCTCCATTTCGGTTGTCAAGTTAAATGTGTGAAGAAGGCAAATGTTGCGAAAAAACGAACATCAAAAGCAACAACAACACAACAACCACAAATTTGCAGCAGTGCTGAAGTGAAAACAAATCGTTAAAAATAAAAAAATTATTGGAAACAAATACAAATTAATAGCAAGAAAATCAGGGTAAATGAATAAATATGGAAACAGAGAGCAGCCGCGTTGGGTCGCGGGTCTGGACGTCGGACTTTGAGCCTCGACTCAGGCCGGCGAACAAATATAAACAAATCTATTGGACGTGGACAAAGTAGGACTCGACTCGTCAAAAATATTTTTAAGTTGTTTTTCGTCACATCTTCTAAGGAGGAAAGCTGAATTAGCGCGCTGCGAATGCGTTAAACATTCTGTCGCCAAACTTGAAGAGTGAAAAGCCAATTGGCGCCGCCCACCGCTTTCGCACAAACCATTTAATCAAACGCTCAGCCACTTAGTGCCAAATTTGTCATAAAATACACCTGAGACAATTATTGCCAAACATTAATGCCGCTTCGTAGTCGCGCCACCATTTGAAAATCTACAGCCAAAGTTGGAAAATTCTAATTCAGTGAAGTCGCGCAGATATAACGCAGCGGCGCGCCTAATTGCCGCCAGTTACAGTGAATTCTGGCCAACAAATTACGATTTCAACTGTGTAATTTTGACCAATTACAATAACAACAATTACTTTCATTAAAAGGATATTAGTGTGGCGCAATAGCAGGACGCCTGCTGCTGCCGGTGGCCAACGGTAATGATGCGAATTGCACTGGCCGCCTAGAATGGGAATTGGGACGTGGACAGTATTTGCATTTACATTGGCGCACAGCACTCCATACTACACCAATCTCTATGCTTGGCGGGCGGAGCAGCGCTATTGTGTTTATTTCGAAAGGCACACATTACCTAAACACGCCTCCTAAAGATATGCTACCAAGTATCGCTGCCGCGGTACTGAGTGTCAATACTTGTGGGAATCATTGGAATCATTATGAATGCGATATGACAAGCACTGGCAAACTCTTCGACTGAAGGATCGAGTATCACACGCGTGACAATCTATGTCGGATCCAATGAATTTAAACTTTGCATGTATGCACTTTCAGCGCCTGCTTTCGGTTTGCGAACTTCCAACAATGTTTGTGCCCCCACATGAACTCGTAATCGTACGAGCAATCGAAAAACCAATAAGCACCCACATGCGTGCGTACAAATACTGATGATACGCATTTCCCGCCCACATGCGAGTATTTATGCGCAAATCAATCAACATTCCCCAGCAGAGCGGTGGAGTGTTGCATGTTTTTCTCTTGTCAGCGTTTGCATGAAGCATTCATGTTGACGCGTGTCGCTGACAAATGCCACATAATCAATTGTCAGATACAGCTGTCAAATTTATGAGTGCTTTAAATATGCCACAGCATTCCCCCTGAGAACTGAGTTAATCATTTGAGTTTAATTAACTCCAACAAGTAAGCCTTGACGGGTTCTCAACTCTGAGCAACAAGTTTGAGTTTTTCTGGCACCTTTCCTTTCGCAGGCGCATCGTTACTGAATGCTTTAACTGAACATAAGTATGTACATGTGTTCACTTAAGTAGTAGTTTATTGTAGCACTTTGGTGTGGCTTTTCAGGATTTGTGGCGACACCACCAGCCAAGCATTGAATGATAAACCAATTCCCATAATCCGAGAGAGAGAACTGCGCCAACTTTAAGAAAACTTTGACATTCGCATTTGGCTTTACAGCCTCGTCATTGTGTAACCTTAGTCATGCAGCAGCCCACACGCCCATTACACACTTTGTCCATTTAGCCTAATGACAATGTTAAATTTTAACACACACACACAGCAATAAACACGCTCGGGAGGTGCAATGCTTGACCTCAAAAGTCACACACACACACACACACAAAGTCACAAGGGGCACTCGCACTCAAAGCAGTGAACTCGGATCATGCGGCAAAGTGTTGAATGCAAATAAGCGACCCGAAGACAGATGCGGCTCAGCGAAGCAACGGGCCGAAGGTGAAGAACGCTCCTAAGCCATTCAGGGAAGCCATGCGGCCACACCGCACACATAATCGGAAAACTAAATAGTGAATTCCTTCATTACTACTTCATTATGCCAAAGTGCCTCCGAAAGCTGTTCTCACATTTAAAAAGTGTTGCGGCATAATTAGTGGGCGGCCAGTGTATGTTAAGTGGGGGAGAGACCCAGAGTTCGCTTGAAAATCGCTTGCGTGGAGCAGATAACGACGAAGGCGATGAAGACGATGGGTTGCAATGACTAAGTTGTGCCAAACGAGAAGTGCACTTTTATACGCTCCGGCAAACACAAATGCTTCTTTCTACGATAAATGCATTTTGTGTTTTTAGTGCTAAACTCGTATCATTGCAGGTAGTTATAGGCTAACAGAGATCTACCTTATTATTTTAATATCTCTATTATCGATCAAGATGAACTAACTAGAAAACCGTGCAACAAAAATCAAAAAATGTCAAACAAATTTAGTGGGACCAAATTCATGGATGTAGTAGTGTACACAGTAGTCCTTAAGATGTATTTAAAAAAAAAAAATTATTACAAATTTTCAAGGATATTCAAGGATAAAGTCGAAAAAGGACTATTGCAATAGCTCTTCGTCCTTTTGCCCCAAAACATTACATTTTCTAAGATTCTTAGGATTTTTCTCTTTCATTTGATACCCATTTTGTTATTCTACAATGCGCTTAATTTAAAAAAAACAATTTTGAAATAAACATGTCCTTCAAATTTTAAAGTACTTTTAAAAACTATCCTGATGTCAGAGAGAAAAACTAAAAACGCAATTTTACTACATTTGGCCCCTAGCTTCACAAGTATTTAGATTTTTTCGTGCGTAAAAATTGTTGTCGCACGGTGGAATAACTAAACTGCAGTTTTATTAAGTTGTTGTAGTTGTTGGAATCTGCAATCATTAAGGATGCTTAGGGGTAAAAACTTTCGCAAAACAGTTTACATGAATACAGAAACAATTCCGCCGATAGTTTTTTCACGAATCCTGCAAATCGTTCAATACAAACAGGAATTTGGCTCAAAGCTGAGGTTCGCAGGGTTATTGAAAAAAAATTAACAGTCGAGTTTTCCCAAATGTCATCTTTGCTATTCAGATTTGCAATGGCCAAATCTTACTGCACTTTGGTTTACTGCCGAATTGTTTGTCAGGAAGGCAACATGTGTGCTTTCTCTCAGTCAGTGATTCTTGGCGCTCTTAAGCAACTCTTAAAAACACTTGTTGTTGCTCTTTCATCGCACGCGCAGCAAACTTTTGCACTCTTTGTGTGCTTCCCAAGAAATACTTTTTATGAATTTGAGCTTTTGAACTTTTGAGGCTTTTCACCACAGAAAACTTTAGCCAGAAAAGTAGCTTTGTCGGCCAACAATAATCGCTTTCGTTGTGCAAGCACAATCGGTCGACGACAGATGTCGACAGACTTTTGGAGAACTTTTGGAGAATATCAAGAAACTAGCTGCGAGCTGCGACTTTGCTCAAATATATCTAAATATTCAATAACTGAGTTGCATTTATCCTTTGCAATGTTTTCATGACGATAACTTGGCCAACACTCGTCAAATTCTTGCTTCAGAATGAATCGACTAAGTAACAACCAAGCGGTGCAACTAGAGATATATCAATGACTAGCAGGGCCCGGGCCGACTTTGCACGCTCGAATTTTATGATTTTATTGAAATAATATTTACTCACTTTATTATTTTATCTAACTTTAGGTCACCTTTAACTCGCCTGATGTTGATTTTCGAATTTTGAATACTGTTTCCAAGTCTGATTACGATTGCTTTAACTTTTTGTTCACCTCGTCAGCTCTTTATGAAAAAAACTTGTCTAATTACACAGTGCAACAAATTCAAAACAAATTTCGAGGGACAAGGTAAAACCCGTCTCATTCGATAGAGGACCTCAGTAGATGAAAAAGTGCCAAGGGATTTTTGCCGGGATGTTCGAGTATTTTTTTAAATGCAGTTTAAAGATGGCGGCTTAAAGCTCCTTCCCGATATTTTTAAAACATCATATCTCTTGACTTAAATGTCAGAAAGGAATAATTTTTACGTCAAATGAAAGCTAATGAAATGAAGTCAAAGAAATAATATCCCTTTTTGAAAAATTTTATGAAGAAGGACATCAAGGACATCAACTAAATGTTTATCATTGAATACCCTGGAACCCGTGAGAGCTAAATTTATATAAGTGACTTCTGGTAAAAAAGCATTCAAAGATCTATCAATATCAAGATCGAAGTCAATAGCCTCTTTAAATCAAGTTTCCCTACAAAGTGTTGAAAAGTTTTACCAGATTTTTATTTGAAAAAAAAGTGAAAAACACGTGTCTGTTAAAATATCATTTGGAACACTTTCACCATGTTTGAGCTCAATTTGGCCCATTAATTCATGTTAATTAACAATCTCGTTTAACCCATCGCTGACCGCAAACGATTTTATTTTTCTTAACCGTAGACCTAAAAAATGGGTCGGAAACGACCCAGATTCAAATCTTAGTTTGACGGTTTGATTTCAATAGATAAGAAAGAAAGTCATGAAAAATCAGCTAAAAATAATAATTAATATAAAAAATATTAGAAGTGCAAACAAAATTGTTCGAAAACAACCCACCGTAGATCTAAGGTTAAGTTTGAAGTCAAATAACTTCTGCTCTGTTTCTCCTAATAAACGTTTAACGCCATCGTTGACCTCGTCATTTTTGCAAAAATTAAATTTAACCACTAACTGGTAAATCTATGCAATTTTCAATTTGCATCTTTTGCATCTTCCAAGACTAAACTATAATTAAATTTAATTTGTATAGGAGTACGACCCCCTGGGACATAAAATAATTTATGACCCATTTCTAAAAAAACATTTATATGTAAATTTTCGTTTCCACAATGGACTTGTCAGGTAAATGTGGCCAATCTCCGACAGTCCATATTTTACTCCATAAATCAGAGCCATTTGACATTCACATCGCCGCTTATGTTATTACTGCGTGACCAATAAAACACAGAAGCATTTCATATGTACTCAGTCATCAGTGGCGGATCCAGGGAGGTTTTGGGGGTTGAAACCGCCCCGAAATATCTGGATCAACTATAAAACAACATACAAATTAAAAGGCATTTTATAAATATTAAGGAGTTACTTTTTAAATCCCCTCCCCCCCCCCCGAAATATTTTTCTGGATCCGCGCCTGCCAGTCATTGTTGTTCCTAAAGTGAACTGATTGCGGCTCAAATAGACAACGCAAATACGGAATTACCCCATGTTAATCCTATGTTAAACTGTGATCAGTTGAGAAGTTTGCCAGCTTTACTTGGGGACAACGAAAATCAAACCTGGCCGAATATCAGAATATGTCTACCTCTTCTTTTGTGAGTTTCTGAGCGCTCAGGTAATGCAAACTATTAGGAAGCTTGAAGCTAATGAGCGGATAACTTTAATCGAAGGGTTTATAGATGCAAAACGTGGCTGAGACTCAGACAGAACACTTGTCACCGCTTCGTAGAAGCTTAAATTAGAAAACTGTTTGCGAGCGCTTAGCGAGCCGGACGATTGAAAATTTGCGTCCAGTGCACAGCGACCGTTTTAAACTAACAGAGCGATAGCGATTTATTAAAAAGTAGGCGGTTTCAGTCAAAATGAAAAAGATCCTAAACACATAAACAAAGCTACAGCAACTAAACAATTAACCGTAGATCGAGCTTTGTATCAACAATGATACATTTGGTGTTTTGTTTTATTATAACTTTATTCAGGATATAATTAATTGAACCATTCTTGTGACTTTGTTTGTGTTGGCATTATGCTTGTTTAAAACCATCTTTCACAGTTTTTTAAGAAAGAGGTCTTCAGAAAATTTAAAAGTTTATGATTTTCTCCTTTGTATACATGGATACGATTCCTTAATTTTTGTGAAGCTCGATCTACGGTTAATACAATTAACGGTTAATTAAAATATCAAATCCGGAGAGTATCACAAACGCTAAAAAACAGAAACTGACTGAGTAAGTAACGTAAATTCAAGTTCGAGCTATATTTGCAGCCGTTGAGTGAGTAATCGATTGAGTGGATAATTGAGCGAAAGCGTGAGTGTCAGTGTTCATCTCCTTCTGGGAGCGTTTACAGAGCGTCAACAAACGTCAATGTCTGCCACAAGCGTATTGTAGCAACTAAGTGTCAGTTATCGCCAACAACGGACGCAATATTTGCTGTCAGTTTTAATTTTCTGCAACTTCTATCAAATCTAATTTATTTTACTTTTATGAGGAATCGTTAGTGGCTGGAAATATTTTGAAGCCTTTTAAATTAAATAATGGTCAGCACCGGCAAAAAATGTCGCCAATTTGTTCGTTATGCCAAAGACGCAAAAACCGGGCAATTAAGGAATTACCACAAAATCTGAGCAATTCAGTGTGTTGGCCGATTTGTGGCAACGCGTATGAAAAGCCGACAATTGCACAAATTGAATGCAACTTTGTGTGAAACAGCCTTAGGAATTAAGAAATTAAAAACGATTTTCGGCTGGTTTTATCGGCAAATCAAAAGCTTAATTAACCCATTTTCGGCCGCTGGTCGATTTTTCGACCAGTCACTTTGAAGGAGAGTAGCTCTGCACTTAGACATTATATCTTTGAACTTTTGATGCATAAAATAACTTTGGTCTTTTGGTAACCCCTCGAAATAATAAATTTTTTTTTAAAGATAATTTTAGAGATGTTGGCGAAGGCACGAAAAAAAGCATTTTTGTAGTCATATTTTGAATATTCTGAAAAATATATAACCTTTTTAAATTATTGCTTTATTATTGATTATTTACGAAGCCTAAAGACCAAATTACCATAATCAATTGATATTCATAAGATTATGAAAATATTTTTACCTCTCAGCACCGCGTACTTTTCAGTGGTCGAAAAATCGACCATTGACCAGAAGTCGTCATGTATGTACATATGTAAGCCAACAATTGTTTGTTTTCATGCTTGATTATTATTTGACTTAAACTATGTACATATATATTTGTTTTTATTTAAAATTGAATTTTTATTAATTTATAAAAAAAATTTTGTAAAAAAAAAAACACAAAAAAAATCCAAAAATATTCTTGATTAAGGTCCTAAATGTAAGTCCTTAAAAGGAATTACAAAAATATTGGCTATTTCTGGTAGCGGCCGAAAATGGGTCAATTGGCAACACGCTCGGTCGCCACATCGCCCAAGCGCGCGCTTGCGCATGCGGGCGTTAATTAATGCCGCCAAATACACAAGCAACGCGTCGGGCATTTTCGGCTTCCCAAATGCGCAACAGACGTTCGTCAGAGCCGTGGCCGTTGCGTTTCTAGGGATGCGAGTTGCCACAGCCCAGGATCCCGTCTTCGAAGTGGTTGGGAAAAGTAGCGATGGCGACGAGTTCATTAAGCTGGATTATTTCAATGATCGGTACCACTTTTCTGCGTTGTATATACAAATATCTGTATGTATGAGTTAAGGAGGAATCTACTCAAAGTTATTTCTAATCGATTTATTTGTACAATGACTGCCAGATTGGCGATTGGAAATTCTGCGCTGCAACTTGACATCGCTAGGCGACACAGGCCCATTTATGGCAGCCGCCGTGTGCGTGGCCGCGTGAACGAATGTGCTTCGTTGACGTTTGATTTATTGATTTGATTTGAAAGCGCCAAACGGGCATTTTGGCGCACTTGTGCGACAAGCATTTCTGACATTTACATTCAATTCAACTCGAAATTTGATATGCGATATTTCGCGCATGCGTGCGACCCGCGGCTCGAGGTGGCCGTGCAGCAAAAAAACGCACTGTGCTTGTGCTGACTAAACGGTTTACATAAATTGTGTCAGTTTCGCACCAAACGGCGAACATTTTTTGCTCCGCCTCAATGTTGCTTAATTGACCCGCGTTCGAACTTCATAAATAAATTCAAAGGCGCTTTGGACGCGTTCCCACAATGACCGCAGACTGCTTTGCTGCATTTGCTGCCTTCACGTTGCCAGAAGAGTGGCGTCCACGAGCCGAGCCAAATCTGCAGCCAACCACTCAGTTCCAAGGCGACTTACAAGCGCAGTTGGACTTGCAGCGCTGCAGTTGGGACGCTGACTGCATTTGAAATGTGTCAGAGATCGGCGCAGCTGGCAGTAAAAATCGTGATTTATATCTCTGCCAAACGTAATAGAAGTTTTGTTGATCTCGACTTGAGTAACGGCACGTTTCAATGACTGCTCGCCTGAGACGTCTCGAAAACGATAAAATGTGCCGCCAGTTCCGTGAGCACAAAGCAACTGGGCAACAGTTAACCATGATGCAATAATTATAATAAAAATAATTATTGCATCATGGCAGTTAACGAGTTGTCCGCCCTAGCACTGTGCTATCGGAAATCTTCTCATCAGCGGGATTTTTCTTAACTTCGGCAATGAGTTCACCAACGTTTCTATGGATGAGTAATGCATTAGAGATATTTCTAAAATTTTAACTCGATATCCAATACTGATCCGCATTTGCGATTTGCCGTATTCAATGTTTTGGTATTTTCAAACAGAGCTTCAGAGTTTACAAATATTCAAATATGTTCAGAAAAATGCGTAATGGTGTTGCGAAAAGACAAAACTGCATAACGCGAGAAACGGGCGTGTCGTAAATTATGCAAAAGGCGACCAAATGCTGGTTCAGTGTGTCACTGCAACGCGCGCCAGCCACAAAAACAAGCAACGCTCGGAAAATTCGCAGCCGAAAATAGCAGGCACAGGCCATAGCAACAACAATGCGAGAACAACCAGACTGGCAGCAACGATTTCGACAATCTGACAATCACTGCAGCCGCAGCAAACTAGCTCCGGCCAACAGCACTCGGGACAACTTGGACGGCAGTGCTGCATGAACGAAGTGCGCAGCGCGACTTGCGCCACCACTCACGCACGCAGCCGCACTCAATGCGCACGCGACGGTCAAAGTGGACGGTCAACGGGCCAAGTGAACGGTTTGCTAGTCAACACTTTCAACCAGTCGAGCAAAACGTAAAACTTTTGTGAAATAATAAAACAAAACAAAAACACAAATTAATAAAAAAAAGGCTTCAAAATTTGACATTTCTAAAAGTTAAATGAACCGAAATAAACAGTGCAAACAGATTTTGAAGAGGATCTTTCAATTGACGAACTTTCAAATCGACTTGCAAAAGGCTTCAAAAATTGACATTTCTAAAAGTTAAATGAACCGAAATAAACAGTGCAAACAGAATTTTGAAGAGGATCTTTCAATTGACGAACTTTCAAATCGACTTGCAACAAGCGCGAAAGAGAGCAACAGAGCGCAGATCGCGTCTTCACAACGTGGTTCCGCAGAGAATATTAACTGAAGGCAGACAAAATCAAATTGAACAAATCGCTTGAAGAAAGGCCGCCGCAGAGAATCCTTGAAAATCCGTGTGAGGTGAGTTCTTTGCGCGGCGCGTGAACGGTGTCAGTGTTATGGAGTGAAGTCGCCACTGGCCAGAACTCGTTTCACTTGTGCGGACACAATTGCCGAATTGCGTTGTCCAGGCCCGTGGACCAGCACTGGGAGGCCTATTCGGTGTCTGGACAATTGCTAAACACCTACGGCCTCTTCAGCTGCCAAGTCGTCGTTGCCTCTTGCAAATTTAATACATATGGTAGAAAATTTTTCGGCTACATTTGAAGGTTAAGGTTTTACGAACTTTAAACTGAAACCTGCAGACTGTGTGGTACGAATACATGACAAACCCATATATGCAAATATTTACATACCTATATGTATGTATGTATAGGTGGGCATACACACTGGCATCGAGGTGCGGGACCCAATCATAGAAATTACTCAATACTGAAAGAAACTGTTGTTTAGTTAAAAAAAACCACCCCCGCTGACGCCGTTTCGCCCTCCCGAATTCGCCCATGTAAACACGTACATACATATAAACAAAATACAAACACATACATATATAGCCACAAATTGTGTGCGTCGAGTACGTTTTCGACTCGTATGCAAATTGCAGTTAATTGTGTGCGTGTTTGCATGGCTGTTGTTGTTGCTGTTGCCGCAACTTGCAAATTTATGTGCACACACACACACAACAACACTTGCTGGCTGTCTGTGTATGTGTGTGCAATCGCACTTTGTTCTTCATTAGTTGGCAAGTTCTGCCAATGCAGCTGCACTTTCAGGCATTTATGCAGCAAGCCACCCGGGAAAATATTTATGTAAATGCATTTTACTTCAGAACAGAAAATCTCATTCGATTTGAAGTAAAAATATGCTCTGCAGCACGTCGAATTGTGATAGAAACTTAATTACGCTGCCATAGCCTTAAACTGTCCATCAATACGTCAGCGCTGAGTACCCAAAGCCCAACTGCTCCGCACCAAATTGCCCCCAACGGACAGCACAGCGTTGCCGTCATTCCGGCAACAAATCTACAACACAGAAATCCCACGCTCGGCTGTCAAAATGGCGTAATTAGATTTGTTGCATTGCGTTCGCACTGCAATTCGAAGTCAACAAAATCCAGCAGACAATTCCGCTCACCACTTTGGCTTTGGGAGCGATTTGTTGCCTTTCCTTTTAACCCTTTCGCTATTTTGTTGCCATATGGCAACATGCTACTTTGTGGACGTCTGGAACCCTCTAAGGTTTCAAGAATACATTTTTTGTTGATCCTTAGAATAGTTTGAGGTTTTAGAAAAAATACGAAATTAATGAAATGAATATTAAAGTTTAAAGTAAAGAAGTATGCACGTTTTTTAATGGTATATTTCGACATAGTAAAGGAAGAAGAAGCAGACAACTTTAGATAACTTTTTAATAATGACGTTTTCTTTCAATTTAGATACTTTGTTTTCTTAATTTTGGCTGAAGTAAATGAGGAAATCTTCAAATTTTGTTGAAGTCAGTGGCGCACGCAAGATTTTGTTTCGGGGGGAGGGGGTTTCGTGTAACTTTTTTGAGAACTTTGAAATATAACAAAATTTATATGTATGAATCTACAGACTGATATCCAAAGCATCTATGTTTCCCTGACATATTTTGGTTCTGAAAGTTCAAAAAAGAAAATTTATTTAAAAGGACACCATTTTTCTCTTTTAGTTGATACCCATGTCTTCATTACTGCACAATCGCAAATATTTAAAAAAATATTTGAAATATGTATGTCCTTACAATTTTAAAGTCCTTTAAAAATCACTTTGGGTCAGAAAATGAAAACTGACTATGCCAGGCAAATGACTTATAGTTTCACGCCTATATCAACATTTGGATGGGTCACGGTGTAATAATTATAAAGTTGGCGTTTTCACTCAGTGCATCATAACTTTGTCATGTTTCTTTCGATTCCATTGATAGTAGGCTTAATATTTGCACAAATAATATATTTTTCATCTTAACCTTTGAAACGAAAGGAAATAATTTATTTTATCTATAAAAACACATTCAGAAATTTACGGTTTTTGAAAATGGTCGAGAAATTTACTTTTTTTCAACTTTCATCGTCAGTAATGTCTCAAAATCTCATCTGATTTAGACAATCAGTATATCTCTGGAAAAGCAAAGGTACTGAAACAACAGAGTAAAAACTGGTTTTTCGAAGATTTCAAAACGCTTCTCACAAAATTTTTTGATCTTCAGTTTCGTGTTCAGCGGCCCAAAGTTAGTCTAGAAAACACTTTCTTTTAGGTGCAATTTTTGTGTCGAGTAGTGTTATTGATGATTGAACATATATGCGACGGTTTTAAATTCAATTTCTGTACTAACTTAAAAAATTTTGGGGGGTTTGAACCCCAAAGCCCCCCTTGTGTACGCCACTGGTTGAAGTTATTATTTCAGCCACAACGATGAGGTTGCTCTCCTAGAAAAACACTCTAAAATACAGGGTCCGAGCATACAAATTAAAAAATTTCTTATGGAATGTTGCTAATACAACCACATAGAAGCCTAAAACGTAAAATTTAAAAGTTTAACTTTCCCCAGTACAAACCTGTAGCGAAAGGGCCCACATATCTGCCTTGGCCTCTTCCTATTACTGAGCACGAACTCCAAATACATTCACGTATGTATGTGTGTATGGCTGCACGTGCAACACACATGTCAAAGATGACAGATATGGAAACTTCAGAATTAAAAATATGTTTTTTACAGTTAAATAAAAGCAACACAGTACTTGTCTTATTGCAATAGTTGCCGCTGCCCTTTTGCACCTCTTCCGGCACAAATTTCGCATTTCGCTTTGGTGCCTTTTGTCAGCGCCTTATTTGCATTTTCCCTCTTGTTTTGCATTTTTTCATTAACTCCACAATTGCGATTACTTGAACAATGACTCTCGTTCATATTTACACAAATATCTCAGTCACGCAGCAACAAACACAGCGGCGATTCAAAACAATGAAGACTCTTCGCGTGAGTCCCGACCAGGCACCAATTACTGGCATCATTAGCGGTGCGAAACTGAGACGCGAATTGTCATCGCGCAATGCGACGCCCATTTTTTCAAATCCACCGCACGTAGCGCTGCCCTGGTTTCCGTTATCTTTGACATAAAATTCACGGCATATTTTTAGGCGGCCAGGGAAGCGCACCGGCACGTGTGCGAGTGTTTCGGGTTGGCACATATGTGGCCTCGGCGCCTTTTGTTGGCGTTAACCAGATACACAGACAGATTGCCACTCGCTCGTGTGTGCGCTGGGGTTTTCGTATTTACCTGAGCCTCTCAGTTAGGATTTGCCATCGTCATGACACCGTTTTGCTTAAGCCGCCGCCGGCAGAAGCAGCAGGTTGGCACAAAGGATATGCAAATGCCTACATGCGCCTCGGCATTTCGTACGCATTTTTCGCTCGGAATGGCGCCAATGACAGCGCCGCTTTCATCAGCGGCGCCTTTTGTGGTTGCGAATTTGAGAGTCCACCGCCCGCCGCGCGCCCCCCTTCGCTAGGCCGTCAATTAATGCTAATGGCATAATAATGAGAACTTATGCTGCGACGCTTTTAATGAAGTGAAATGCACTCTGCCGCGCGCCAACAACAACCAACACAACAAATATTAATATACGCTTTCGCTTTCAGCGCTGCTTTCAATTCGCGAGTTATTTATGATTTTTCAGTTTCGCCCTTCTTAACGCCAACAACTGCTTCTCCGCCACTAAACACATGTATTCTTCTTCTTCTTTTGCAGGTAAGCTTATGGGTGCTTTATGGTTGTTCTAAGGGAGCAGACGGCTTTCAGCGTAGACTGGCGGGAAAGCACACAAACTCGAAAGCCAAACACACACACACACACACCAAGAACTCGGCTGTCAATCCACAAGCTTCTGGCAGGTAAATAAGTTGCATTAACATTAGTTTTCGGCGTACGTTTTCCACGAGTAGTATGGCTGCCATATTGCGACTTGGACGCGACAAAAGGGTTTACGTGTGCCACACCTTCCGCTGGCCAATTTCAGGGCGCATTCACACAAACACACACACACACAGACTGGCGCACATTTTGTATTTTTAGCGCAGCACAGCCAACGCGTAGCTTCAACCTGTTGACTGCCCAGATGTGGCTGCCGCTGCCGCCGCCGCAGCGCCTAAAAGCAAACAGCAACAATTTACGGCTTCACGACGCAGCTCTCGAATGGCTGGGAGCGGCGAAATGCCGAAGCGCCAAGAGCGGCGCTCTCAAGAACCGGCATTGAGCGCGAAGAAGTTTCCGTCTGCACAGGGAATTTCGGCCGACCCCACCAACAACCGTTATTGAAGCGTTTGCAAGCTCTCAGCCAAGACAGCACTCAAAGCTCAAGGCTTCTTACAAATTTTGCCTTCAGCTCCAACTTTTGTGCATCTGCTACCAAAAGCTGCGCTGCCACACGGAAGCTTGCACTGCATTCAGAAATATTGGGAAATAACTATTTAACCGCATCTCGCTCCACAGGTGCGACTGTTTATTTTCCATGGAGCATCGAAACGATAAGAAAGCCAACAAAATGCATGGGGAAACACAAAAAGTTTGCAACAGCTGTCAGGCTGCCATTGAACGTAAATGCACACCGAACTAAAACAACAACAACAAATAAAACACACATTTCTCGCATATTTGTCATTTGTCTTTTGTGTTGATGTTATTTTTAATTCGTGGACTTTGACAAATTCACAACAAAAAATTCATTCAATATGTTTAAAAACAGAATCAATTGTTTGCTCCTGCGCGCGCTCTCTCTGTTGTGCTCTCCCACACACACACGCTCTCCTGCGGCCTCGTACGCTGCTCCGCTCTCTGCATCACATGTGCACCTGCTCGCCGCGCAGCGCACCAGCTGGACTGGACGCCTATCATTCGCAGTCGCAGTGCTCCGAAAATCCGAAATCCCCGCTTACCCGCCGCCGAGATCAGCTCGACTGGATTCAGCTGCACGCAGCCATGAGATGCCTGCGGAACCCTCCGTGGCATCCGTGGCATGCACTCGCCCGCTGCCAGTTATGCCGCGTGCACGCATTGTCCCCCACCCGCCCACCGCTGCTTTGTGTTTTCTGCTTGTGCGCAGATTTCGCACTCCAAACGCTCTCCTCCGCGGCCAGCGAGCGGCGAGGCGCGCGCTCACTCGCTCCGTGGCGCCTGCTGGCGGAGCTGTGCTGCTGCAGCTGCTGCGCAGTGCCGACTGCTTGCCGCTGGCTGGCTGCGTGCTTGTCTGTCGGCTCGTGCTGCGATTTTGCCAAACTCCGAAAATCCAGTTTATCCCAAGAAGGCAGCATGTGCGGACGTTGTAGCAGCCGGCGCGCAGCGTTTTCGTCAGCTCACGCGTCTCGTTATCAAAATTGACGGCGCACGGTGCGTTCGCCACAAACAAAAACAAGCAAAACCAAAACGCAGCCACGCAAACTTGATTGTGCACCTGCGGACCTGTGCGCTCGCGCTGCAAAGCGGCTGCAACGGGGCGGCTAATCGCGCTGCACCAGCGATATTGCTGGACCAGAGTCCGGCCGAGACATTGGCTTTGTCGCGCGGTGATTGTTGTTCGCGTCCGTGGTTTCGATGTCGGCGGCACTGGCACCCGCACGCATTCCTGCGACTCGATGCAGAGCGACCGGGCGCGTCGGTATTTAAACAGCGAGCAACAGCGTCGGTGTTGCAAGTGAAGCGAACTCGGAAAACTGCTGCAAAATAAACGGCAATGCGCAAATCAAACTTGTTTGCGCATCAAATATGCAAACAGCACAAACAAGGTTGGCAAATGAACTTTCCCAGCCAAAAAAAAGTTGGTTAGTTTAATAAACAATTCTGAAAAATTAAAAAAAAAATGAAATTTTTATGAAAATCTGAACCAAATATTGACACCAATATTTAAGTGAATTCCGTGGGCGCAAACACGAAACTCAATGTTCAAAAAGATACAAGACAAAAAAATATTCGTACAATGTGTATTGGCCGCTTTTGAATGCGTTTCGAAGTGGTTTTTTCGTGTCGGTTGTCGGAAACTACAAAACAAACATTTGACTTCCGCGAAAAACATTTGTTTACAAAAATCAAAGGAAAAAATTCTTGCAAAATATCACAAATAATGCACGAAACTTCGCAATGCTCACATTAAAAGTGATGAAGAAATAAGTAAGAAAATCACAGGAAGAAATCTTCCAAATATCGCAAATAATGCATGAAACTTCGCAATGTTCACATTAAAAGTGATGAAGAAATAAGTAAGAAAATCACAGGAAGAAATCAAAAATCAGCAAAATATCACAAATAATGCACGAAACTTCGCAATGTTCACATTAAAAGTGGCGACAAAATGAATAAATAAAAGTTACACTGAAAAGTCTCCCCGGGTTTGTGCAAAAGTATCGTTGAAAAGTGTGTTGTCGGTGTGTGCGAATATTTTCAAGCTTAGCTAATTGCAGCAATTAAACACGCCCTTCGATTGCGCTCCGCTTCGTCGTCTTCAGTTGTTTTCGCCGCAGCAGTGTTTGTTGTGTTCGACGGCAATTTTATTTGCCCTCTTCGGTCTAAAGTGCTTAATCAATCGCAACGTGTACACGCCTTCTTTTTTTACGACATTGACAACAACAACAACAACAACAGCCATAACGAAGACGACGACAACAACAACAATGACGACGACAGCGCGTTTATTAGCGATTCCTCCCAATATTTTGTTTATGTCGCCTTTATTTACATTCTCGCCGAGCTTATCTGCGGCTCGTAATTGCCGCACAAGATTTATGTGCGAGTTTCCGCGGTGCCATTGCGTTGGCTTTATCAATGTGCAATAGTTTTTGCCCACTGTGACTTTGGGCTGCTTATCGCATCAATCACTCTGTCGATCCAAAGACAGTAAACCGATCTTGCGGTGAGAAGTTTCCGGGGACTTTGCATGAATTGCCGACATGCAGACATTGCGATAGCGAAGAAGATTCATCGAATCAAGTTTCGAACGCAAAGATTGCTTTACTTAAGGATCGATTGATTCCTTCTGGGGCACAACGAAAGGGTTCTGGAACAGTTTTGTGCTCTGCCCCGAAGGAACGCGCAACTGGCCATAAACCCGAGCGGCCACAAAAATCATTACATTTTTCGTGGCGCCAGACAAATTAAGTTTTCCAGTTCCGCGCCGTAAAAGGCAGAAATTGTTCAGCAATTTTCACGCTCATTACTGTGAATTATTTAATAGAGCGTAATTAATGCCAAAGCAATGAACAGCACACGCCATGGCCCAAGAAACCAATCTCAGTACTGAGCGAAAAACCAACCTCTCGGTGGTCGTTGTAGAATGTTTTGAGTGAATATTTTCATTGCCAATTAAAATTCCATTCAATGCAGCAGGTGAAATGTAGTAAGTAATGGCTCGACATATTTGTGCCACTATTCACCATTTGTCATGCAACACTAACTTAACGGCGGTTAGTGCGAATTTACCGCAAAGTTGTCATTGATCCCTTTTACGACATGACCATTGGGATAAATTTGCGTGTACCATGTCAGCTCTTTACTATCTCGACCGCTTTTCATACTCAAACGAATTCCCAATGGTGTTGAATTGCTTGTGAAAGGATAATTAATGACTCATTCAATTTCGTGCGTTTGCTTAGTTGTTATTGCGTTAGTTCACCAGTCAGCAGGGAGCGGTAATTCGAATCCGAATTCAATGTTAGATGCAGCTGGTGCCGTCCCCTTGGTACAAGAAGTGCCTTGGGAACTGTTAGACAACTCTGCGACAATTTTCACAAATTCGACTTGCAAGCTCGAAGCACATCATTTTTTAACGATTTGAGGACAACTTATGTTTCCAAACATTGAGATCTGTAAATATTTGATACGTGTTGGGTTTGAGTGCGAGTATTCGAATGCGATTTTCCCACTTAACACACACACACACACAGCACGCACTCCGCAGCTGCTGGCCAAGTTGCTGCTGGTGTCGCTGTTATAGTTTTTGTTGCTGTTGGAACAACACCGATAAGTCGCTTTTATGATAAACAGCACACACCCCGCGCACGCACACGCACTCGCCGACCCCTAATTGCCCGCGCAGCCACACATATAGTATTTTGTTTTTTTTTTCTATCTATTTATCTCTTTGTCTATTGTGCTGTGTGGCTTTTTTTGTGCAGCAAAATCGGCTGCATGGGAGGACGTGGGCCAACACAAATCGATTATCCATTATCGTAGCCAGAGACGCAGATAAGCGCGTCGCAAAAGAACTATGTGTGTGTGTGTGCGTGTGTGAGTGTGTACGCGTGCGTTGCCGTAGGCCGTGCAGCCTGCCAGACTTGGATATTATTAGTGTAAATAGTTGTTCTTGTTAGTATGTAACAAAAGCAAAACACAACACGACAACTGTTAAGGGCAACAAATAATGTTTCGTTATGCACGAACAAATACAACAAGTCTGCAGTATTTCGGGGGGGGGTACGTAATTATGAATTGTATCTCTCGCTCGGCGGCTGGCTGCCACATACGCTTGCTCGCACAAGCGATAAGTGTTTATTTGTTGTTGTACGGAAACGGAAAGCGAATCAACGACGTAATGGATTTATTGGCTTTGTGTGCGCTATCCGTCCGCAGCCGCAATTCACACGTCACGCTGCCACATTGTGAGCAAAATCAGAAATCTATTTCACCTACCCAGCGCTGTTGAATGAAAGCAAAACGTAACTTGGTGGCTTTCTCACATAATAATAAAACAAAATTCAGTGAAATTATTCGGAAAAAAGTTGTGAAAAATTGAGCATTTTATATGAAAATAAACAATAGACACATTGACTTCGGTGCTCTTTGTTATTGTTTATAAGAAACGTTCGCCGCATTTCGATCGGCAGCTGCTTTGGCCGCTGTGCGCCACTACTTATTAACAATAACAACAACAGCACACAAGCACACATCAAAGAGGGCGAACAGACAGTTTGGCTAATGAATTGCTGTAGCAACGCCGGACAGACTTGACTGTGTCAGACTGTGAGCAAAGTGACCTTAATCTATGAAACTAAGAAACTTTTTGGAACACAATAAATTCATATAAAATGTAATGCATTTATATGAAACAAAAGCCCACTGTCTCATGGTGAAGGATTTGTCGAGCAGTCTGCCGGAAACAAAGCTCCAACTCAAAAGTTAAGGATGCCATCAACGGATGAGCCCAAGAACGCAAAGCAAAGTTGCAGAACATTAGCGACAGACAGAAGAACGGACACACACTTGGATGGGAGGAGGGAAAGATGTTCTCTCCATTAGCGATTTTGTTCTAATTTATAACAAACAAATCTTTATTTGACGCTTTTGATCTTCTTTGCTTTTGCATTCAAGTATTTCGAATCAAAAGAGAAAAACAGACATGAGACACAGAGATAGAATCTTCTTGCAAGCGTGGCACAAATATCGATTTGGCTTTTCGCTTTCCAAGTGCCAGCAAAGTGATGCTAATAGACACGGCAAAGAAACGACAACAACAACAACAACCTACCTACTAAAAGCGGCTCAGCGTTTCGAGTGTTCGAGTGACGCGGCTTAGACATGCATAAGTAGTTAGACGCGCTGCAATGTGCTCGACAGCGCAAGAAGCGGGCGGCGACGCGGGGAGCAGCGTTGCGAGTGGCAAATTGTCTCGCAAAATAATGGCAAATTGCAAATGGTTTTTGTTTCGTTGCACTTTTGTCGTTTTCAGATTGTACACTTGTCGCACAACACCAATAACAACACTAACAACAACACAGCCAGTGCTGCTTAGCAAAGCAAATCAAATAAACAAGCGAACTACTCGCGCCGCGAAGCGTAATTACGGAACGTGTTGGGATGCCGAGGCGTTGCATGTATCTTGTTGTATCTGTTGCAAGCGCATACCTGGCAGCGATGCCGCTGCTGCTGCCCGCGCTCGCACTCAGCTGCTGCTCTGCAGTTGCAGGTTTTGCACAGCGATCGGCGTTTGATTTTTGCTGCTGTTCGCATCGTTCCGGCGCACTTGGTGCCGTCACTTTTTACTTGCGCGCTTCAGACATCGGCCGGCGATGTTTGTGAGTTGCCGCCGACCCGCTGCCGAGCAGTGAGTGCGTGCAGTGGGGGTTTTGGGGAGTTTGTGCGCACCAAATGTCTCCAGCAGCTGTCGAACGCGTCATAATTTTTTCGCTGCGTCGCTGTCGCGTCGTGTTTTTGCTCCACAGCTGTGTGTTGTTGCGAATTGCAAACGCGTTCCAACAACTTCCAACATCTTTCAATTTTCCGACTCTCCGCCTACGGTGCGTAAGCGCATTTATGCGCGTCTGCATGCGCGCCCGCTGTCGCTGTGTCTGGCTTTGTGTGTCTGGCTCTGTGTGTATGTGTGCTGGCTGTAAGATGTGTGTGGCATTTCAGGCCAAAAAGGCAGTTTTCAATTGAATTTTTTATATTCGCAGATTGCGCGTGTTTTCACAGCACTTCTGTTTATTGTTGCTCGCTTATGTTGTTGTTGTTGTTGCTGTTGTTTTCAACGGTGGCATTTACCATATACAACTCAACTCATAAGTACTCGCGTGCTTGTAATTGTAAATATTCGCAGCATTTGCCTCTTTGTTGTTGAGGAATTTTTCACGCTGGCTGCTGCCGTCTCTCCCTCCCTCGTCCCGCGCTCCCTTCCTGCTCATCGATCGATATCCCCTGCAGCGCACAAACAATTTTCACACAACGTGGCTATGCGATGCAAGGAGAAATGGGTCATGGGCCGCTTATCTGCATCTGCAGCGCGTTTTCCACGCTCATTGCTTCGTGATTGAAATGGCACAAAACGAATAAAAACTTATTAATTGCAATTAAACGGCCGATGGGGCCGCAGTCGGCCGCGCGCGCGAATGCTGTGCTCTACGGCCGCCAATCGCAGTGGGCTGTGCCCTGACTGATGACTGCAATGTGCAGCAATTTAAAAGGGTTTATTGCTGTTAATGTGCGGAACACAATTAAGCGAAAACGCAGCTGAAACCTTGAGCCGTCGCGATCGGTCAACTCCTTGAACTGTCTGCGCTGTCTTCACCTTGCCAAACAACAACAACAACAAATAAGAAAAAAGCAATCTCTCACAAGCATCGACAAACCACCAAAAACATTCATTCCGAAAAATTAAAAATATTTTAATCGAAAAACGGGTTTCGGGCACTTGTTGCTGACACGCAAGTGGCCATTTTTGTGTGCCGACAGTCGCTTGGGCAGTGCGTCGTTAACGCGTTGCCCTTTGGCGTTAATAGTGTCGACATTTCGGCCGCATTCTGCGGCTGCGCGTTGCTTCCCCACATTAATGATGCTCACTGCGCCACACTTGGGCCCAGGAAATGGCATTCGCCAATGAGACTGCAAGACTGCGACCCGCGCAAAAACCAAATTACGCCGAGCGCAGCAAATTGGCTGCGGCCAGCAAAAAAATGCCAGCCAGCTCATTCTGTTGCTGACACAGCACCACAAATATCTTTCAATGCATGCGTACATATATACATATACATATGTATGCATGTACATATATGCTGCGTGTGTATGTGTGTAGTTATGCAAATGGAAAGTTTCCCTCGAAGCTTATTGATGACGTTTGCTTGTGTGTGAGTGCGGGGGCAGCCTTGAAGTGGACCAAAGACAGGTCAAAGCATGAACAAATAAAAACAGGAAAAGGTGACATTGTAATTTTCGTTTGAAGTAAGAGACTTCCAAGGCTCGAGAGGCACACACAAATATGGAAAAGTTATAAGAAAAGCTCATACTGGCAAGAAATTGGTTAGAGATCACTCAATTAGCTTGGAATACAAAATAAAAACAGCAACGAGAAAATAATGAAAAGAAATAGAAACCAAATCCACAAGAGCAGCAAATGTCACAGCGTCAGCCAGAGCAGAAAGCCAAAGCCGATATAAAGAATAGCAACCTGCGACAGCAGTGGCCCAATAACACAAATAACAACAACCACACCACGGCGACTCGCGCACCCGCCGACGCCGACAAATATAACAACAATAGTCATGACAACGGCAAACAACAAACGCCACGAGCACCGGAGCGGGAGGCGGCAAAATGCGGAAAGTCAACAGAGAATTTAAAGCGAAATAAATAATGGAGAATTTTCATGCAATATATTCTCAGTTCATAAGTATTTTCCCCGAGCAGTGCGGACGAAATAAATTCAAGCGACAAGCCAATAAATACGAAGCAAGAACAACGACACACCGAGTCGGCAAGTGAACGCGGAAGCTGGTGGGTGAGCTGCAAGACGCTGGCAACACGCGGTCGTATGTGTGTGTGTTTGTGTGGATGGATGGGTCTAAAATTAGGCAGAACATGAGAGGTCCACTACAAGGGAGACTGGACAACAAGTGGACTGTTTTTGCTTTTGTGTTGATTGTAATCTTCGGCGATAGCTGAGGGCAAACAATAGTGAAAAATGCTATATAGATGCGAGGGAATATGTTCCCTCGGAAGATGTAGTCATGAATATGTTTTCACTGAAACTATTGGCTTAACTTAATTGCCAAGTTATTCATTTTTATTCATTTTTCTTGCCATAAATTATTAGTTAATCGCAGACTACACCGTAGACGAAGTTCGTCTCACTTTGCAATGGTTTCCAAATGCCAAAGCTTGCGATTTAATCGGCTTTCATTAATTTACGATTGTGTGTCAAAAAGCGTTGGTGCATTTGTCGCTAATTACTTGCGCGAAAATTCAACTGAAACAATCGAAAAATGTGTTAAATATTTTCTGATTTGTTTTTGTTTGCTGGCTTCTTTCGCCAATTCTTGACAAACTCAGCTGCGTTCGACGCCATCCGAGCGACAGTATTGCGAACACTCACCGCAGTGGCGCATTTAAGGGGTAGTTTGGGGGTTGAAACCCCTCCCCCTCGAAATATTAGGATCGACTTTGAAACTACATACAAATTAAAAGGCATATTAAAGAAAAACTTTTTGAAATCACCCAAAAAAATATTTCTCTAAATCCGCCACGTTGTTTACCTTTCAATAAGGCGGCGCAACTTAAACGAAAGTAAGTGACAAATTTTCCGTAAAATCGCATTGCCGTCAAAACCTCACCAAATGAGCCAAACAGAATAGAATCTGTCAACAACAACAAGCACGGCGAGTACGAGAACGTAGGCGGCCACTTCCGCTCCGAGCATCTGGTGGCAGCGCAGCAGCAACGAGCAGTCAGCCGGTGCTAATTAGTTCAACTTTGAGTCAATAGATTTGTGTACAATAAATAAAAGTGTACGCGCACATGGCGCTCAATCGGGCAGCATCGCTCTTCCAAGACCTTTGCGTCGATTTGTGTTGTCGATACAACTTTTGCCAAGCTGAGACGACACGTCAATCAAATCTTTTGCGCTTTCGATTGCTCAATTTTTACACTGTTTGCAGTTTGGCGCCTTTTTGGCGGCACGTTTCCGCACTCAACAATGACGAGCATGTTTACAGCGCTCGTGAATGCCGCTATTATATGGGAAGTTTTTCTTAGCTTTCACGCTTCATGTGAATACAAATTTTCATCTCTAAAATATGACGTGAAATTATTGCAATATGTCAAACGCAAGTTGCCAGTTGTCTCATGGCCCAAAACATGCAACGACTTCATTCACGCAGCTTCCATATGGCTGCGGACATATGCAATATCAATCAAGTCCGCTGCGAGGTACTAAAAACGCCGTCAAAGCTTCTTGGGAGCTAAAGAATTATGTCAGCGGCCCATCTTTCCCGCATCGAAGCGACCATCAACTTGTGCGGAGTAGGTTGCAAATTTGTAGGATTCCTTGCTCATAAAAACGCAGCGATTCAATTCAGCACACATTCGTTGTGCCTTCGCCTGCAAGTGTTCGACAATCAAACGGCAGACAATCAACGAGCTGACGCATGTTTCTTCTTCTTGCGCTTTCTTGTAGTCTTGAAAAGGAAGAACGCAGAGCAGAATGAAAGTACAATAATTTCAAATTGCCATTTTACCTCTGACTGAACACATTTAAGCTTATCGGCCTAAGAACATAAACCCACATCGCCTTGTAACAAAATTTCTGTCGCGTGTGTGTGTGTGTATGTGTGTGTGTGAAGCCGGTGACGAGCAAACAAACTCGAGCGCTCGTAAAACTGGAAAGCTTTGCCAGATTTTTGCTTCCACCTTCATTGCATAAGTAAACATAGCATAGCATACATTTAGGCAGCGGCGGACACGTAAATCGAATCGACACGCACACACATCGTGACAAGTGGATTTGTTAAAATTCAATATTTTGGGTGAGGAACTTAATAAAGTGTCCGCACGACGAACGACAGCGGAGAATGGAATTTTTGGCATTTGCAATTTCACTCGGAGCGTTCAAGTTGTGCTTGGCACCTAAAAGCAGGCACTTGAATTTGCTTTTTGCTTTTGGCCTTTTGTATCCCAGCGACGCAAATTCTCACTTTTATGTTTGCTTTACTTTTTGCTCATCAATAATCGAATATGTCAAAACGGCAGACGTGCCGGGCCACACACGTTGTCTCGCACAAACCGTGGCAGCTACAGACGCTTTCCGCTTCGTCCGGAAGTTCGCACAAAATTCCGTGCGCATCAAGGACTAAGGACCGGTTGTGTTGGCTGGCAGCAAAAAAAGTGCACACTTTTATCTTTAATATTTCTTGCACGAGGTAGAAGTGGGAGAGAGAGCGACGCGAATTTGATGTACGGCAGCTCATATGAGAAGTGACACGGGCACACACACACACACACACATACAGAGCGTCGGCTGAATCGGAATGTGGCGCACAAGTTTCGATGGAGTAATAAAGCAGATTGTGTGGCACGCTTTTAGGCGCTTATGCTGTGAAATATGATGATAAATTTGACCACAAGTGGATTTTCGTTTACGTTTCCGTCATCGTTTTAAATGTGCAAATATGTGTGTGTGTGTGTGCGGTGTTGTTGCGTCGAGCGTACTACGGTGACTGACTGACTGACTGCTTGAGTGGTTGGCTGGCTGACTCGCCGACTGTTCGTTGAGTAAAGCGCTTTGGCGTTTGGCCTGTGAGCGTTTGCTGTTTGACGTTTGGCGTTGGCGTTGACCTCTTCGACGGCGTCCAGCGGGCGACGTGCTCACTAATGTGTTTGCACTTAGAGCGCGCGGAGTAGCCGTTGTCTGCGCTAAAAGCAAACGACTATCTTTGCTTTTGCCACGCAGATTGATGCAGAAATATGAGATTTACTTCTCCGTACTCACATGAAAATGTGACAATGGACAACGAGCACTTAGTTTGCTGGAATGTGGGCGATTGGATTGAAATGTCAGATTGACCAGAAAAAATACAAAAATAAATTTAACCTTTCACTCGTTTTCATTTTCTATTTCACGAGTATAAACAACTTCTGCAGCACTGGCGACATTCAGTAGAAGCGCTGGCCGTCCAAAGTGCCCATCTGCAGCTTACACAGTGCCGTCCAGCTCAGCGGCTTCAACTCACGTTAGCCCATCTGCGTCAGTCGCTCGCACAGCGTCCGCGCCGCATGCAAACGTCGCTCATTACATGAGCCGAAACGCGGCACGCGCCCTCACCCTCGACTCCGGCAACCCGCAAACACGGCTGCACGCACCTTTAGTGCGGCCATAACAATTACTCGTAGACTGCGCGTCGGTCGAGTGCTTATGGCCCACTCGGCCGTTTCGGTCGGCGGCTGACTAATTGGCCATTTGATATTTGAGCTGATAGACCGGACAGCAGTCGGGCAGCCGGGCAGCGCGCGACTGCGTCACGCGGTTAATTGATGAACGCACTGCCGGATGGAGCGACCGTAAAAGTTGAGTTGTCTTTGTGCATTTAAATTTGAAGCCGTAAAACCGCCAATGAAGCTGGGCGAGGCAGACAGTCGATTCTATTCAGCTGAGGAAGAGCACCGAATTTCGTTGGCTGGTTGAAGTTTTTATGCGATACCGCTATGCATTATTACCTTTGACTTTTTAAATTTTGAAACTTGAAGCTTTTGATATTTGCGTTGCTTCCATGCGGAGCCGGGCCACACTTATTTTGAATACTTATGTAGGTTCTTTTTTATTTTTACTACCTATTCTTCTTCTCACGCTATGCTTTTGTCTTTGCCATCTAACATTTCTTTGCATTCACGCTGTTGTGTATTGCTGTGTGTGTGTGTGTGTGTAACTTAAAATATTGTGCGAAAAGTTTCGCTTGCCTGGCGTGCGCCTTAATGTATGCGAGAAAATTTGGGATTGGCACCAAAAAGTTTGGCATCCGCACATCCCAAATTTATAAATTCGAATTAAGACATTTGGAAAGAGGGGCAGAGCCGAATTTCGCCATCAATTGACAAATTTTGCAAGGATTTGACGCCGGACGCAATCAATGCTCGAGTGCTTGTGGCTTGTCTAATTGACTGTCTGGTTGCCTGCCTGCCTGATGTTAATGCCGAGCATTAATTAATAGCACAAAGTTCCACAGAACACGAGTACTGCGAGGTGAACTTCGGCCGCCGCCAAGTCAACCCCACTTGCTTTGCGTAATGAGCTCCCTTCCTGCTGCCGAACTTTGTTTGCTTACTTTCTGATGATAAACACAAATACACAGTCAACTTTTTTTGATTTGCCTTTAATGCAGAGCAGAAAGTTAAGGAGAAAATGCAAATTTAATGAATCAAGTTTTACCAAACACTTTGTTTTTTTTCGTATTTAAGTTAATATTTTTCTTCAAGATTTAATTTGACATATTAATTAACATGGCAGATTTTTCTTGGTTATAACTTCATAACAAACAACAAAGATGTAACAAAATATTTTATGCAAAGAAGTAACAATGAAGATTAACCCAACATTGTAAAATTACATTAAATTTTGGTTATATTTTACTAGCAAAGATTTGCACAAGAATGAAAAGTCAAAAATCGATAAATAATTTTAAATGCAATAAATTATTCAATTCATTGTGCATTCACTTGTCCTCTGCTGGGCTCCGTGCGCATTGTTTACCTGAAATGAAATTCGCCGCGCCACAACCAAACTGCGCCAGCAATTAGGCAAAAGTCGAAATGTCTCGAAACAGCAAAACTTCCGACACAAAGGCGCTGCACACGTCTGACATGCGACTGACCCAAAAAAACTTTCGCATTGCACGTCCTAGTACGCAAAAACACACAAGTCGTGGCGCAAGTGCAGCGGCGCCGCTCAAGCGGAAAACCGGAAAAGTTCTGAAACGAATTTCTACTTGTCACAGCCGCACAGCCACACTCACTCACAAGCTGCAGCCTGCACAGTCGAGCAAGCGGCCAAAGAGTCGCCCAGACGGCGCAGGAGCCTAAAAACCGGGCGCTGGCCAAAGTGCGCCGACAACGGTAAAGTTGCTTCGTGCCATATGGAGCAGCAAACTGCAGTAGCCGATTCCCAATCAATGAGGCACCGTTAAAAGGGACAGCAATCTTCCATGAAAATTGCAAAACCCCAGTTTATTAAAGTCTTAACTACTGCCACTTGAAAGTATTTTCGCTTAGTGTTTGGAGTTAAAAATTAAATTTTAATAAAAAAAAAATTTTTAATTTTTAATTTTAATTTTCAAAAATTATAAAATATTAAATTTAAATTTAAAAAACAAATTTTAATTTTAAATTTAAATTTAAAAAAATTGTTGAATTTTAAATTAAATTTTGTGAATTGGGAACCGCTGACACTCGAAAGTATTTGCGCTTAGTTTTTGGAGTTAAAAAAATTAAATTTTAATTTTAAAAAATTTTAACATTTTTAATTTAAATTTTAAAAAATTATAAAATATTAAATTTAAATTTAAAAAACGAATTTTAATTTTAAATTTTTATTTTAAAAAAATTGTTGAATTTTTAATTAAATTTTGTGAATTGGGAACCGCTGAAAAATCAATATGAAAAGTGTGTGGCTGCATACTTTTGGGCTCCGTTATTTCAGTCGGCTGAATGTGTGCACCGGAGCCATAGCGAAACTTTACTAAATGCAAAAACCAAAGCAAACAGCAGAAACACGAAAACAATGTGCAATTCTCCTTGACCCTCGCCGGGCAATCGTTCCGCTGAGAAATGTGAGAAATGCAGAATTATTCATTTAAATTTAGTCGCTGAACAAAGCGTGCAGCGTCGAAGCTTTATTCAGCTTTTTTTTTCAATTCACTCAGCACAAATGTGCAAACGTGCTGGAATTGAGGAGCGCGCACATTGTAGTCAAAACAAAAGCAACAACAATAATAGTACTAACGAGGACAAGAGCGCAAAACCGCAACGAGTCATCCGTAAATGCTAAATTGAAAGCCATAAAGTTGAAGCGAGCAGCACTTGGCCGCTGAGGGCGGCCGAGCCGTGCGGTGGCGGTGGCTATGATGGCAGTGCAATAAAAATGCAAAATGGAACTGTAAATAATATCGGGCAAAATTACACATAAATGAACCAGACTAAGCACCGACAACAACAACAAACACGAGACCCGTTAGCGTTCCTGCATGCAGACAACAATGGCGGCGGCGGGAGAACCACACACACACACACGCGCGCACACGCGCAAATGAACGAACGGCCGGAAGATAGAGGACCGACGTAAGGGCGGACAGGCCAACAACAGCAACCAATTCGTATGCATGTTCAGTGGGCACTGCTACAAATATTATTTATGTAGTTGCCAGACATTTGTCATATGGCATCCCGGACGCCGCCCAGCGCCCACGCCGGCGGCGCCAACAACAACTGCGCATGAAATGCTTGATGAGTGCTCGCGGGCTGCAGCGGGCGTCTAAAAATGAAGAACTCAAGTGAAATGTCATATTCACCAGTTCGGAGCCCGAGTTGTTCGACACACACGCACACACATACACACAGCACATTCAACATAGAACAAATGTGTAAAACAATGCGCACACATAAACATTCCCAGCAAAGCGTGAGAAAGACAAAGTACGCAAAATTTGCCTCCTCCCCTTGTTTTGTTTGTTTTTAGTGTTTGTGGAATGTGTAACACTTTACCCACACAGACTCGGCGCGCTTCCTGTAGTTTTATGAAAAATTGTGCGCTGCATGGCAGAGTGAATCGTTTGTCTGTTTGTTCTATTTGACTTTTTTGTTTACGACGAATTTGCATAGACACACACAGAGAAGAGCTCATACATTAAAAATGGCTATCACTTATTTTTCGAAAAAATTTACCCTAAATGTTGCGATTTTTCCGCCCTCACTTGAATTTTTGTTGTCAGAATGTAAAATCGCTGACTGCCAGCCAGGCAGTCGCGCTGCGCTGGATTTTTCGCTCGTTGTCATCGTCGGTTGTAATGAAGTAAATAAATTTAAAAATGGCGTACACAAAGCGCGGAAAGACAACAAAACTTAGGCAGCGCTGTGTGCAAACATTTGTTTTTGCCTGTGTGTGTGGACGTGTGTCGGCGCTCACATGTTAATATTTGACATGCCAACAGATGCTTTAATGAAGTCGTCAGCATGACTGTCGTCAGCAACGCAATTAGAGTAGTTGTTGTTGCTATGAAAGACTAACAGCGACATCAGCCAAAACTTGGTTGAATCGAGTAGCAAATTTAGTATCCAAATTGGGTGCATTTCTCCAACCGCTGCAGTTGGAAGCGCTATGAGCAACGAGCGTAGAGATGTCACTGGCAGCAACCAGCACACAAAAAAAAACGAAATTTCATAAAACCATTTTGTAATCCGTTTGGACACCAAAGCCAATTAATCGCCCAGAGCAAACCGATTGCATAGTATTTTCAATATTCCAGCGAATCATTCCTGCGAATCGCTAAACGATTGCACTCGAAACACACAAACAACATAAGCCACAAAATGCTAATTAAACCCACAAATGCAAAGCCAACCGCACTCGACAATACCAACAAACAACAACAATAATGATACAAATAATAATAATAATAATAGAGAACATAAAACGCAACAACAAATACAATTATGCGAAGGACATGAAGCGGTGGCAGCAAAGTTGCCACATGCGGCACATTGAACGAAGCAAAGCGTCGAGCAAAAGGCGCACGCAAAAGGGGCAGACAAGTGAGGGAAGGAAAAAGGGAAGGGGCGGGGGCGGGGGAAGCAACACTTATTTTCACTCCCATTTGTAGCAATTTATAGTTCTGCATGCTAAGCATTTTCGTTTTTTGCTTTGATTGCATAAATTGCGGCGTTTTATAGCAACGACGACAGGCGCCTGAAACTATGCCATGCGGCAGCTAACTCGAGCGCGAGTAGCAATGCAGCATGCGGCACATGTTGCGGCGTGTGTCGAAATCAGACGAACAGCTCTTCACACACACACACACACACAGTCACAACGGCATTCATGCCAGCACACGTACTTCTCGTATGTTGCCAGCACTTTCAAAGAAATCAGTACAAACACTTGTCGGTGCGCGACACGGCGTTGCAGCACGCCAGAGCGGCGAACAGGCACAGGTGGCGGCACCAGTTGACCTCGTTCGGGCACATTGCTGCGCATAAATTGCGCCACAGCGCCGAGTGTGCCAGCATTCTGCTGCTTCTTTATGCGGGCCACTTTTCACTTCCGGCAACTATTAGTTAAAAATGCGCCTTTCAACCGACGGTTGTGCGTCGCACTTGCCACATTATGCGCTGCTGCAACATTGCGCCATAAAAAAACGCTGCTTAGAATTCACGTGGCTGTGCCCACAGCGCACACTCTGCCTAATAACATATTCATTTGGCAAAAGTCAGCTACAGAATTTTTAAAAAACCTTCTGAAACCATGGCAGCAGTCACGGCTTAAAAATAAAATAAATGCTGATGCGTTTAACTTAATTAAAAATAAAGTAAAAACTTCTTCTACACATGAGTATTTGTTATTCGTGTATTTTTAGTGGTTCAGCCTTCGTTAAAATATGTGGTGAGCACTAGCAACAACAATAATAGCATCTAAATCACTCACAAATAATCCTTGTCCACCACATCTCTGAGGAACACAATTTGGCTAAATATGTCATTGCATTATGTTCAGCAGTCACATCAACAATAACAACTATCCGATATTATTACACGATAACAACAACTCGCACACTCGCACAGACATAAATAACAACAATTTGCATAGCTAATGCGTCGCTCGCTTCTTATCGGCGCACACATTCCGCATGTGCACCGCAATTGGCCGTCACTCATACGTCACGCATGGCAGTGGCGCTGTCATTGCCACCGAGTTGCATTCGCATTGGCGCGCCAACGTTTGTCTGCTGAATTGCACAAATATTTGCACGGCCACATATCATCGACGGCGTCCTGGCGTAGACAAACGGCACACAACAACGACACAAACATCGAAGCTGGTGGCAAACGTCACTCTTCCGTGTCGGTGTTGACGCTGACACAGTTCAAGCGGAAACCTCGAACTCGGACGGAAGTGGACGATTTATTAGAACTGACTTTTGTTGCTATTTAGAGCTTTGAAATGTAGGCAAAATTGAGCCGCGCCTCGGCTCATTAGCATTCAATCGAGGCCGACTGTCCGCGGGCACATTTCCAATGGCGCATTCGCGGGCCGCATGGCGTGACTGCAACCACGTGTGTCCTTGAGCGGTGCACTGCAAAAATGGCAGCAAGCACACGTCGACAACGCACTCGGCACGGAAAATGCAAATTCGGCTACCGTCGCATAAATATGGAAATATAAAAGCGACGATAGCCGCACACATTGTGCAGCTGTCGAAAATTAATTAACGCGCCGCCAGTAGTTTCGCGCAGTGCCGCAGGAGCATTTATCTGTCACTCGTTCAATTCGCTGTTCTGTTGCCCCCCAGGGATACTCGCACACAACCCAAACGCTCGTCTCTCCTCGCTCATAAATAATAAACGGACAAGCAATTATCCTTATTAGACATTTGTGCCCGGTTGCTGTGCGTACTTTGCGCAAATGTGCTCGTCAAAAGTACGCGGCAACCAATTCCTCGGTCACATCACTGAAATGGCGACATTGGCATCCTTTGTGTCCTACACACATCACGTGGCAGCCAGCTGATGCTATGGCTGGAGGTGTAATGCCTTCCGGCGCATTGTTGTTGGGCTTGCACGGCGGTCTTTTGCTATCTTCATTATTTGTTGATGGCACTGGCGACGACGACGACGATGACGTCGACGCCGATGCTTTTCACTGTGCTTTTTTCTGTTGCTGCTCGCTACGCCTCGTTGAAGCTGCACGAGAAATGCGATTAATTGGCATAGAGCAACATGGAAATGAAAGCGGCGATTTCGTCGTCGCTGTTAGCTACGCGTAATTGGAAAAAATGCCAATGATAGCAATAAACAACAAAGAGCATTGCCGAGATAATGCGTACTTTTCACGTGGAATCGAACCAATGCGACTGGAATTAATATGAGAATAAGACGACGCAGGATCTGCTTATTGCCGGCTCTTTTGAAATTGCGTCGAATCGGCGCCAAGCAGATGAGAACATTACTTCCGAGAAAATGCTTTGAATTTCCAACTCTCAGCAACGACAAAAGCACAAAGCAACAAATTACAACACCCAAAATAGGACCAGCGAACGGTCCATCTTACAATTTGTCGCAAATTCAGGCAATTAAAATAATTAAATATCACTCATACGCCTACATGGACATGAGCTTCCTGCAATTTTTACTACGCACCATTTTCATTACTCATGTTGCTGCTGCAGCAATACGGCCGCATATTTCCCCTTTCATTGCCTTTGCCACTCGTCCACATCCGAATTTGTCCTGTTGTCGCCAAGCAGAGCCGCCTGCTCGCTTTTTGCTTTTCCACTTTTCCACTCTGATATTTTTAGCCAAATACCAACCGTTATGCAATATAGCTGGAGGAAAAGCCATTACAACAACAGCAAAACGACGGACGACACCAGTCTGTTTCTGTGTGTATGTGTGTGTGTGTATTGTTGCCCTGCCTTGGCGCGTGTTTAATTTCTTAATTAACAAGGACGTTGCGTCAACTTGCCGTCTCTTTGCTCCAGCGCTCTTCCCCATTCTCCCTGTGTGTGTGTGTGTGTGTGTTTATGCTAACCAGGACAACGGGACAGCACGGGATGTGTCATTTCCTTGTGCACAAACACATGCAAACACGTACAAATAGAGGCGTGTTGTATGAGCTGTGGTGGCGCCGCGGTGCCGACGACAATGACACTTTGTTGTTGTGTCCGTTCGCTTTGTCATGTTCACGCGCAATACAATTAAAACGCAAACACAACGCGGCCAGCGCACTTTACACGTGTGTGTCTGCTTGTCCGCGTGTTGCCGGCCGTATTGTGACACCAAACATTGCCAGCGTTTACTCGCACTCGCTGTGTATGCGATAATAATTGTTTGCGTTGTTGCTATTGTTGTTGTCGGTGTCGCCTCGGTGTCATCCTGTCGCCATACACCGTAAGAAAATCTGCACTTGTAGGAAGAAGAAAAGCGCTTCGTTGCTCGTATTTTTCTGGAATTTTTTGCTCTGCACTCACTTCCTTCCATTCACAAACAGTTGTGCTTGTTGTTGCTTTGGGCGCAAATTGTGTTGATTTACTTGTGTGCATGTGCAGGTGGAAACTTGTAATTATTTAACTGTCTGCCGCCCTGAGCGTCAGCGCCGGCCTGAGGCTCATTGGTTTACTTTACTTCCGCAACAATCACACTGATTCTTCCGAAAGCCAAGTTAACGGAAATAAACAAGTTAAGTGAGTCTTCACAGCTTGCCTCATGCCTACTGAGGACAAGAGAAATATTTGCTCAATAAAATTTAATTGAAATTTTGTTGGCAAATCCATACAAGTCCGTCACACCACTCAAGTGAAAAATTTCCACCGAACATTTGAACATTTCTCACAGCATTTTATTGAAACTGTTAACAAAAAGTTAGCCTTTGCCGCCGCTCTTTGCATGCCCCGCTCGTTACAGTCCACCCCGACTGCCAAATTGCTGCCGGCTATTGAGGCCAGAACAAAAACTATGAAAGTGATTTATGCAAATGTTGATGGCGAAAGTTTGGCGATTCAGTGTTGACTCCTGTCTGCCGCCCTCGCGCCCAACTCAACGTCCGCTCATGGCAATGCGTGCAAAAAAATCGACTATTTACTTGATTTCCTTCAACCAACCATTGAATGCAATGAAATGTTAAAGCATCACATATTCTCAGTCAACTGCAAACAAACTTGACGGCGACGTCTGCCAAACTGTAATTCAGTAGTAATTCAGTTATTCAATGCAATCCGTGTTCAGCGTGAAGTTTGTTGACATTTGCGGCTTCTACCGAGCGATGAACGCCAGCTGTTCTTTGACCTCTGCTCACATGAATCTGCGACACAGCGACAAGCCAAGTTGCTCATCATTCTGCCCAAAAAAGCCATAATCCCCAAGGAAATGTTTACTCCAGCGCATTGAAGCGGCTTTGAACTCGGCAATGAAGCCACTTGTCTTTGTGTCGTTGTCTTAAATTCTTTGTTGCAATTTTTGCAAGAAGACAAAGCAACATGTGCCCGGCGCACTAGTCAAACGTGCTCAGCGCACAAATGTTGGCCCGTTTGGCTTTTTACAATCGGATTGCGGTGTCAATGATCGCGAATCGATGGCCGGCGCCAACAAGACGACGACTCGTGATGGAAACAAACAATAATCCCAACCATTGCAAATGTGTTAAAATATTCTTTTCATTGAAATACAATCCAAACAACTTTATTTGAAATTGGTATAATTTATGCCATCAATTTAAATCGCTTTATTATTAGAGTCAGTCGCGGCCGTCCATGTGCCTGAAATTATTATACAATGCCTGGATTGTGGAGCAGCTGATGCCATAGCACAGTGATTCGTTCCATAGACAAAATTCAAAAAATGTATGGTCTCAGAACTTAACGATTTCGATGTCATTTGAAAGAAAAACTCCAACTCCAATCTGTCTGTACAAAAGCGGCTCAAAGTTGAAACTTTTTTCTCAAGAAAATTTAAACTCATATTTTCTGTTTTTTAGTCTATTGAGTAAAAAAAATTGTAAAAATACATGGTTACCAAGAAGTTACTTAAACTTCCAATATAGATTAAGAAATGATGTGGCCATTTTCGCTTTTAATGTTTTCTCAAAATTTGCAAAGCTGAGGCTTTTACTTTACTTCTAATTCAAAATATTTTTCTAAATAAAAAATATGAAAATTGGCAAAACAAAAAAAAAATTGGAAAATATCTAAAAAGTATGTGAAATTACTACATATATGTTCCTGGATTTTTTTTTATTTTAAGAAGCAATCTTGCTTTGTCGGATAATGTAATTATATCCTCCGATATCTTCCGATCTCAGAAAATAATTCAATTTGAAAAGTGGTCTAAACACGTATTTTTCGACAAAATTTATTTTTTTCATGCCTAAAAGTATGCAATCAGCATGAAAAATGATAAAATCTGCAAAAATGCAAAACACACCTCTATTATTATCGTTTTTATTGCAAAACCAGAGGGTGCTAAGACGATTTCTGTTACTCTTTGGAATAATCAATGTTGACGTTACCGATTAAATTTAAAATCGTTGCTATAGCTCACCAAAAATGACGAAAATGGAAAATTAAAGTCTCAGGCATTGCTAAACTATAACAATTTAAGAAAAACAAAATGGAGATTTCAATTCAGCAGACCATGTATAACAAATATAGCAATTTTATGAAGAACGGATCAGTCCCTCTAATTTTGTCCCGCGGCTGTATGGAGTCGAATCACTGTGCATAGGTATAACTTCACTTCATAAGTTCTTCAAGGCCACTTCTCAGGACCATTAAGCCGTTTGCCATCTCAGAAATCGACACAGCTTTCCCACCAAAGTCGCCAATGAAATTTGTTTCCCAAAAATTAAAACTACAACCACCCAACCCCGAGTCGAGCACTTTAACTGCTCTTGTGAAAATCTTTTCGAACGTTTCGATTTTGCAATCAACACTTTACGCAAATTTCACCGCTTGGCTATCAAATGCCAAACACTTGGTTTCAGTGCTTCCAAATCTTTACATTTTAGTGGTTTTTTTATGCTCGACAAATGCTGCAAACGGACAAGTATTCAATCACTTGTTAAGTGCGCCTGAAAGAGCGTCGAGCAAGAAAGGCAAGTACAGCAAAAATCTCGCTCGAGAGCGACGCAAGCAGCAAACTAGAAATAACTGCCGCCCGAGCGAACCAGCGTTTAATGCGGCCATAAAATGGGCCGTAAAAAATCTTTACGATACTTTTGCATTGTTTGGATTTATGGCAACAAAACGGCAGCTGAAGCAATGTGTGTGTGTGTGTGTGTGAGTGTGTAAAGGTGGCTGCTGTGCGGCGCATCAAGTGCGCTTTTAATTAACGCGGCGCTGCAAACATAGAGCTGAGAGTGAGATTTTTGTATTTGTTATTGTTATTGTTGTGTATTTTTGGACTGTCCGTTCTGGCGCTCACTTCATTTTAAAACACATTACTAAGGTGGGAGGGAGGGAAGCTGTTGCTGCTGCTGGTTACAAGCTTAGAGCCGATCTGGTCTGTTTTCGACTGCAAACCCACAACCAGCAGTCATTTTGCCAATCGCCCCAAACACTGCATTGTTCCGACTCACGGCTTACACGCACACAAACACATACACACACAGCTTTGTGGTTGAGGGTGCGCGCTGTGCCAGCTGCCTCGTCTGCATGCGGGCGAATTTTAATTAAAGTTTTTATGATGATCACTTAATAGTGTTGGTTATCTTCTTGTTCACGGGTAGTTTGTCGGGCGAAGCGTTTTCCTACTTCAATTTGAGAGTTGAATTACATTTTAGTTGGCTTAACGCGTTTCCCACAGGTGACCGCATGTTACAAAAGTTAAAGCTTAAATGCTCAAGTTTCCTGATTGCAAAAGTCGCTGTGACGAGTTGACTACATGACTTTTCCTCTCGACTTACATGAATTCTACATAGCAATTTTATTCAGTTCGTTTGTGCCTTTAAATTCAGCTGAAGGCCGAAATTCTAAAAATTTCTGGCTGAGTTCAAGAGTTAAATGATTTTCACAATGGCTGATTTTGTGGTCATTGCAAATTTATGAACGAATTTTTGCCACGTCATTGCTTTCCGTTGGCCAATGATTTGCTTCATGACTACCAAGCCATGCTATATTTCTGTTAAATGTGGACAAATTCTTGTGAAAACTTTTCGAGCAACGCTCCATTGCACTCAAGAGGAGAACACAACATTTTATTGAAACAATAAAAATCCTTCAAATGAACTGATTTTTATTAAAACGGCGTCGTATGCCACATGACCACTGCAGCAATGGTTAAAAAAATCAAAATATTTAGTGCAACAAGGTTGCGATCATTAAAACTATTGGCCTGAAACCAAAAATATAAAATTGTTCATATCAGCAAATCGCTAAAACTTGTTCAATTTTTTTTGGCAAACCACCAACAACTCATTGTTTTGCCAACAGTTACTGTCGAATTTATTCAAATTTGAAATCGGCGGATAATCCCTTTGAATAAACGTTTTCGCTAAACGAATGACACCGGACAATCAACTCTTCGAATGGCTTCGATATGTTCAGAGCGTTGTCCCAGCGCGCATCCCACGCTTATCTGGTTTCACTGAATCCCTGACACGGCCATAAAATCGCATAGCCGCGTGGCGCTCTAAGCGCTCTAAGCCACCTTTCGCATGCACTAAAAACGCTGCTGCTGTCGCTGGCCATTTCCCACAATGATACGTTTTTCTCATTCTCTTTGCTTGTTTGCTGCGCAACTAAAGCCTGAAACAACAACAAAAGCTAACATGTAAAAATATTCGCTGCTGCCGACTTAGTTTTTCAATGCGGCACATTGTGGCACTTTGTGCATTTTAAGTGCTCGTCAGACCAAAGTTACAGCGTTTGTGTTTGTTGTTGCCGTCTTCACTCCGTCTTTGCCGTAAGCAAGCAGGTGCATACAGAAGTCATTGCCCACTTGCATGTGGCCCTCAGCCATCCGCTCTTGTGAGTCCGTGCGCGGGCAACAAGAAGTCAAAGTGAAAATTTGTGTCAATTTTTGTGTCATCCACTTTTGTGTTTTTCCATTTTCTCCAATTCACCGGAAAGTCTTTTGCGCTCGTATGGCAAAAAAAGGAGTTAATTTTATTGTCAGTGCGCTCAGGGCCGCCGACTCGCGCCATGCACACGAAATGGCTTTGCCGGTGAAAGGGGAAGTGGCCACACAAGTTCGCTTATTTTTATTGCGTGGTCGCGACGCCGGATTAAAGATGCAATTTGAATGCAGGGAAATACTTTGAAGCAGCAAATTTTGCCTGCCCACTTCACATCGACAGAAGTAGTTTGGAATGTGGGAGTAATTCTTGCTCCGGCCATACAAAACCCTAAATTTGGCAGATACCTGCGCCGACGTCAAACCACTGCTGGCATAGACTTATACTTGTTTTTGCGAGAGAGAGAACAACGAGTCCTTTGTGTTTGGCCGCAATTCTCATTCATTGCCATCGCCATCCGTGTCGCCAGCAACAAAATCATCAAATGTGCTGCAATCGCCGACAATATCCGGCACGCCAACTCGCCCATGTCGTACACGAACAATGCCACACAAAGCCGACGCAGAAAATCAGCACAAAGTAAAAAATTCGCAACACTCCAAGCCGCACCCACAGCAGCCAAAGCGGACACAGCTGCCAGCAGCCTAAGCCGTTTCCTCCACAATATCCGCGCATTACGCTGAAGCGTTTGCGTTTGTGTTTTTTCCTGAAACGACTTCCCTTCGAGTCTGGCGCCACTTATTTCCAACGTTTGTGCAATTCAATCTATTTGGCCTATTAGTGCGAGGCGGCGTGTTGCATGCTGCCATGCAGTTAAATTGTGCGAATTCACGCACCTCCCTCACCGCCGCCTTCTAGTCGCTGGCCACCGCTTGCTGCATGCAAACGCCGCATGGACACGTATGGACAAATTGTCACAACAATCCAATGTTGATCTGCCTGCCGCCTGCCGCCGGACCATTAGAACAGCGCGTCGTACGTGCCGCTTTTAAGTGGCAATTTGTGTTGAATTTTTTGCTGCCACCGTTGTTGTTGGTGTGGTAGCGGGTGGACTAAGCGAGTCGGGGCTGCCAGCTGTGAAACGGCAGTTAAGGGGATTGCGGGAAAAGGACAACAACGCGCTTATTGAGTTTGGGCAGCGGTGTATTTGTGCGCATTGCGAAACGCGGCACACACACACACACACACAAAGCAATGTGTGTGGCGGACAGTTGCGAATAATTGGCGAGAGCAATTTGCACGCTGCGTCCGTCGTCAGGCGTCAGTAGCTGATTGGCATTTCCAATCGGACAGGAAAATTGTCCCAGTTGAAACACTGATGCGCTGCTTTCATTGTCTGACTTAATCTGTTAGCATCCTTGACAAAAGGATATCCCACAAGCGCAACTGAACGAACCAACACAACATGAAAGCGATTTCAAAATCATGTTGTCGCTCATCTGCAACAATATTAGGGCCCAAGTGTCAAACTTTCCCTGTTCACACGCACAAAATATCGTCCATCTCTCCAGTGGTTCAAGCGCCTTTGCGTGCAGACAAACATTTATTCGCTTATTTATGCTTGTTCGTGTATGTTTGAATGGATGAGCGGGCACCTAAATAATTGTAAATAGTTTGTGACGTTGATTGAGTTTGATAAATGACGCGCGATGACGATTGCGCAGCGCACCTCGGTCACGTCTACCAAATGCCGCAAAACGAAGCAAACACCAAAGAGAGACTCATTGCATGCAACAACAAAAACCGACGCCAGCTATTGTGCGCCGAATGTATGAATTTACGTTTGTGTTGCTTCCGCGTTGAAGTTTTAAATAAATTACGCGACACTTACTCAGACTCGGGGTACAGTCCTCGGGGCGTATGAGTGATGCCATACGAATTCTAAGCGAAATGCTGCAACTACTCAGCAAACCGCTAAAGAGCTGCAATTCTGACTTTCAAAACTATTGCACATAAGATATTTTGAACAAATATTCTAATGAAAATTCTGAATTGATTAAAATTCTCACGAAATTTGTTTCCTTTGACTGTAAAAGTTGCAAGCCGCAATGGATTCCGTTCGCTTTTTATTTTCACCCATCGTCCTGATTTCCCTTTCTGTGTCTCTATGATTTACTTTCTTGTTGAGCATTTTTATTGTTTATATTTATAATTTCTTGTGCGTAGTGCCGACTATACAAGTTTCCTAAGAGCGATAAAAATTGCGTGCAATGAAAAAATAAAATTAAAGTGAGAGCAACAACAAATCATCAGGTGTTCGACAGTCAGCTGGTACGCGGAGATCTTCTGGCCAACGCGCTTCGTAAACGCGTAAACGTCGCGTGACGCTTCCGAAACCGTGAACAATATTTGCCGCGTCTCTACGCCAAATGTGGTCACACATGGCGGCGTTCAAGTGAAATCCCTTCGAGTTCTCAAAGTGAACAGCGAACGTTTCCGCAAAGACACGAAAAACATGGGCGACACTCTGGACAAGGCGCCGCCGCGTGAGCCGCGTCGCGACAAACCGCAATCGCTAAGTGGCATTGAGGCCACCAAGTCGCTCAATCTGGCAACAGCAAACACAACAACAACCACTCAAAGTGAAGCGGTCACGCCGCACACAGAGTTGACATCGCATTCGGCACGAAATCGCGCGCGTTCGCATACAGTGAGCGCTGGTGGCGGCAGCGTCAGCGCAACCGCCGCGGAAACGCGCGACGAACGTAAACATTCGCATGACGGGGTGGTGAGCATCGGTGGTGGGACGGGAGTCGGCGGAGGTGCAGCTGCCGGCGTTGATGGCGACAGCGACGGGGTGCCGCGCCGAGAGAGCCTCAACTGCGACGACACCAGCCCGAGCAGCCACAGCTTCGGCAAGTCGCTGTTCGGACGCACTGCGCGGCACACGTCCAGCGGGGGCGCCACCACGCGCAAGTGTGTGCTCACGCTGGACGGCTACTCGTACGTAATAGGTAAGTACAGTTGCGCGGACGGACGCCGCCGAGAGGCGCGTCCCATTTGCCAGTCAACCTAATGAAAATATCTCCGGCGAAGTCTTACAAACAAACTGTAATAATTCCAATTTCAAACGCGTTTCATCCGCAAAAGACGAAGGGAAGCGCACAATGTGCAGTCGCGACGAGACGGAGGTCGTGGGACCCCTGGGCTCGCACCTGTCCATGGCGCTTTCGTTTTTTTTGTTGTTGATGTTCTTGTTTGCATGGAGGTTAGTTGCAAGTTGGAAATAGCCTGCAGCGGATGCACGTGGCGAGCGCTCCTGATGTTCTTCCTTTTGCCGGCTACGTTATGTTTGTACACAATTCCAAGAACAACAGCAATAAATCAATCCGTAAAAACCCTGTGGTAGCCACGGGCTGCTAGTGACGGCGCAACTAACGAAAGCGCAGAACTGTTTTGCGGTAAGGCATCACTAATGACAACAACAACAAAAGCAGCAATCATGGCAGCTGGTCCTCGAAGCCAGAGTATCCGCTCAGCATTCGCGATCAACAGTCGATTTCTTTAACGAACCAGAATATGTTTTCAGCTTCTGTGGCACCGCCCAACCGACCCAACTCTGCGGCGGTCTGAGTGAGCTGTTGTGAAAGCGATGACAGCGGAATGAAGCCGTTGCGACTAACGGCGACAGCAACGAAACGTGCCGCACCAACAAAACAAGCACAACAAATCCGGAGGTTGCGTGTTGGCAGCTCGTTGTTGTAGCACACGTTCAGCCTCGTTGGCTGACTGTCACCTGGGCGCCTTCTGATACCTTTGAACTTTCACTTTTTGATCACTTTGTGGGGGATTTTTCTGGTTGCCGCAGTTGTCGTGGCACAAACGAGAGAGACGACTGCACAAGTGGGGAGGCGGACAGATGCGCAGACAACCAAAAACGGTCAAGTGGGATTTACGCAAATTTAGAAAAAGTACGACAGCGGGGAGCAGTGAAAGAGCCAAAGCCCGGTCTCTGCGATTTTTGCCGCTTAATGTGAAATTTCATCTGACCCTTCACGGCTGTCAGCAGCACGCCGACAACCCTATCAGTCGGCTCAAAGTTCAAAGAAGCTGCTCCTAACCTTTTCTGGCTTCCTTGTCCCCTGCGCTGCGCTGCGCCGACCCAACCGCGCCGCTGTGTCTCTACGACAGCTGAATGTGAAATTAATTTCAATTTGCTTGCATAGAAAAGAAACGGGTTTTCGTTGTAATTTGTTGTTGTTGCTGTTGCTATTTTGCCCAGAAACTTAAAGCTTTAAATTCAACATGACATTTGAATGCAAACACCCGACCGCAGCGAAAGTACACCAAATCGATACTCGTTTCTCGTTCGTGGAATGTCTTTTGTAACGGTTTAACAGCTGTTTTTGATGCTGCAATGGGGAGCGAAATGCGCACTTTACGCCGGAAACTTGCCAAGCACGTCCGCCACATTTGCTGACGCGGCGTAAATATTGAATGGGGAGTGGCTGTGGTCGTTGCTGCCGCCGCCGCTGTGTGGTGCGCCATCAATAGACAACCATCGACTAAGCCCTACGGTTTACAATTGCAACAGCAGAAATGACACGGGCTGAAAAAGGACCACTGCAAGGACCCAAATTTTGAAACATGGGTTCATGACTGCTACATGAATGGCCAACTAAGACAGCAACAATACAAGGATTACTGAAACATAACGATGACTGGAACAACAACATCTGCAACAAGTTATTGTGTAGTAAACGCTGTGAAGACGTGGATTTTGAAATATAATTGGAGCAAGAAATATTGTTGGGCTGTTTTGTATGTAAACATCGATACTGTTTTAATTGAAAAGTTGAGCTAAAATGGTCATAATTGTTTCGAAATGCGTATTGAAATACTTGGCTTGTTTGCCTCTGGCTCAGCTCACTCATTTCACTGCTTCACTGCTTTTCACCTTGAAAAATGTGTGTAAGCGCAACTTTGGACATTTCACACTCGCCGAACATTTAAATTAACCTATTAGTGCATAAAGTTAAAATTTTAAACTTCTGTTTTAAAAGAATAAACCTTGAGTAAAATATGTACATTTAACTCCTAAAATAACAATTTTATTGGCGTCCGATTTATCGGACGTTATGCTCTAATGGGTTAATCCAGAGCTGACGCAGTCGCACTGCGAATAAATAAAAGCACAAATACGAGAGAGTGTTAGTCAAAAAGCAACAACATTTCATTATTGCCAAGCCGCGCCTTGACCTCATGTGGCCCAGAAGGGATCCCCGCCATCCCTACGAGAAAGCAGCAGGTGGCGGCTTGGGTGCAGTCGCACCTGCCAGCCGGCACTGACAAGCCAAGAAATATGCCTTTGTACAGCTCGTCTATTGTTCGGTCTCCAGTCTCCATTGTTGCGAGAACATGTCATGCCGCAGGATAGACGAGGGACAGACATCGCGGCGGCGTGCGAAGACACAAGACGCATGGCAAATAGTCCGCACAATGATCGCTTGGACGGATGAAGAGGGGAAAATAGGCAAACGGTGAACTGGCAAATGGACGGCCGAACGGATGAATAAATAAGCCGAGGCACGCTTGATTAAATGCCCAAGCGGAGGTTGGGATGAATAGCCGAAACAAGCACCAGCCACACAATGGCCGCTGCACAATAAATTTGAAAAGCTCTTAAACTGCTGCACACCTCACTCCACGCACGACAGACGCTGCTGCCGAATTCCAACGCATGCAAAGAAGCCATTGCTCAGTGCGCGGCAGTCACAACAGCTCCGCGGGCGAAAATCGATGGAACGTCCTACGGCCGATTGCGCTGCAATTTACAGCGCCTCGGAGTATGCTTCAAATGTGGCTGTTAATGGCCGGCACATCGTCTTAATGGCGAGCGCATTGACTCCCGCCCGGTCCGGCCCGGACATTAATGTGCAAACTAGACAAGTGCCTGCACGTCCAATGACGGAGCACGAAATGGACTCTCGCTGCGACTACACACAAATTATCGCATGCACAGCAAAGTGTTTATTTATGTGGCGGTGTGTGTGCTCGAGGTGCTAAATCGTTGTTCTTTTTTCGTAAACAAGCATTGCACAAATTTATGTGCCCAATATTTGCCACAAAACGCCTCTTAGTCAGCCGCTCAAACAACGAGGCAGCACCCGTTGAGTGGCTGCCAGTGACAGGTCGCACAACGGCCGCCTCACTGACATTGCTGCTTGGCTGTCCAATAAATGTCAAGCGGTGCTGCACGTACAGTCGACATATTTGTTGTAAATGAATGTTTGTTAGCCGCCACTCCACTCCACTCACCCTCTGATGACTCTTGGCAGCCCCACCAGTTACTGGTTCGACTAACAACTACTGGCGGACTTGATTTGAACACAAAGAAGCAGCAACTGAACGCGTGGTTTGCTGCCGCTTCGAGGTGTCCCCACTGCCGCCTTATCAGCCCTTGTTCGCTCCGAAAAGCTTCGGTGAAATTACTGGACTTTAGTGTCTACTTCAGCCGTCACTTCGCTTCAGGCTTTTGCGAAAGTAACAAAAACCAGCAGCTTCTTAAAATCCGTTTTAATGCAGTCCGCGGCTCAACCAACGCGAATTCGTGGCTGCCATTAAAAACGCCTTTCCCACGCTTAGGCAAAATATCCTGCCGGCCGTCTGCAACAGTGGCAACGACATGAAGCTTGAATTTCTCAATGCTTGCCACCGCTTTCTATAGAGGGGAACAGCAGCTTCGTCGTAAACCCTTGCGGCGTGCGTCGCATGTCTCATCAGCCGTCAGCCGTTGTCAACTTTGTCACTTTGTGGTCACTTTCATTGTGCCCGCAGCGCACACCCGATTGGCGTCTGAGGTCGATTTCGCTGTGAGCTGGCGTTGATTACAAGCAAAATGTTGGTGTTGTTGCTATTGCTGCGCTTTTGTTGCACTTTTCGACATCACGACGTGCTCGCATGCAAAACTGTGTTCAATTTTAGAGAACTGCCACAAACTGCAATTTACCGCCAACTGATTTGGCTCCATTGACAACGCTGTCGAATTTTCTAATTTCGTAAGAGTAGAGTAGAGCCACCTGAAAACACTACCTCTGACAGGTAGTGAGATGTGACCTTCTAAAAACCGATTAAACTCTGCAAAAAGACAAAAGTCAGCAACAGCTACAGCAAACTTTGCAAAACCGCCAATCTATCGATGACAAACAGTCAAAGGGAATTTGTTTTTGCCGAATCGTTCACTTTTTATCAGACTGCGTCCGTTGCTGTTAATTAAAATCGAGATGCAGACTTATTATTTATTTGTGCGCTTCGTACTTTTGGCATAAATGTTAATCCGTTCGATGCTGTTATTGGCATTTTACGCAAAGCCACAACAAAGGCAGAACCACCACTTCGCTTCGCATAGCTTCGCATCGCATCGACGCGTGTCCTTGAAACGGGGAACGATGGCGAACAAAGCGAAATGGCCCACTTGTGTATCACGTTGAGCGGAGCGGTTGGCGGCCGCTCAAACCCATGTCAAGTGACACTCGCACATGTGGATCCGACGCTGATTGGCAACAAACAAACAGCAACAACAACCGGAGACGAGGGGCCCGAGTTGCGGTCCCGCTAACATTGACAGCACATTCGACCCTTATTTATTTAGTTTCGAGCCGAGTCGTTGTCCCTTTTTCGACGCATTTTTTTTCGTATAAACATAAATGCCGGTGCGCAGAGTTTGAAGAATTCACAAATGGCATTTAACAGCGAAAATTTACATATTTTCCATCTCCTCCTTCTGCACGTCTCTTCGCGTTGGAATGTTTGTGGCGGATAAAAATTGTCTTGTGTGCACGTAAAAAAAATTAAACATTTATACACACACAACATTTTCGAACGGTCTGTGTCATCTGATGACAGTTGTGCCCGAATATGCCGACAACAATTCGAATGCGAGCGACAGACGAGCGAAAAGTGCGAAGAGCGTAAAATTGTTGTGGACAAATATTTGGAGTATTAAAGGAAGAAAATGCGCAAATTTACATTACAGCTGGCAATGAATTTCAAATTTGCTTGCGCCACACACACATACAGAGGTTGGGTTGGGTTCTAAAATGAAACGAGCAACAGCGACGGGTTTTCAGAATTGGAAATGTTCCACTGCCTTATCCCCTCAAGCTAAGCAAAATGTTTGTGTATGGCTGAAGCAGGTTTTGTGTTACTCAGAGTTGTTATTTGATTGGGAAATGGTCGCAAATTATTACCTATCGTTCATAAATTATGTATGTATGAATAAATTTTTATTAAGCCGAAGCATCGATTGACTTACCAACACCACGGCGCGCAGACACAATTCCGAAGGCGTCATGAAACGTGTCCTTTGGTTAGTGCTCGTTTAAGTGTCAATTCAGCAACAAAGCTTCAAGCAGCTGAGGCAACATTGTCTCCTCTTGAAAACGTTCAATGCAGTGACTGCAACTGCAACAGCAATAATTAACAATAAAAAACCAACAACAACCACCTCACCACTTCAAGAGCCGCACCAGTCATGATGGAGTACTTTGTACAGACTCGCTCCTTGTTGTTAGCGATAGCAATGTAACGGGATTTCGCAGTTTCCTCTCTTCGCCATCACCTCTTCAGAAAATAATCGACATCAACGACTGAAATGAACAGAAGAAAGAATTGCAAAAATGACGACGGCGACATCAGCGACACTTGCAGTGTCTCACTGAGTGCGTTCGGTACAGACTTTTCCATAAAATCCCGCTCAACTTTTGCAGTGGCGCACGCCACAATAAGTCGGCAGCAAGCATACGCCAGTGTTGCATGCAACATCCCCTCGTTCCGGTCGTGACGGCAAAGTGCGAATCACGCCACGCGTTCTTGTCACGTTCGCTGTCGATTTTGTCCGACAGTTTCTGCGTTCGTGTGCGAAGGGCGAGGGGGAGCGTGCATGTGGCAAAGTGGCAATGCATTTGTGCCAAAATAAATTGGCCGCTGTTTGTGCTGGCAGAAGATTACGAAAATTGCATTGTGCACTGGGCCGCGTGAAGTGCAGAAGACACGCGTGGAAGTGCGTGAATGCGGATGCGGCGAACGTATGGCAGCGCATATTGTGATGCAGATTGAGATGCAGTTAGAGTCGAGCTGTCAGCTGAGTTGGCGCTGACAAAGTCGCAACTTGAGCTTTTCATTTGCTATTCTGCACTTTGTTTTTGCCGATTGTCAGATGAAATTCAATTTGGTGGCAGAAGTTGGCGCAACTGCGGCATTTAAGTGCACACCGAGTGAAGGAAAATCAAGAAAATTGAATGGAAACCACTCAGCCACAAACTATTCAGTTTTACTAACTTGTCACATGTTGGTGATTGCCTGCACATGTCGCTTTCATGCCACAAGCTGAAAAGCTGCATGCCACAGTGTTTTAAGTGTTTGCGTTGCGCATTAACTGCAGGACGAGTGTTGCCACATTGAGTGGCAGGTAAGCGTGATTATGTTTGCAAGTTCTATGTTTCCTCGTGCACTTTTTAAATCATTTAAAAGTGCCTCGTGCTTGAAGTCCGCCTGTCGCACCCCATCAGCCACACCCACAAGGATGCTGTGGCAATTGGCCGGTGCACTGCAGCTGCAACGTCCACACCAGCAGGGGAAGTGAACTGATGCCGAGTGTGGCTGTTTCACATGTGAAGCTGTGGAGTAGAAATATTTATGGCCTCGTAAGGAACTGCTGCGTCCTTTCTTCGTGTCCGGACACCTGGTGGGCCTCGGCTGGGGCTAAGGACGAATGCAGTGGGACTTTAAGTTGTGGCCAGCTGGAATGATTTTAATTAAATGCGAGTACCGTTAGTTACGAACGTGCTTGCTGTGATTAAAAATCGGAATAGAGAGGAGCGTCTGTTTAAGTGATTTCGGAAGCGTGATTCGGTTTTCGAAGGATGCAACAAATATAAACGTGTAACACTATGGTGCGAGTTGAGACTGAAATATCCCCAATTCTTAAATTAAGAGACTAATTGCTGCTGATTTTCACCGCACTGAGCAAGCTTCATTGTCATTTATCTCAATTATAACCTCACAACGACTGCAGCTACACGCCGCAGCACAGGAAATTGCCACAGAAATGTCAACGACATGTGTTGGTTGTCGTTGACAAAAGTACAAAATGATTATTTCATTCTTCTGTTTTTGAGAGACAGCAAAATGAAAAATAAGTAGAAACGAGGAGAATGTAACGCAAAGCAAATGACGTGAAATTGAACGGCAGCTGTGAGCAGAAGTGAAAAGTGAAAATAAACAAACAATCGAAAATAAAATCAAGTGCGCAAGACGTCAGAATAATGCAAGGATAATGACTTCTTGACGCACAGTGGAAATGGCAGGAGTCAATGAATCGACAGAGGCCAACTTGTTGTTTTTGTGTGCAGCACCAAAAAGTAACAATGTATGTACAGCTGTGTTGGCTCATGGCTCAAAACCTGGCAAGCACAAACGAATAAATGTCAAAGGTCATAAATTAGTCGACTGCGAACAACAACAAGAAAGAGGCGATGAAAAGTGTTTGCGTTTCGAATTGTGAAATTTGGCAATTGGCCGACAAGTGGCTGCCGCTGGGTGTGTGTTGCTAATGCGGCGGGAATTCAATTTAAGTGAAGAACCTTGAACCGAACATTGTTGCTGCAGTCATCGTTGCTATCGACACCATTACCGTTTGTCATTATTTGCATTCCAGCAACAAATCACATTTTCCACATTTCCTCCCATCCCATCCCTCTCCGTTTTTCGCATTTTTTGTTCGATGCCAATTTTTATTTGTTGTTTTTGTATAATTTCTCAACAATTTCGCCCGTGCTTGTCTTTAATTGATTCACTAATGATGAAATCACATTAGCGTGAAATTAAGTTTGCATCAATTCCGAAATCTGGCAGCATTAGCGGCAATGCGGCGTCTGCGGCTGCTGGTGTTGGTGTTCGTGTGCAAATGTTTCCATTGTCTGGTCCAGAGGCGGTACACCAGCAGGGCCAACAACATGACATGCGCTGATTTAATCAACAGTTTGATGGCGGCACGTCTGTCGCTGCGGCAAATGAGAAAGATAAAAGTTTGTTAAATTTGTGTGGCATAATTCGAGGCGCACTGGCAACTTACGCCAGCAAACTGGCATCCGTTGCTGCATCCAGCACGAGCGCTTCGTAGGGCGACAGCCTCAAGGTGGAGTTGGTCGCCAAGGTGCCACTGACAGTGAAAAGAAAGAGAGAGAACAATACAAATCGACTCGATCAACAGGAAACTAAATTAGGCGAGCTTAAAGTTGTTCGCAGTCGTGGTGAGTGATTAATGGGTCGCGTTTGATTCAGGTATTCAATTTGCATGCAGGCGGAAGCAGTGTTTTCCGAGGGCCCTCGGTTGCTGGTTACAATTGCTGTTGTTGCTGGTGGAAAACGATTTTTGGTAATAGTGCCGAATTTCGCCGCACATCCCGACACGTAACTCATTCGAGTCACGCGCACCGGCGCATCGTTAGGGCGTTAATTAGATAAGCACAGCATTAATTGTAATAAGATCGCTGCGCAGGAATTCATTAGGGGGCAGCAGCTAGCGAAATGTGCGGCCGCGTGACAGCCGGAGGCAGCGCGATTATTCACATTTTGACGCCTTCGTGCGCAAGCAAACATTAACCACCAAGTGCCAAGTGAGAAGAGTTGGTGTGTGGAAAGCATGCACGCTGAATCGAATGATGTGTGCTCGGCACAATGCAGAACAGTTAATGCGATTTACTTAAATGAGATTGAAAAGCTGTAAACTAAATCTAAGTTTCGGAAAGAACTTAGTGCGGTTCGGAGGCTTTGCTAATTAATTTCTTGTTCGCTGTGGCGGATCCAGGGGGTGTTTTGGGGGTTGAACCGCCCCCTCCGAAATATTTGGATCGACTATAAAACTACATACAAATTAAAAGGCATTTTATAAATATTAAAGAATTACTTTTTAAAACCCCCCCGAAATATTTTTCTGGATCCGCGCCTGCTTGTCCGTCTTCTAGTTTTCTAGTGTTGAATTTAAAAGGTCGTCGTTCAAAATGTCTTTGGCGAGACACATTGAAGAAAAAATATATTTCAATCAGAATCGCTATCAGATCGGCTATACCGGTTTATTTCATTCTTCAATTTAATTAGTCGAACAACGGAAAATACTATAATTGAAACTGCTTCCAGTTGAGCTGCAAGGTTTGCCACCGTGGCAATAAAAGTAGTTTTGCTCCTGCAACGCTCAACATTTCACACCTACACACAAGAACAACAACGGCAGCAAAGCAATAAGTAAACAGGAAGCCACGCTGACTCACTGCGTCTACATTTCCCATTGATAGCCCAGCATCCCGAACGCTAATCTGGGCGTGTGATGACACAAACAAATGGCGAGTGGCGGAGATGATGAAAAACGCCAATTACGAATGCGTGGGAATGAAAAATTACACGCTTAGTTAAGCCGCAGACGCGCACTACCAGCAGCTTGTGTCCGTGGCACGTGGGCTGATTGGCGCTGTGTCCACCGCTGCATGTTTTGCTCACTTACAACACAAGCGGCATATTCTGCAAGGTGACGATTTGTCACTAAAATTCTCAAAAAGTTGAAGAGACAAATTTCCTCTACTACTGAATTCTTAATGGCTAAACTTTTTCTGCAATTTTGAAAACACTTCAAACCCCCAAAATATCACGCATTCTCCTCATCAGCCCTGCTGTCACTTGAGTCCAACTTCCTGTCATAAAGACAGTAAATAAGAAATGCCACCATTGGGAAATAAAATTAAAACGTTTCGTATGATTTTTGTTATGTTTTTGTCACTTTAAGACATCAATTAATTATTTATTAAAAGCAACCGAGCAATTTGCATATTAAAATCTAAAATCACAAAATTATTTTGTTTGGTGCCATGCAACATGTGTAAAGTATTTTTCATCTATTTAAATTGTGCTATTAAGCTAAAAGTTTCCGTTTGATGTTGGTGTTTAAACGTCAACAATGCATGGCCCATCAAATGTTGCTTCCGCATACAAATATGCCAACTCAATTACTTAAAATCAGGATTTGTAAGAAGCATTTTGAATACCATATCAACTCCAGATCAAAGTGCCAAGTGAGAGAAATGAGGGAGCGGGAATCGGAATTTGAGCGCAATTATTCGAGCATGCAAACGAGTCCTTCATAGGGCGACAATTTTGCTGCGTCAGCGCGAATTTCTTGTCTAGAAAAATGTTAACAAGGCAAAAGCATTTGTTAGTAGGGTCCGCAACGCGCCGCTGACGGCACCTCCACTCACCCCCGTGTTCTCGTAGACTTCGAGTCGGCAACCATGACCGTCATTTTGCGCTGCGTGTCGAAGGCTTCACTCAAATTGACCGTCTGAGCCTCGGGCCCAATGTTGATGACAGTGATGATTGTGCCGTGATCCTTCAATTTCCTGAAATTGCATTACATTGAGAAGGGGTTGCGTCGAGGGTGCACTGCGCTATAGCTAACCTCTCATAGGCGAACACATTGCGGTTGAGCACCTCGGCGTGCAAACGTCCTTTGCGCATGACGGGCATCTTTCGCAGCTCCACCAGCGCTTTGTACACCTGGTAGTGGCTCTTTTGGTCAGTCTGCTGTTGTTGTTGTTCCAAATTCATCTGCTTGTAGTCGGGGTGCACGGGCAGCCAGGTTTTTGTGGCCGTCGAGAAACCTGCAAGTGGTGGGAAAATTGCTAGAAACTGGATCGTTCTGTGCGGCGTTGCGACGTCTCACCGGCATTCGTATTCGAGTTCCACTGGAAGGGCGTGCGCTCCGGATCGCGTGAGACCATCTTGTATTTCTGAGGACCCACATTGCGAGCTGGCGGATCAACCGTGTCCTCCCAGCTCATTTCGCGATAGTCCTTCATCCCGATCTCCTCACCCTGCCGAGAAAGAAAGACAACAATACAGTGAACCTGCGTGGCAACACCGTCGTTCCCCCCGCCTTACGTTGTAGGTGACTGCAACGCCGGGCAGCGTCATCAGCATCATATTCATGGCGTCCACGCGAGCAGTGCCGTGGCGCGAGCCCACGCGCGGATTATCGTGATTGCCCATGACCCAGTTGGCGGTGTGGCCGCGCGGCATGTACGTCAGCCACTTCTGCACGTTGAAGACATAGTCGCGCGCATCCGACTGCTCGTCCAGATCGGTCATCAGGTTGAAGTTGAAAGGGAAGTGGGCGCCCAGCCGGCCGTCGGCAGTCTCGTAGTAGTCCATCAGTTGCTTGATATCCGCATAGGCTTCGGTCATTAGAATGCGCGCAGGACCGCCGTGCGTGGCCGTGAAATCGTCCAACAGGCGCCGCCAATGCTGCAACATCTCCAACACTTCGGGCTGTGTGCAAAGTAAAGTAGGAGAAATTTGACAGTGCAACATAAATGAGTGTGAAGCGTGAGACTCACCATGTTCTTGGTGTAGACGTGATCGGTGTACTCGTACGAGAGCGGGTCGTCGGTTGTGCCACTCAGCGGCTCGTCGCGCAATTCGGCATCTTCGAACAAGTGATTGATGGCGTCGACACGGAAACCGCTGACACCGCGCTGCAGCCAGTAGTGCAGCACGCCGTCCATGGCAGCCACCACTTTGGGGTTGCGGAAATTCAAGTCTGGCTGGCCGGCGGTGAACTGGTGCAGGTAGTATTGTTGGCGCGTATCATGCCAGGTCCAGGCGGAGCCATAGAACACCGATTGCTGTTGATGACAACCAAAGTGAAAACTGCGAATTTCGCCAACAAGTTAAATTGGTTACCCAGTTATTGGGCGGGCGGCGCTCGCCATCGGCATCCATTTTGCCATCGGCCCACACGTAGAAATCCTCGTAGCCGTCCTCTCGCGCAGCCGACTTCTGGAACCAGTCACTCTCGTTGGACGTGTGGTTGGGCACAAAGTCCAATATTATCTTGATGCCTAAAAATATGCCGGATTAGACTCGTTTCTGCGCGCTCGACAACGACAACGACAACGGTGCCGCATTACCCAATCGATTTGCCTCCGCTATGAGCTCCTCGAAGTCCTCCATTGTGCCGTATTCGGTGTGTATGGCTCTGAAGTCGGATATGTCGTAGCCGAAATCGACCATAGGCGACTTGAAAATCGGACTCAGCCACGTGGCGTGGATGCCGGTCTCCGCCAGGTATGGCAACTTCATCGTTATGCCTGCAAATTGAGAATTGGAAGATTTGTTAGCTTGGGGGGCAGAGAGAAAGTTTGCGCCCAATAGAAATCGCTCTGCAAACTTACCCTTTAAATCACCAATGCCATCGCCATCGCTGTCCATAAAGGAGCGCGGGTAGATTTGATAGAAAATTGCATTCTGCCACCAACTGGCGTCGGTGTTGGTGCCGGTAGCCGTTGCCGTTGCAGTGCTCTCCGTATCGAAGACGTCGTTCATGTCGCCCGTGGGAACCATTGGCACATTGGGGGCTTTGCCGTCGTCGTTCTCGACCTCGTTGCGACGCTGCTGCTCGCTTGTTCTGTCACCTGTCGCTGGTATCGAAGTGGTGGCCGTTGTTAGCGGCGTGGTGACAGCTGCACTCGCCGACGATTTCATTTGGAAAAGACAAAGACCAAAAATCAGGATAAAGCAGATTCTCTGCTTGCCGCACAAGTTGGGCAGTGCCATTTTGAAGGCTCGGGTTCTCTTTGACTGTGCGTCTATCACAGATACTGAGATCACTGGATATTAATCACTGGAGTTTTTTGGGACTTTTGAAATCGCAAAAAACAAAATTGCCGTATTAACGTAACAAACGAACATGAACAACGACACGGTATGACGAAACAAACGAAACTGATGCGCGCAGCGGTCCGGCAAGCGGCTTTAATAGGCGCGGATTGCCGGCTGGCGGCAGATCGAATTAGTGGCGTGTCCCACTGTTATTGTTGTTGCAGTAGCGCGCACAATGCGCAGTAATGCGGAATAACTGCGTCTATTTACGATTATTCGGTGGAAAGAACCCGTTTGAAATTCGCTTGGCGCAAAAACGCGCGGCACTTACTTGTTGTTTGCTCTGCATTCGCAGCAAAGCATATAAGACTCGCATGACGCGACCCGAGCAGCAACAATTGCTGGGTCCTCGATGCAAATATTTACTAACGGGTAACGCATGTGCTTTGCTTCAAGACACGGCGCTCTATATAGCATGATGAGAATTCTTCCTCTCACTCTACTCACTATGTACTCTGTACCATAGTATATAAAGTAGTCTAACCTGAACTCTCCCCTCTTTTGAGTAAAAAGTTTTTGAAATTTCTTTCACAAAACATGAATTTCTTTCAGAAAACATAGGCGCATATTGGTTTGACCATAAAATAGTTTCAAAACTCTGTTCATACAATTTTCTGTCAATTTTTGTAAACAAAATATAAATACATTAGAAATACTCTCTCAGGTTAGACTACTTTTTTATTATACTATGCTCTGTACATAAGTGAGCCAACTTTGCTTCCCTGAGAAAGTTAAATTTAGCTTCGTTCTTGTTAATTATAAGAGAGATAAGAGAGGCAGCGCTCTTATCAGCGACAATCGCCTATAATTCTATTGTGCTCTGTACCGAGGCTTCAGCGAATAAAAAATTTGACTTGTTATTTCTGTTGGCGGAATCTCTGATGTCAATCGGATGTCTCATTTGTACATATTGTTTTGAAAATGTTGTCGCTTGATGCATTTGTGCATTGTGTGTATAAGCAATTCGCTCGCATCTTTGCGTCACAAACAAGCCGCGCGACTTCACTCAGCACCAAAGTCACTGAACTGCGCATCTGCCGTGCTGTGGGCGAAGCATCGGGCGAACCACAAAAGAGCCAAAGAGGCACCGAAAAAACGCACATTTCATCCACCCGCATCTATTTTTAGGCAAACACGTGCACTGGCGCGCGAGCCATGAGCATTCAACGCCGGCTCACGCTAGGGCGCAGCGTTTTTCATTTCATTTGTTTAATTTAGTTTCAATTAAAACTACACACTCGATGCACTCGATCAACGCCACGCGAGAAGAGCAGTGACAAAAAAGAAAGGCAACAACAATTTCGATAATTCGAATGCATTCGCTACAGACTTGGCACTGAAAGCTAAAACCAAACAGAAAATCACAATACCGTCCATTTGAACGTCAACAACAAACGTTCAGCTCGTGCTGTGTGTGTGTTAGATACGAATCGCTGTACTTACACAATGAACTAAACGCAGAGACATTTTTCTTTATTGTCGCCGATCGTGTGCCTAGAGTTGATCAAGTGGCTGTGACTTGGCAACCCTAGACGGAATTGGACCACAAAATGCAACCGTGTGTTTTTGTCCATCGCGAACTCTTGCATACCTTCAGGCTGCTTTGTCACGAAAGCTTTTTGCGCTAAAATGCATCGCACAGAGTGAGCCCAAGTAACCTAAAGCGAAACGCAGGCACAACATCATCTAACTACCTTCTTCCGGCTACTCAAGCAAAAGGTCTCACCTTTGATCCGGACAGCAACAACAACTACTACACAGTAGTTGTAGCCGTACACATACAATTCAAATGCAACGTTTTGTGCCTTTGTTGCGCCAAGTTATGAGCTTACGTTCGCCTTTGTTGGCAGCGCTTAATTATAAAGAGAGCGCCGGTCGACGGCGCACCCCCTTTACCCCTTGGCAAACGGGCCTTAGCGACCTTTGCAAAGAAGCGCTCGCGCTTTTCAAACTTGAATACAAAAGCGAAAAGGAAATAATTTTTGACAAAGCCAAAGAAAGCGGAAACTTGATTTTGAGTGGGTGAGAATCTTGAGCCGAGCTAGATTTCTCGGATGAGCGCACAAGGCGCGTGTCGGCCAACGCTGTACAGGCCCCACCCCCCGAGCGTTGCCTGACGAAAATTAAATTCACTGCGAGTATGACATCTCTGTTCACAGACTAATTGCGCCGAGTTTCTTGCACCACTTTCAAAGTTTACGTTGCGACCTTTTGTCGAAATTGTCGCGTAGCTTTGCATACGGGCAGATGAACACACGTGTCTCTAGCGTCTTTATTCAAGTTCTACTCCCGTCCGAGTTTTGTGAGCAGTTCGGTTTTAAATGCCACAACTTGCACTGTAAAAGCTTAACGCATCTTTAAACGCCAGCGTGCTTTGTACTTTTGGCAAAGTTTTGCAGCCCGCCGCGCTCCTTCTTCGTCCACTTGGTCGTGTTAAGTCAATATTTGGCTTTTCTTCTTTCGCTGTTCGCTGTTCGCCGTTCTTTTCACTTTTTGCCATCTTGCAGTGGTTGTAATTGCCACTCAGATTTTCTAAAAAGTCAGTGTAAACCTTTGGCACCGAAATTTTTAAAGCCAAATATTGTGTTTTACATCCGGAAAATGTAAAGAGCGGCGAAAGTGTGCAACTAGGATCTTAAGTGCAATTCGCCACTCTCGGCACGTTCGGTTTGAAGGGAATGCCAAGAATAATTCAATTGCTGGATAATTCCTTAGTAATTTGAATACAATTTACACCCGCAGAGAGAAAGAAAATTCATTGCACTCAAACATAAATGGCTACGCATATTTTCGCAGTAATGAACGCAAGAAATAAGGCCGAAGATGGAAGCTGCATGCCAAGCAAATTTGCACCATGAAAGCAACGACAGCAAGAAGGCAGAAGTACCAACGCCGAAAGCCTGCGAAGCGGTTCAAGTCATGAAGGGCACAGCGCTGTTCTTGTTGCTGCACTTTAATTACTGCAACGCTGAAAACAACACACACGTATGCACACGTATACAAAAACAACAACAAGTACAACAGAGAAATTATAAAATGACGGCGTTCGAGAGCACCGACCTCCGCATGTCATCAGCGATGTTCTGTTGCTTTCAGCGGCTCGTCTGCAACATCAAAACACCAGCAGGATTTTTGCCAACGGAATGTCCTTTTGAAATTTACGTGATGTGTGAGGCGCTGCTAATTATTTTAGTTATTTCTTGAAAGCTCACTGAATTCATTGATTCATTGCATACCAGCCGGTTGACAGACGGACAAACACAAAGACATGACTGTGGACAGCTAATACTTCAACTTTGATTTTTACTTTAAATGTTGAATTTAATCGAAAAACATTCAAGCGAGCGTCCAACTTAAAACACGTCTCACAAGCAGCGGCCAACCAGCACAGAGTTATGCTCCGCGAACTGTCGGAATAAGGTGCACTCGCTGAAGCCAATAACCGCCGCTTTGGCTTCCGACTTTTATCTGTCAACCATGAAACGCTCGTTCGTTCGTTCATGATTTGGTACCTTTTCTATCGGGCGAATAAAATGGGTTACAGCCTCGCACATACGCATTTACATAGGCACATATGTACAAACATATATGTTATATATACTATATATATATGTATATAGTGTGTGCGTGTTGGTTTTGGTTTTATGTGGCTTTTGTTTTATGTGAATGTGGGCGTGAATATTATATCCTTTTGTATGCTACTCTGCTGCTATTGTTGAAAACTTGTACCCATCTCACTTTCACGACAAAGTGGCACAACAACACCAGCAACACTATTTTCTTGGTTTTAACTTCAGTTAGCCGAATTTAGCTTCCGGTATTTGGTTGCTTGCCGACTTGATGCCACTTGAAGCGCATTTAAAATTGATTGAATATTTTATTATTAGTTGTGGTTTCTCTATAAATTTTTGGCGTTGCCGTTGCGGTTGCGTGGCATTTTTAAAACGAATACGCGATTTAGTCAACTAGATGCAAGCATTAGCAAACGCAAGAACTCGAATCGATTTTTGACGCTGGCGTTGGAATCCCAAAGACTTGGGCCAACACAAGAATTACGTCCTTTCTTGGAAATGTACTAAGTTCTAATTGTCAACTCACTTAATTCAAATCATCAAATCTATAAACGGTTCATGATCTTCCTTCTTCTAAAATTAAACTTTTGGTTCGTAAAATCACTAATTCCTCAAGCCTTTTCTCTAAACATGATCAACCTGGACCATAGCAACGCACTTTAACATTTCGGTACATCCTGCTTTACCAAAAAAACACAAAGCTCAAACAATATCGACCAGCTATCGACCGGAGCCGTGCTCGGCGTTTCGTCTTTTCTTCTCTGATTCATAATTGAATTCGTACTCCTTTATCGTTGCGCAACGACAGTGGCAACGAAATAAGGCTTAAAGGCCACAACAGCACGCACACACCTGGCGTCGAACAAAAGCGAAGCATTAGCCATGCATCCGCGCAGTCCTTTTGTGCCTTTCAATTTCATGAAGAAGAGGCAGGTGGCTGGAAAATGAAAAAATATTTTCACTTACACAAAATGCGCACACAAAATGCCTCAAAATTATTTCTGAAATTTCCAAATTTAGTGCAAAATCTTTGTTGTTGCCGTTGGGGGAAGTGCTGCTGAGTGTGTTCGCCTACCTGTGCACGAGGCGCGCAAGAAGCGCGAAATGTGGAAGCTAAAGGGAAAATTCGCAAAATCACATTAACTGTGTAAACCAGCAAAAGATGTTTGGATGGCGCATTTGTCGTTCTCCGGACGAATGCTGCGGGGAGCGCGAACTCGTTGTTGAAATATTCGAATATGGCTCTTTAAGCGCAATGCGCCTCAAAATATGCTTTTCAACTTATGCCAACTTTTTTCTAATTTTGTTTTTAATTTGTAAGATTTGTTAGTCCACCAAAAGCCACTATGGTTGGATTTTAGACGGCGTTACTCAAGCCACCGGTCCCGGCCTAAGATGTATTGATGCGCTGCCGAGAGTGCTTAACGAGTACAGCAGCTGCTTCGCTGTCATTTTGGAGTTTTTGAGAGTGAATCATCGGCCCTCGTCTCGCATTCCTAAATATGCGGCAAAGTAAACGCGCTTTCATTCAGCTGCAGCTATCTGCTGTCTCCGAAATTTGCCGAGATAACAAGGAGTGCTTTGCTTTGGTGATGTAATATTGGTTTAGCACTGAGATCATTTCGCATGAACAACATAAGCCAACTCAGTAGAAAGTTTACTTTTACTAATCAACTCTTGGGAGCTCATTGTGTAACATCTTCATAAATATTTACAAACATTAAATCGTCGTAATGCCGCTGGTTGCGATGCAAATCTACGACAAGTCAAGTTAATGAGCTAAAAGAATTCGAACAAAATCTTCACTTTAACGTCAAAATCATCACTTCAGTGCTACATCTCACAATGTGTACACTTATGTATGTAGATACATACACTATGCACTACCAACAACATAAACATACATATTTTGCTTTTGAAAGATTATTTTCCACATCATATAATTCATAGGAATCTATTTACAGCGTTTAAGGGTTAAGCTCGCTGTTTGCAACTATGGTAAACCGCAATTGTTGTTTTTGTTTTTAATTTTTTGTTGTCCCATTGAATTTATTGAATTTGACCTCAGTGCCCGCGCCCAGTAAATGCGCATTTCACAGCGCTCAGGCAATGAGAAACCGAATCAGTACAATGGCGCAATGACTTTGTACAACAACACACATTTTTATGAAAACAAACTGAACTGAACTGAAAAGTCAAACTGATTAAAAATGAAAACACAAACACACAGGTCGGACGTAGCGCCTGTAGCGTGCGACCGCGGCGCGTTGGCCATAAATATGCATGGCGGCACATTGCAATTCAATGCCGTACAGACCTGAAATATGGGCGTCAGTTGTTATTTTGCCGAAAACCCGCGCAAGTGAAATGACCACAGGCAACTTGGAGTCCGTACCATTTAAAATTCAAAACATTTTGAAACCGGCCAATGCCGTTTCTGCTGGCGGTTACTGTTGGCATCATCGAAGGCGCGAACAGGATACAACGTCGATTGCCATTAATGCCCGCGGTCGCGCCTCTTCAGGCAGCGTTGCTGACATTGGTTTATCGATAGACTTTTACAAACGCCAACTATTTAAATGCGCGGCAGAGCAAAGCTTATTTCGTGCTGTATTCAACATGATTTATTTAGTAGACTTTGGGTGCAATACAGAATTATGTTCGAGCCGGAAATTGTGACAAGACCGCAAACCACTGGTTGCTCGACGGCGCCCGCCTTTGTCGCCGCACTCGAAACGAATTGTTGTCGGCCGCTAATCCTTGCACGCTCCCACCTTGGCGATGTTGAGCGTGCGTCCCAGCTTCTTGTAGTCGCGCTGCGTGCACTCGAACTCGCAGCGGTTCTTGTAGGTGACGCCGTTCGAGCCGCAAATCTTTTCCTTGTTCGTCAGATCGCAGGGACAGAAGGCGGCCTGCGAGACGGCGGCAAAGGCCGCCACAAGCAGCAGCAGCCAAGTGAGCAGCGATAAGGACTTCATTGTGTGTCGCCCAGGAGTGCTTGGAGTGTTTTCTCGGTATGGACCTGGTTCAGGTTCGGTTGCGCGAATATGCCGACCAACTGTTAGCGCGTCAAAACTAGACTGAGCTTAATTGGAGCCGATGGAGCTGGCCGCGAGCGAGGCTCACACGAGCTAGTTGTGCGCTAGTGTTGGTGGCCGTTGTTGTATGTTGGTTTGGTTGGCTGATGGAGAGCCAAGTGAGTTAAATGAGAGACGAAGGCATTGTTTAGCGACTCGACGCGATTCGATTCAATTCCACTCGACTCGATTCTAATGTGCGCAGGTGTTGCCGACAATTAATATGCTTCGCGGCTGGTTACGCATTATTTGTTGTTGTTTGCTTTGTTCTTGCTAATTACTGTCTTTGTGCGTTAAAGGTTATTATTGCTTAGTTTTGATTTTGTTCGTGCGTTGAAAGCTTTTGTTTTTCCGCTTTTGCGCCACTGTGCACTTCTGGCTGAGTGTGATTTCGCCGATGCTGCGCCTCCTTGGCGTGTACCCTTCGCGCCGCTTGCACCTTGCATGGCTGACAATTCAAGCTCGCACCACCAACCACCAGAAAGATCAGCGAAATGACCACTATTACAAAGAGTTTCGAAAACCACATTCCGCAGTTCGAATAAGTAAACCGCTATACTCGAAATTTACTGTCAGACTGACATCACACTGCCTGACCTGGGAGTCCGCTACTGTTTGAAAACATGAGGATATGCGATCCGTTGCTTTGAGTAATTTATTTCAATCAAACATAATCAGAAATAAACTCCCCTGGGCTGCCATAATGTTGAACAGGGTTCAGAAAATTTTCAAACCAGATTTGATTATTTTTTTTTAAATTTCGGAAGTAGGGAATCTCCAAGATGAATGACCGAACTTTTTTGTTTGAAGAAAAAAATTTAATTAATGGCATTTTAAGTATTTTACTTTAATATAAGTCATTTTTATTCATTCATTCATTTTTATTGGAAAAAGTAGTTTTTCACTAATAATATGTTCAAAAATGAAAAATAAACAAGTGGTGATTGCGTTCACGTTACACATAATCAAACTAGAGGTCAGAAACTAAATTTAATTTGTGCAAAGAAAATACAAACCAAAAACCTTCTATTCTCATGTATTACTCGTAAAATGTGTAACTCTCGCCAGCTGACTACGTCACTGGAATCTTTCATTGTCGGCACTTTGGCAATTGGCAACTCTGGAAGGCTTCCCACTGCCGCCATAACTTTAACGGCTGTCATGCCGCACCGCACCGCACTAAATGCCGCTTTCATGCATTCAATCACTCATTCAACGTCGCAGTTTGTGCACTTGGCGCTGTTGATTTTGTTCGTTTTGACACATAACAACCACAACCAAATCGATTCATCATCATGCGCCCCCCCTTCCACCGCGCCTCATAGCCAGCTGATCACCAGCAATGTAACGAGCTCATCAGCGAGCAACAACAGTAGCCGGCACTGTCGCCGCCAACACTTGCGAAACATTGCCGTAGCAGTTTCCGCTGGTCGTTGGTGTTGCTTTTCTAGTGTCAACAATTTCACAAATACGCAATTTGCATACTTAATTAGAACGTTTTTTCGATTTTTCTATTTGAGCCCGTCGCACTTGCTTGGCGGCTGACTTGGAGTGCGAATACTTGACAAGCACTTTGTGCTTTTGTATTTCCACAAAAAAGCTGCGATGCGCACATCCACTCCGACGGCTGCCCCCGTCCACTTCTTGCTCGGCTGTCTGTCTGTCTTCGTATTTCTTAGATGCTGTCTAGAACTAACTGTGGCCCCATCACTTAATTACAACAACAATAACAGCCACAACATTTCGCCACTAGTTTACAGCGACGGCGAGAGTCTCAAGCAGTGCCTTACAACTGGTTGCTTGTTTGTACTAAATTGCAATGCATTTGCTGGACTAGACGGCAGTGCTGCCGGTAGACATGGCAACCTTTAGGCCAAAGCTCTTTGCCTCACTGACAAAAGCTTTAGTATTTAGACCAGTTCTAGCGCTAGCTTCGCCGGCCGGTCGCCGCTTGGTCATGTGTACGGTGACATGGCAGCGTGAATGCGATTGGCGGCACAAATTTATACCCTTGAAAAATTGGTTTCAAACGTTTCATAACGATTGATACCATGTCAAGTGTTTGTTGTTAGAATGCGACGTACTCAAACCGAAATATGTAGATATGTAATGTCAAAACTAGGTCCAATTCTCATTTCATAATTTAAAAACACTACCCTGCTACTATTTGATTACATCCCTAACAAGTGGATAAGTTGATTTCATTCGTTGGTGCGGTTGGCTTTTGAAATTGCAACGACTTTAGAAAATTTTGGAATTAGAATGTCTTTTCCTTTCACTCATCCGAAGTATCTATGCTGAACTGAAAGGAATTTAACTTAGGACGAAGTTATTCTGACATTGAAATGATCGTAGGTCACGTGACTTTACACTCTCGTTTTGGTTTTTCTACTCTGTGCCGAACGGAGTTGATTGCTGGTCACTACTACGCTTTTCGCTTACTTTTACTACTTTTTCCACACTTTTTTTTTACTACTTTTTCAAATACAATTTTCAATTAAAATGTTGCGCTTGCACCGATCTGAATAGCACACATTTTCAAACGTATTCGTGTTCCTGGATATAGTGCCTCTGGATATAGTGAACTAATTATTGCAAGGCCTGTTCACAGTATTGAGGTTGTTCACTATATCAAAGTTAACATTTTTGTTCAAAAACTCGTTTTATTTACTCAAAATACACTTTTTGTTTTTTGCTTGAAATCGCTTTCAAAATTTTGCTCAATATTTAGAGGCTCCATGTCAAAATTTGGGTGTTCACTATACCGAGACACGACTGTATCTGAAAGTATTACAATATATGTTTACCACTGAAACCTTTAACGTTTCTTTCTTTTTCACTGAAAACACAAATCACTTTTCACAAAAAGGGAACAAATTTGTTCCTAAAACTAAAGAATATACAATATACGTTCTATACTTTTTGCTAAAACACCTAAAACACACACTAAAACTTTTTCCTAATGACTCAATACTGATTTGATCGCTTGATTTGTCATCGAAAGCCTCATTATCTCGCTCGCTATCTTAATTTTCCTTTTTTACATTGAAACAACAACAATTTTATCCGTGACCGGCAGCATAAGATCGCCCTAAGCGGAACCGACTGCACATACATAAGAATCTACCAGTGTTTTATGTGAATCTAATTAACATGGACTATAAAATATGCTAAGAAATTCGGCTTTGAGCGTTTTGCGTTTATCTTCTGAATTTAACTTCTTGTCGGAAGACCCATTTTGTTTTGCCTTTAATGCCATGATTCGAATGTTCGGTTCAGAAAGGATGGTGGTGGGTCACTGGGATGGTTATATATTGATTATATATTGGATGCATAAAACATCGGGGGAACGAATACAACAAATAGCCATCGAATTCTGGCAACAACGCATTGTCTCAACTCGGCACTGTTGTTAATTTAATTACGACTGGGCCCCTTTCGCAACCTATAAAAACCCCCAGCACTTTAATTAGCGAATCACTCATTGTGCCGACTGCTGGATAATTCAGTCTCCGCGTTTTTCCTCAATTGCCGCCCAGTCCAAGTCACCGTAAGCCTTCGACATATGAAAATACATGTAGATAGAAATTAAAAGTCACCAACTTCGTTGCAGCTACTCGACGCAAAACTACACAACGGGCCTAATCGATTCGCAATCGCAGCTCGTACGAAGTTAGAACAATAACAAAAACAACAATAACGGGGAAGCACTAAGTCGAGACAAGTCGAGAGAAACCAAGCAGTCAGCATGAAGTATCTGCAATTGTGTGCAGCCATCTGTCTGGCACTGAGCCTCTTCTGGCCGACGGTCAGCAGCATCGGTTTATGTCCATGTCCGTTCATTCTTGATGAGGTCTGCGGGTCCGACGGTAAGACTTACGACAACGACTGCGCGTTAAAATGCGAGGCGCGTAATGCTGAACGTATTGGCCAAACGCTGCTTTTGGTACACCGCGGTCCTTGCAAGAAAGAATAATCTCCACCGCAATAAGAGTAAAACCGATGTGATTGGTAAAATATGAATAAATACAATGTTTATAAAGTACCAGTGGCGCAAACAGGATTTCACTTAGATGGTTTGTGTCTGCGTACAACTTTTGAGCCGAATACCATTTGAACCAGTGCGGTCGTTTTCAATTTTGTTTCAGTAGTACATGTTATGATTTTTGGGTAGTATTCCTGGACTTTGAGCAGTACACATGCATATTTTCTTAACTGTGTAAAATATCGCAAGGATTCATCAACTACTAAATCAAATACAGTCGAACTTCGCTATAGTGAACTTATATATAATGAAGTTCTCTGTATAATGAATTAATTTCAAAGACACAGCTTTATCGTTCTATTCTAAGTGCATATGATCTCTTTATAATGAATTTCCATATAGTGAATTTTTCTCTACAATGAATAAATTTTTTAGTTGAAAACTTCGCTTTCATTCGTTTTTTGTCTCCATATAATGAATTTTTCCATGCTATTTTCTGTCACGCATATTAACAACAATGAATACCGAAAAAAAAAATTAAACATATTTAGGGGAACCCCAGAAGTTAAAAATAACAACAGCATAAGAAGAAGATTGTCACATCACTAACAATTTCGACAACAAATGTTTGTTTTGAGTAATGCAGCAATGCATTAGGACAAATTTCTGCTTCTCTTGATGTACTTCGAATCTTTGTGGAGATGAAGAGCAACGTAGCGTTTTTAAGTCTCTAAATGTATTAGAAGGCTTTGTTGAGGAAGAAGAGTGGAAGGGTGTAATCCAAACTAAAATACCTCGTTATTTGAAATAAAAGATGAGAAAATCATTATTTCTATATAATCCATTATAGGGAAGTTCGACTGTACTAAGTTTCACACATTAACAATTTGATTTATGAAAAAGTGAAAGTGAAAATCATATGATTCCGTGTTTCATTCATGTTAACATAGGATATATAAGATTGACCACGCCCACATAATACACCTTATTGCCACACCCACTATAATAACAAATCGGCCATGGTAAATATGTTACAGTAATACGGGTATCAAACGATTAACATCCCAATTCTGGCACTACCGCAAAAATTTTTACCCTCCGTAACAATTGAATTGAATTTGATTGTTTCCGTATTCTGGAAAAATGGTGACAAGAAGAAAGTTCAAACAATTCACCACTCGAGGTGAAATCTTTTTTACTGTCGAAACAGCTGTTTTTTGTATTTTTTCTGTCAAACTGTGTAAAAATAAACAAACAAAAAATGGCAAATGCAGAAAATCTGGCGAAGCAAGTCTTTTTTTTCGGAGTTTCTTCACAATGTATGTATATATTCTTTTGGTTTTTAAAGTCCCTAAGTTTAAGCGCACGACGCGTCGCGACGCAGGATCATCTGAAGCATTTTTTTGCAGTTTCTCAAGGCGCATTTGAACACGAAATTTGAATTTTATAATTTTTGTGTGCTTGTCACCTGCTCCTACGAAGGTAACAAACTTCGAAACAATTGTAACCTTTTGATCTTTTGAATTTGCTCCAGAATACCAAAAAGTGACAATTGTTACCAAGTATTCAATTGTTACCGAGGTGACTATTGTTACGGTTGCCAGAATAGGGCTGTTAGCGTGTTTTTGCGGGAAACATAGGCTATAATATAATCGGCCACACCCACTTTTCGCGCCCACTAAACTAACAAAAAAAAGCTACGGTACATGTCTGAAAAGTAATGTTGATGTGAAATGATTCTATGTTTAATAGCGGTAAACATTAGCTGTACAAGGTTGACCACGCCCACCTTTTACGCCTTCCTGCAATGGCCATTATGATGACAGAAATTAACTGTGGTATATTTGTGCAAAACAATATGGGTATAAAAAATTTGGCGAGTCATTGCAGCAAATATCTATATCTATGTTGTATATAAAAATTAATGTATGTTTGTGTGTTGGTCCCACGACACTAATATGGCGTTCAAACTGACTCATTTAAACTAGTTTAAGTGAAAAGAGCTTTTTGTTGAACACCGATCAGATGTGCCGTTTCACTGGTGAAAATTTGTGAGCGTTGGACAAGAGGCGTGGCACTTTTTAAGCAACTCAAATGTTTTGAATAACTGTGGAACTACAAGTCACACATCAAATATTTATAATTTAGATGTGCCCTTCGACATGGCGAATGACGAGGGGCACCGCCCATAGAACCAACATTTTTAATGTGAAATAGCTTCGGAACAATAAGTGGGAAAGCTTTCAAGTTTTGTATACAATCGTCCCATAGATGTGTCATTCTACTGGCAACATTTTATGGGCGTTGAACAAGGGCGCGGCACAAATTTTCCACGTAACTTTGGAACTGAAAGTCGCATATCAATAAAACCGAGTCATACCCTTCGACTGGAGGAATGGATTGGACCCATAGAGTGTAGTATGAAGAAACTTGATTTATTGGGCCCATTGACTTCAATCTTGCGTGCAAAGCCACAGGGCCCTGCTAGTATCATATAATTACAATACAATCTTGTGAAGTATTGTACAAACAGCATTTGGCAATGCGGTTAAAAAGGTGTAAATGTCACCTTGAAACAAAAGTTTTGTTTGCTTGCATTTCATATTCATATTTCAGAAAATAGTAGTATAATCGGCCTGTGGGTAATACGGTAGCACAAACGACGAAATAGTAGTAAAATACTACTTTAGGAGTAAAAGACTACAACAGTAGTACGTTCGGCAGCACTACCGGCCGGTCGTCGCTTGGTCATATGTAACATGTAATGACATGGCAGCGTGAATGCGATTGGCGGCACAAATTAATACCATTAAAAAATCGGTTTCAAACGTTTCATAACGACTGATACGATATCAAATGTTTGTTGCTTGTTGCTGGAATGTGGCGTAAACAAACCGAAATATGTAGATATGTAACACATCGTTCAATAATGTGTGTGACTAACTAATTAAAACACATTTTTTTTCCAAAATTCGTTTTTATTCATCAACATAGTCCCCTTTTAGGGAGATACAATCATTCCAACGCTTTTCCAATATTTCGATACCGCCTTTGTAGAACGATTTTTCTTTGCCTTCAAAATAGGCGTTAGTTTCGGCGATTACTTCATCATTTGAGCCAAATCTCTTACCACGGAGCATCTTTTTGAGGTCTGCGAAGAGCCAGTAGTCGCTGGGGGCCAGATCTGGAGAATACGGGGGATGAGGAAGCAATTCGAAGCCCAATTCATGCATTTTTGCCACCGTTTTCATCTACTTGTGACACGGTGCATTGTCTTGGTGTAACAACACTTTTTTCTTCTTCATATGGGGCCGCTTAATCGCGATTTCTTCTTTCAAACGTTCCAACAACGCTATATAATAGTCGCTATTGATTGTTTTCCCTTTCTCAAGATAGTCGATGAAAATTATTCCGTGCACATCCCAAAATACTGACGCCATAACCTTGCCAGCCGATGTTTGTGCCTTTGGACGATTTGGGCGGCTTTCACCGGTTGCATGTCACTCAGCAGACTGCCGATTTGACTCTGGAGTGAAATGGTGGATCCATGTTTCATCCATTGTGATGTACCGACGCAAAAACTCCGACTTGTTGCGCGTAAACATGTCCAAACAGCTCTTTGAATCATCAATTCGTTGTTGTTTTTGCTCCGGTGTGAGCAAACGCGGCACCCATTTCGAAAACACCTTTTTCATAACCAAATGTTCGTGTATTATGGTGTGTACACTGCCTGCTGATATCTTTAGAATGTCAGCAATCTCCCCCACTTTCACTTTACGGTCGGACATAATGATTTTCAGTGTTCTTTCAACGTTTTCCGGAATAACAGCGCCATTAGGCCGTCCAGTAGATGGAATGTCATCGGTGTCTGTACGACCACGTTTGAATTCGGCATACCAATAACAAATGGTTCTTTTTGATGGAGCAGAGTCCGAATAATGTTTTTCAAGCCATTCCTGGCATTGAACAGTATTTTTTTTCATTAAAAAACAATGATAAATCAGCACACGGAATTGCTTTGAATTCATTTTTTTTGAAAACTCAAAAGTAGTGTCACTTAAAGCACTGTAACTTGTAAACTAATGGTCGGATTGACATATAATTTTGACAGTAAGCCTAAAAAAGTTCACAATTTCGAAAAAAAATATTGATTTAGTATTAGTGCCGCCATCTATGTGTCAGTCACACACATTATTGAACGAAGTGTTATGTATGTACATACAGTCAAAGCTAAGTCCCATTTTCATTTCATTATTTAAAAAATACTACCCTACTACTATTTGGCCGTATTATTACATCCCTAACAAGTGGAAGGCAGTGACCCAGGATCAAATACTGCCTGTAACAACACCTAAAAAAAAATAACGGGAAAACTTGTTTTTTCTTTCGGTGGCTGTCCTCTCAGCTGGAAATGGCAAACCTCTGAGAGTAAAAATTGCTTATGAAAAAAAAACTCCCAACTTGCCGTTCGGAACCGGCATAAAACTGTAGAAAAAAAAAACAAGTGGATCAGTTGATTTCATTCGTTGGTACGGTTGGCTTTTAAATTGCAACGTAATTGGAAAATTTTGGAATTAGAATGTCTTTTGTTTAAACTCATCCGAAGTATCTATGCTGAACTGAAAGGAATTTAACTTAGGACGAAGTTATGCTGACAGTGAAATGATCGTAGGTCACGTGACTTTACACTCTCGTTTTGATTTTTCTACTCTGTGCCGAACGGAGTTGATTGCTGCCCACTACTACGCTTTTCGCTTACTTTTCACTTTCAAAATTTTGTTCAATATTTAGAGGCTCCATGTCAAAATTTGGGTGTTCACTGTACCCAGACACAATTGTATCTGAAAGTATTACAATATATGTTTACCATTGAAACCCTTAACCTTTTTTTTCCTTTTCACTGAAACCACAAATCTAAGCACGTTTCACAAAAAGGGAACAAATTTGTTCCTAAAACCAAAAAATAACAATATATATTCTATACTTTTTGCTAAAACGCAACTAATGTAAATAATCTCATGACGCAATACTGATTTGATCGCTTGATTTGTCATCGAAAGCCTCATTATCTCGGTCGCTATCTTAATTTTCCTTTTTTACATTGAAAAAACAACAATTTTATCCGTGACCGGCAACATAAGATCGCCCTAAGCGGAACCGACTGCACATACATAAGAATCCACCAGTGTTTTATGTGAATCTAATTAACATGGAATATAAAAATTAAGAAATTCGGTTTTGAGCGTTTTGCGTTTATCTTCTGAATTTAACTTCTTGTCGGAAGACCCATTATGTTTCGCCTTTAATGCCATGATGCGAATGTTGGGTTCAGAAAGGATGGTGGTGGGTCACTGGGATGGTTATATATTGATTATATATTGGACACATAAAACATCGGGGGAACGAATACAACAAATAGCCATCGAATTCTGGCAACAACGCATTGTCTCAACTCGGCACTGTTGTTAATTTAATTACGACTGGGTCCCTTTCGCAACCTATAAAAACCCCCAGCACGTTAATTAGCGAATCACTCATTGTGCCGACCGCTGGATAATTCAGTCTCCGCGTTTTTCCTCAATTGCCGCCCAGTCCAAGTCACCGTAAGCCTTCGACATATGAAAATACATGTAGATAGAAATTAAAAGTCACCAACTTCGTTGCAGCTTTTCGACGCAAAACTCCAAAACGGGCCTAATCGATTCGCAATCGCAGCTCGTACGAAGTTAGAACAATAACAAAAACAACAATAACGGGGAAGCACTAAGTCGAGACAAGTCGAGAGAAACCAAGCAGTCAGCATGAAGTATCTGCAATTGTGTGCAGCCATCTGTCTGGCACTGAGCCTCTTCTGGCCGACGGTCAGCAGCATCGATTTATGTCCATGTCCGCTCATCTATTTCCCGGTCTGCGGGTCCGACGGCAAGACTTACCCCAACGACTGCAGCTTAAAATGCGAGGCGCGTAATGCTGAACGTATTGGCCAAACGCTGCTGTTGGTACACCGCGGTCCTTGCAAGAAAGAATAATCTCCACCGCAATAAGAGTAAAACGATGTGATTGGTAAAATATGAATAAATACAATGTTTATAAAGTACCAGTGGCGCAAACAGAATTTCACTTACGTGGTTTGTGTTTGCGTACAACTTTTGAGCCGAAAGTACTTCGAACCTTTGTGGAGATGAACAGCAACGTAGCGTTTTTAAGTCTCTAAATGTATTAGAAGGCTTTGTTGAGGAAGAAAAGTGGAAGGGTGCAATCCAAACTAAAATACCTCGTTATTTGAAATAAAAGATGAAAAAAATCATTATTTCTATATAATGAAGTTTCTATATAATGAAGCTTTTTTCTGGCCCCGTGCGAATCCATTATAGGGAAGTTCGACTGTACTAACAGGGCTATTCTGGCAAAGACTGTTGAAACACTTTCAAAAGATTATTGAAAGACAGTTTGAAAGACTGAATGCAAGGTTTTAGCTATTCCAACGAAAAAATCTTTCGGAAAAAGCTCTAGAATTCAATACTCGAGTTGAAAAGCTGTTTTCGGCGAACAGCATTGCCAGCCAACTCTTTTTCTGTGAAATTTGAAGCATTTTTGCAATGATGAAAGAAAATTATTTTTTCAATTTTCGTTATGATTTTCGTTTTAATTACAGATGTGTTTATCAGGATTATTTTGCAGTTACGTATTTCTTTTTAGAAAAGACAAGAACTGGTGTAAAAATATGAATTCAAATTAATTGTTTTATTTTTTATGTGATGTTAATGATGTTGTCAGATTTAACCTTAAGGCAATGAACAGCACATGAAGACAAACACTTTCGGTCAATTTATATTATGTACTTTTGCTGTTAATTGGTGTATTTTTACGTTTTCTTTCATCCTTCATCAAAATCTCACATTTGTAAACCAAGTGCTCTGTTCGATGCTGGCAATACTGTTGGCAAACGAACCGTCCGTCGTGAAATGAAAAATTCAAACAAAATTTCAAAAATTTCAATCAATGGCTGAAGAAATCAAGCTGAAGTAAAAATTAAAAAAGTAATTGCATTCTTTTATAAAATATGTCCATATATACTATATTATATATATACGTATATCGTTTCTTTTCATAACACAAACACAACGCACGTACTTTTTTCAAGCTGAAAGACGACCCCAAAAGCACATCTTTCAAACTGTCTTTCATGTTACGGAAAAAAGCTTTCAAGATAGTTGCTAGAATAGCAAATTGTCTTCCGAAAGATTTTTGTACTTCGAAAGATTGAGGTGAGTTGAAAGATAATTGCCAGAATAGCCCTGTAAGTTTCACACATTAACAATTTGATTTATGAAAAAGTGAAAGTGAAAATCATATGATTCCGTGTTTCATTCATGTTAACATAGGATATATAAGATTGACCACGCCCACATAATACACCTTATTTCCACGCCCACTATAATAACAAATCAGCCATGGTACATTTGTTACAGCAATATGGGTATCAAACGATTTACATCCCAATTCTGGCACTACCGCAAAAATTTTTACCCTCCGTAACAATTGAATTGAATTTGATTGTTTCCGTATTCTGGAAAAATTAATTAAATTAATTGATTGGCACGACAGCCCGCTTACGCGAGACTAAGGCCTAGCTTCCCGCAGCCACCCGTGTTGTGCGTGTGAATTTTGTACGCGGGTGGAAGGGACCTACAGTTTTATGCCGGTTCCGAACGGCAGGTTGGGAGCTTTTTCATAGGCAATTTTTACTCTCAGAGGTTTGCCATTTCCAGCTGAGAGGACAGCCACCGAAAGAGAAAACGAGTTTCCCGTTATTTTTTTTAGGTGTTACTACATGCAGTATTCGATCTTGCGTCGCTCTGCATGCGACTCGCTTGACCGCGCACTAACCAACTGAGCCACGGCGGCTGCCTGGAAAAATGGTGACAAGAAAAAAGTTCAAACAATTCACCACTCGAGGTGAAATCTTTTTTACTGTCGAAACAGCTGTTTTTTGTGTTTTTTCTGTCAAACTGTGTAAAAAAAAACAAACAAAAAATGGCAAAAAATGCAAAATCTGGCGAAGCAAGTCTTTTTTTCGGAGTTTCTTCACAATGTATGTATATATTCTTTTGGTTTTTAAAGTCCCTAAGTTTAAACGCATCAACAGCAGCAATGATGTCAGTCTGGAGATAAAGCGAAGGATAACTCTTGCCAACAGGTGCTACTACGGTCTCGGTAGGCAATTGAGAAGTAGAGACCTCTCTCGACCGACAAAACTTTCACTCTATAGGACGCTTATCTTGCCCGTGCTCCTCTATGGCGCTGAAGCATGGACAATGACACGGAACGACATAGCGGCCCTTGGAGTGTTCGAAAGGAAGGTGCTTCGCAAAATCTTCGGCCCTGTTCGGGTTGGTGACGACTATCGCATACGAACCAATAACGAGCTGTATGAGCTGTATAAGGACATGGACGTAGCGCAGCGAATTAACATCCAGCGGCTACGCTGGCTCGGTCATGTCTGCCGCATGGACGACGAAGCGACGGCGAAAAAGGTATTCGATGCGATGGTTGGATATAGATAGAACCCACATTTTTAATGTGGAATAGCTTCGGAACAGCCGCCGTGGCTCAGTTGGTTAGTGCGCGGTCCAGCGAGTCGCATGCAGAGCGACGCAAGTTCGAATTCTGCATGTAGTAACACCTAAAAAAAAATAACGGGAAACTCGTTTTCTCTTTCGGTGGCTGTCCTCTCCGCTGGAAATGGCAAACCTCTGACAAAATTCACACGCACAACACGGGTGGTTGCGGGAAGCTAGGCCTTAGTCTCGCGTAAGCGGGCTGTCGTGCCAATCAATCAATTAAAAAATAGCTTCGGAACAATAAGTGGGAAAGCTTTTAAGTTTTGTATACAAACGTCCCATAGATGTGTCATTCTACTGGCAACATTTTATGGGCGTTGAACAAGGGCGCGGTACATTTTTTGTGATTGAAATTTTCCGCGTAACTTTGGAACTGAAAGTCGCATATCAATAAAACCGAGTCATACCCTTCGACTGGAGGAATGGATTGGACCCATAGAGTGTAGTATGAAGAAACTTGACTTATTGGGCCCATTGACTTCAATCTTGCGTGCAAAGCCGCAGGGCCCTGCTAGTATCATATAATTACAATACAATCTTGTGAAGTATTGTACAAACAGCATTTGGCAACGCGGTTAAAAAGGTGTAAATGTCACCTTGAAACAAAAGTTTTGTTTGCTTGCACTTCATATTCATATTTCAGAAAATAGTAGTATAATCGACCTGTGGGTAATACGGTAGCACAAACGACGAAATAGTAGTAAAATACTACTTTAGGAGTAAAATACTACTATAGTAGTACGTTCGGCAGCACTACCGGCCGGTCGTCGCTTGGTTATGTGTAACGTGACATGGCAGCGTAAATGCGATTGGCGGCACAAATTAATACCCTTGAAAAATTGGTTTCAAACGTTTCATAACGATTGATACCATGTCAAGTGTTTGTTGTTAGAATGCGACGTACTCAAACCGAAATATGTAGATATGTAATGTCAAAACTAGGTCCAATTCTCATTTCATAATTTAAAAATACTACCCTGCTACCGTATTATTACATCCCTAACAAGTGGATCAGTTGATTTCATTCGTTGGTGCGGTTGGCTTTTGAAATTGCAACGACTTTAGAAAATTTTGGAATTAGAATGTCTTTTCCTTTTACTCATACGAAGTATCTATGCTAAACTGAAAGGAATTTAACTTGGGACGAAGTTATGCTGACAGTGAAATGATCGTAGGTCACGTGACTTTACACTCTCGTTTTGGTTTTTCTACTCTGTGCCGAACGGAGTTGATTGCTGGTCACTACTACGCTTTTCGCTTACTTTTACTACTTTTTCCACACTTTTTTTGGACTACTTTTTCAAATACAATTTTCAATTAAAATGTTGCGCTTGCACCGATCTGAATAGCACACATTTTCAAACGTATTCGTGTTCCTGGATATAGTGCCTCTGGATATAGTGAACTAATTATTGCAAGGCCTGTTCACAGTATTGAGGTTGTTCACTATATCAAAGTTAACATTTTTGTTCAAAAACTCGTTTTATTTACTCAAAATACACTTTTTGTTTTTTGCTTGAAATCGCTTTCAAAATTTTGCTCAATATTTAGAGGCTCCATGTAAAAATTTGGGTGTTCACTCTACCCAGACACAATTGCATCTGAAAGTATTACAATATATGTTTACCATTGAAACCTTTAACGTTTCTTTCTTTTTCACTGAAAACACAAATCACTTTTCACAAAAAGGGAACAAATTTGTTCCTAAAACTAAAGAATATACAATATACGTTCTATACTTTTTGCTAAAACACCTAAAACATACACTAAAACTTTTTCCTAATGACTCAATACTGATTTGATCGCTTGATTTGCCATCGAAAGCCTCATTATCTCGGTCGCTATCTCAATTTTCCTTTTTTACATTGAAACAACAACAATTTTATCCGTGACAGGCAACATAAGATCGCCCTAAGCAGACCCGACTGCACATACATAAGAATCCACCAGTGTTTTATGTGAATCTAATTAACATGGACTATAAAATATGCTAAGAAATTCGGCTTTGAGCGTTTTGCGTTTATCTTCTGAATTTAACTTCTTGTCGGAAGACCCATTATGTTTCGCCTTTAATGCCATGATTCGAATGTTGGGTTCAGAAAGGATGGTGGTGGGTCATTGGGATGGTTATATATTGATTATATATTGGACACATAAAACCTCGGGGTAACGAATACAACAAATAGCCATAGAATTCTGGCAACAACGCATTGTCTCAACTCGGCACTGTTGTTAATTTAATTACGACTGGGTCCCTTTCGCAACCTATAAAAACCCCCAGCACGTTAATTAGCGAATCACTCATTGTGCCGACCGCTGGATAATTCAGTCTCCGCGTTTTTCCTCAATTGCCGCCCAGTCCAAGTCACCGTAAGCCTTCGACATATGAAAATACATGTAGATAGAAATTAAAAGTCACCAACTTCGTTGCAGCTACTCGACGCAAAACTCCACAACGGGCCTAAACGATTCGCAATCGCAGCTCGTACGAAGTTAGAACAATAACAAAACCAACAATAACGGGGAAGCACTAAGTCGAGACAAGTCGAGAGAAACCAAGCAGTCAGCATGAAGTATCTGCAATTGTGTGCAGCCATCTGTCTGGCACTGAGCCTCTTCTGGCCGACGGTCAGCAGCAACGATTCGTGTACATGTTCGCGCATCTATTCGCCAGTCTGCGGGTCCGACGGTAAAACTTACTCCAACGACTGCATTTTAAAATGCAAGGCGCGTAATGCTGAACGTATTGGCCAAACGCTGCTTTTGGTACACTACGGTCCTTGCTAGCAATAATAATATCCACCGCAATAAGAGTAAAACGGTGTGATTGGTAAAATATGTATAAATAAATGTTTATAAAATACCAGTGGCGCAAAGAGGATTTCACTTAGGTGGTTTGTGTTTGCGTACAACTTTTGAGTCGAATACCATTTGAACCCCTTCTGTCCGCCACTGTAAAATGCATACTTCTGTAGGTGTCCTGACTTTCGCTTCCTCTTACGCCGCGCGTAGAATTCGTAACACGAAACTCAAAAACATCCCCAAATCGTTTGTATATGTTGGTGGAGGGCCACACGCATTCAAGCCAAGTACTTACATATTAATGGAAAAGTATTCTGGAAAGCGAGCTAAGCCTCAAAGCGAGGCCTTTTTCCAATGGGACACAACAAAGTCTGAAGCGGTTGGTTGGCACCAAGCTTTGGATATCCGAAGCAGCTGAGCGGCGTCAGTACGCTTCGGTTTCAAATGATCTCAAACGGCGGCAGCTCGCGGCTTGTTGCTTGCTTGGTGAGTACCTCAGCGGTATTGGGTTAGCTTTCGCTTTCAGAGCGCGGCTTTCTTTTGAATAATGTTTGCGCAGTTAGGCGTCAAAAACTGGCTGCCTACGTCAAAGCGCCGACAAAAGCTGCCCCACTTGGATTAATGAGCTACGGGGCTATAAATTTAAATCCGTTAGCCAGATGTGTTAGTAAGCAGCAGCTCGTAGTCGCAAAAGAACGTTTCAAGAACCGATCCGGGAGTTGACAATCTTGAATATGAAGTGCTTGGAAATTTTCGCCCTGCTCTGCCTGGCTGTGGCGCTGTGCTGCAGCATGGCCAACGCCGCGTCCTGCGTATGCGGCCGTGATCTTTCGCCCGTCTGCGGCTCCGACCAGAAAACATACAGCAACCAATGTTTACTGAGCTGCAACGCGAAGGAAGTCGAGCGCAGTGGACGCTCCCTCTCACTGGCGCACAATGGACCCTGCAAAGTATGACGCACCTCAAGCAGTCACACTATAAATATCAATAAATGAAGTCAGCAACAAAATTGTGTACTCTTATTATGAGATCGATCGAAATGCTATATACTCAGTTTGTATGAGAGGGAATACTGCAGCACTCGCAGACCAAATTCGACTGACTGATAGTAAACTCATCACGAGTTGAAATTAAAATTTTTACAATCTGTGCAAATATTAGACAAGCTCAATATTTGTGTTTTATATTTGGCAGATGGTATCGCAAGACTGTCTAAACATCAGTTAACTCAAGAATCGGCGCACAAAGTATCAAATGTAAACTTTCGGATGAGCTAATTACGTTTCCGCCCATTGAGATATGTTAAATGAAAGTTAAATGGTCGACATGACCAGCGGGGACCGCGTTGTTACCGGTCGGTATTATTGTTCTACTTCTTCGAAGCTCCAAGGACGGACAGTCAGTTACAGTCGGTGCTAAGCGCGATGGTCGTTACGGGTGGCAGCAGATAATTACTTGGCACAGCAGCTACAATGTTGGCGTTGTTCGTAGAAAGTTCCAAAATTCCATTACGTTCAATTTATAGAATAGCAATGTTTTGATGGCGTCTGCGACACTGGCGGGCACAAGTCACGGCTACGTCGATAATTCGAGAGATAAGGGCTATCGGGTGTTCATAAGCAAGAAAAAGCCATTAAAAGTCGACTACTGCAAAAGGTCCAGAGTCAAGTAGGGTTGGTAAATTAGGCTTTGATTGCGAAAACTAATTTGCGCCATTGGTGGCCACGGTACAACTGTGTCGTTGTCGAAAGATATACCATCCTCTGTGTGGATGAAATGGAATTATCTATAGAAACAAATACGAGTTTCGCAAGAAAGTGTACTTGAATCAAACTGGTGAACTATATGAAGAACAGATGGTCACCGTGAGCACAATAAGTTGCGCTCAGCTAAATTGGTTATCAGCTCCAATGGTTGCTCCACATACACGAAATCGTTTCAGTACCGCCAAGGCAGTGAAGTTGCGCTAATCAGTTTCAGACTCAGTATTCTATATTTGAACGCAACAACAACTCGCCCAACATGGGCTATTTCAAAGCAGTGTTTGAATCGCTGACAACAAAATAGCAAACTGCAAGAGTTTCTGCTCTGCTCCCCGACCACTGCTACCGAAAATTAAGTAACAGTAGCAGGAGCCGGTACACGAAAACGAAATGCAAGCACTCGGCTCTAGTACGGAGCCGCGGTAGCAACACAAGCGACTCCGTAGCCGTAGTCGTTTTCTGAAATGAAATGCCACGGCTCTCAGCAGTAGCCGTTCGTTTCTGAAATGCGGCTCCCTGCTACTGCCACTTCATTTTCGGTAGCTGTAGTCGGGAGCCGAAATCAATGCTCCAAAAGAGCAGAGCTTTTTCAAACACTGTTTTAAAGTACTCGGCACTTTTCTGATCTGCGCTGTGCTGCTCTTTTCGAACTCGACCAAGGACCAACCGACAAAACACCCCCTCTGCCACTGTTCGCGCATTTATGGCCCTGTCTGCACAACCAATCAAATCACCTACTGTCATGACGTGAATCAATCACCTGGTCATGACGTGAAGCGTCACGGACGCAGCCTGAATCTGGTACCATGTGAAATGGATTTTGCCACAGGGCTAAAATTTATACACAGTCATACTTGACTGCATGACGCAACTATTTCATTGGCAAAACCCGAAAAGTCCGCTAATAGTAACCAGTATAAACAATAAAACGTCGACTGTCTTTACATGCGAAATTAGTACATTTTTATCAACACCATTGCCCGGCCGATCGACAATCTTGACTGAATGTTTCGGTGACTTAGAGCGCGGCGCATGGGGTGTCACTTATCTTGACTGCGTTGTTTACTCACCTCTCTGTCGGCGGGATATAAACAAATTTTGATTGAAAAAAAAAACAGCTCGGCAATGTTGCTCGTTGGACCACCCAAAGTTCTCGAACCACGTTCGACGAGACTTTGTAGTTTTGATAGTAAATAGGTACCAACTCGTAGTGCGTTCTTGTGAATGGAATGCTCAAAGAAATAGTGTTTTCGCTGGAAAATATCAAACAGCACCTGAGCTGGCGGAAAACCAAAATTCCACCTGCCGTATACCACATTTTCCTCCTTCCACCTCATCTTGTTAAATAGTACTTTATATTATAAATTACATTGCTTCGATACTATTCATGTCGGCTTTATTTTTGCAAAAACATTATAACTAACAATTGCCGTCGCTCCCTGGGGTCCGCCGTAGCATCCGTCCGCATTAGCGTTCAGCTAACACGATCCCTCGCGCACTAAAGTCAGCGTTCTGCCCGAGCGCGCCAACATGTCGCGCATACACTGGAACAGACATCTGTTGGCATAGGTGTTGGAGTCAGAGCCGCAGACGGGCTCATAGTTGCGTCCACACGCGCACAGGTCACTGATCGCCCTCGGCAAAGCCTCCACGGAGATGGAGGCCTGCGACAGGCCAACGCAGAGCAGCAGCAGACAAATCACGCTCGCCGAATACTTCATCATAGCTGCAATAAGGTCACTCACGCGACAGACCGTTGGCTATTTCTCGGTTGAGGCCTTCGCACGACTTTGCTGGCCGCAGCTGAGCATTGCACATTTATACAGTACCGAGCCAGTTATCTGGCAGGTGAATCGTGGGGGCTGATATTGGTCGTTGCATAAATCAACCAAATACAATTCAAAGGTAGATAAGATTGGGGCAATATTTGTTTGGATTTTTATTACTGCAGTCGACAAAATAAATGTGTGAAATAATTCTGTAGTCAAAAGCAATAACCGCTTAAGTCGACATAAGAAGAAATTGGGTTATGGGTGCCACCATGTTTCCTTCACTGTGCTCTACGTTTGTGTAAAATAAAAAAATTTATTAATAAAAACCTATTCGCGTTATTACGAGTATTATCACATTCCCACTGTTGACATACACCCGTATATATGTGTATGTAAACACATGTAAAACCGCTAAGCTCAAACGATTATCCAATACAATGTGTTTCATATATTCATCTCGTTCTATTGCATCATTGTAATGTAAGATCATCCCCATTCCTATTGTTGTTATACTCTTTTTGTAAGAAATTAACTTTAAGAAAACCATTGTAAATATGCAATTCAAAATAAACGGACAGTTCAATTTCGGCGGTAGAAGCGAGCGCAACTTCCCAGCGGGAAAAATAATGTATAGGAATGCATATTTGCTTGCAAGCTATGCATTACAACATGCATGAATTTTCTCACGGCGATGTCCTACGAAATGTAATGCTTTCCTTTTTTGCATTACCTGGGAGTATATGAAGACATGCATCCCAAAAACATGTACGTTTTTATAATTCGCCTAGCATGTAGGAAATCGTACATTACTCGGTAATGCGGTAATGCATAAAATGATCTACCAAAAACCTTTACACCCAAAATAAAAGGTTTGTTGTTTTGCTTTATGTTTTTATTTTCAAAGTAATTCAAGTTCAATAGATTACATATAAATACATACATTACATTACATATTACATATAAATACATACAAAATACACTCACTTCAATAACATCCCTTTGCTTCTTTGTTGGTCTTTGGACAGGCATTCTGAAAAAGGAAAATAACTCAATATTAAAAAAATCCAGTAAACAAAGTTGTTTTGTAAATTCATACTTACCAAAGTTGCTTTGAATATTTCTGTAAATATTTCTTGTTTCAGTTAATCCACGGGGCTTCGTAATGTTTGTATGAAAACGCTGGGAGCTGCTAAACACATATTAAAAAAGATTAATGAAATTGTCTTTGCAAATGAAACTTTATTAAAACTTACCTCGTTTGATGCAACAACACGCGCACTTGCTGTTTCAACGATTTTTCTATCAGAACTGAAGTTATTTTTCCGAAAATCAATAGAAGCTACCTTTTCAAAGAAACAGTTTCTTATTCTAAGATTGCGCCGCTCTCTCAGAATTTCTTCGGAATTTGCAATCTGTTTGGTATTAAAAACAAAGCACAATTAGAAGAAACCAAAGCTATGCATTACACCTTCGCTTACGTGGTAATATATGTTTTATATTTGGGTTTTTCATATACGAATTCGTGCATGAAAAACTTCATGCATTCCCAACTTTCCCGCTGCGTTCCTTTAAATTTGTTCTCTTTCGGGCAGAATTGCTCTGTTGGTGTCGGAATCGTGCGGTGCAGTGAATTTAGCAGTGTTTCACCTTTTACGTGTTTTTGTACTGTAATATTCCCCATTCAGTATTGCTGCATGTTGTAATATTTTCTTGTTCTCGCTCTTCTTGTTGAATTTCAGTTGCAAGCACACCAGATAATCTACCGAAACGCGAACGTGACGATCTACCCACCGGAACTGGCGGCATCAACTGCGGCGGACCCAGTGTAGGCAGTGGCAGTGGCGTCGGCGTTAGTGCCGGCAGCGCAACAGCTTCCTCCAGCGGCAGCGCTGTTCCTGAACGGCGTGGCACCGGTGTGGTGGCCAGCACTGAACGCTCCAAGTCGAACAGTCCCACTGGCAGTGGTGGTGTCAGCGGCAGCGGCACTGCTAGCAACGCCGGAAGCGGCGTCAGCGCTCTGGTAGCAGAGGACACGAGTGGCATTGGCTTAGGCGGCGTAATTGAAAGTGTGACAATCAATGGTCAGATTGCAAGTGAGTGGAATGTCTTTGTTTGTTGTTGGCATTTGGGAGTTTGTGGCTGCGCAGAAAAATAGGCTGGGAAAAAATACTTAAAAAATAAAGAATGTGTAATGGAATATTTGAACTATAGCTCAGGTATTTTGTTGCTTCGACACAGAAAACCATTCGAGACACTTAAAAAGTCAGTTCAAAGGGCAGCCCGAGATACACGAGACGCAGTCGATCGAAATGACTGCAGTGACGTAACTGGTACGACCACCTATCGCCTGCACCGAAGGAAGCATTCCGTACAAAAACTCGCCGCTCGGTTGAATTCGTGTCGGGTGGGAGCAGGAGCGGAAGGGAGCACGATTTCGTAGGTGGGGTTTTCAACCAGAGAATTCTGATATTTACGGTTTGGTGCGTCTTAAAAGCAAATATTTGCATTTCATTTGAAGATTTCAGTTTTTTCGTGCGCCGATCGGGCAAATTCGAACGTGATTTTATGGCCAGATTAACGTTGATGCTATAAAAGCGCCGATAAATAGCCAGCGAGGCACTATGCGGCAATAAAGCTACGATAAATCTTTGTTCGCGTCTTTTCGCAGGGATGGGACTCCTCAAACTGACTGCATAGTCGTAATTTATGAGCATTTGTAACGGTGTTTGAGCGCATAGCCCAGCAATCAAACAAGCGGCTAAACAAACAAACAATCGACTTAAAGTACAAGAACAGCCAATTACGCACATTTCAGCAAGCACAACGCCTCTCCTCCCACTACACTCGGCTGGAAAAACACCCGAAGCGTAGTCGGATGATGCTGCACCTGCGAGAAAAAAACCCAGAAAACGAATGAGCGAAAGAACACATTTCGACGTTTCGTACATAGATTTGTTGGTGCGGGCATCTGTGCTTTTGTACTGAGAATACAAAAATGGAATAAAAACGGAAGGCACTAAGGGCGCCTCAAAGTCTGAAAGGGTTTTCGAACTTGGCAGCTCAGCCACGACACGCAAATTCGTTTTCATGCTTCGTTATGCTCGCAGCCGGAAGACGCTATGTGCAGTTGCTTGATTGTCCGCTCCTGTAGGTACTCAATCGAAGAACATAGTGTTTGATATGCCAGAATCGAGAGTAAGATAGATGTAGGTGTGTTTGTAGGGGAATATCCTGATTTGGTTTGCGCTCGAGCACTCATTTTCTGGAGCGATTTTTGTTCCACCGCCAAATGTTGTGCATCTTCCCCATCGAAGATCAACCAATGCACCCGCACTAAATAACAAATTGGTTGTTGGTGAAATTGTTGCTCCTGGTCGTTGATTTGTTTAGATTTTAATTCAGGCACAATTAGTCATATTTCGAAATATTTAGGAAAACGCTAAAGCTGAACGTGTCTAAATGAACAGTGCGCAGCTGCATTATCTCAATTTGCATTCTTTTAATTTTGCATTCGCACGCTCATTCTCGGCCACTTGTTTCTCTTTCACAGGACACGGCTCACTTACAATTGTCCGCCGCTCGAACAGTCGCAAAAGTTTCACTCAGCCAGACACTCAGGAACCTCCGCCACTGGCATCGCCATCTACATCTACAGCTGGAGGAACAGTCACCGCCGCAACAACAGCAACTATAGGTAACTCTTGGCCCCATTGCGTGCGGTTTACAGCCAGCAATGCTGCGCCTGTGAGCGCCACACAACCCTCAGACAGCGCAGCGACAGCCAAGAGGCATAACAGTCACACCGCCGAGCAGAGCAGAAGCGGTGAGGCGCGGCCCACCAGCCCCAGAAACTTCTTATCCCGCCACACCAAGTCGACGCCCGCTGACACCCCCCAGCCAGTGGCAATAATCCAGTCAGACAGATCGCCCGCCACAAGCAACCACGCCACCACCAGCCGCAGCATGCAGCCCAGCTCGCCGAATGAGCAAACCTCACCCGACTCCCCTACCCAGCCGACTGTCGATGTGCCATCGGTTAGCCCACGGCACAGCACCCGCGACAGAGGGTCCCAGTCCTCGGTTGGAATTCGCGTCGGTCCCTGCGGCCTCGCGTCCGCTCCAATGCCCGTCGACTTGGCCACCGAAAATCTACCAGCTGTCGACACACCAGACGCCTGCGACAAGGCAGCAGTGAGGTGAGTGCGCCAGTCCACTGGCTCCGTTGTTGGTGCGATCTCGGCATCTAATGACCTTTGTTGTTTTGCTGCTTTGTGCTTCTTCAGATTACGCTGCCTGCTGCATCTGCTGAATTCCGGCGAAATATCGGTCGACGTGCTGCAGCGCAACCTGCACTATGCGGCGCGTGTGCTCGAGGCCGTCTATATCGACGAGTCCAAGTAAGTATTTTCGGTTTGGTTTGACGCGCTCACCACCGCAATCCCCCATATGAATTACTATATGTATGTATTACGTGTTCGGCGAAGAGCGGCCTGCGCACCACTGGCGACTGCAGGTCGGGGCATAAAACGCGTCCTCTTCCAATTTAGATATAAATAGCCCCATCGTCGAGAAGTGCAGTGCTTTGGGGCCTCAACCTCGCATGCGTTCCTGCTTTTGCCAGTGGTCAGCGCCCTTTGCCTGGCCGCCAGAATGTGCCATCTCAGCGAGTATGCATATAGTTCTCCAACATAGGTATTTATTGTTTGCCAAAGCGAATATCTTATTGCGTCTGCAAGAGTATGTGCTCCAGCAGCAATGAGAAACCGACGAGCCAGCGCTCGCTACTACACACCAGAAGGGTTTCAATCTATTTACAAGTGAGTTCGTTGACGCAGATAAGATATGATATCATTGCGAGCATAGATTGGATTTTTGGTGAGCAATCATTGGCGACGCTGTTGCGCTTGCACACGTTCGCAGATGTCTGGCTCTGCATCTGGTCGTGAACAAGTCGCATTGTCGTGTCGTGCCTTGCTGCCAGCTACCGCAGGGACATTGCCAGGATCAGCCTGGCAGGATTACTCCTAACATCGCATCCAACGATCATCTTCACAAGCGCCCACACTCGCTTGCCGGCGTTTCCTCCGTCACGAACAGCCGAATCACCTACATTTCCGTAATCAGTCATCGCTTTCTCGGAATCGTCCATTGCAGTTCATTTGCATCATTCATCGCCACATTTATCGGTATCGCTGCCACGTCAGCTATTCGGAGTAAGGCACGGTCCACCTCCTGCTACCGTTCCACGTCCGTAGTTGTGCGTCGATAGTGTCTTCCGCGTCAAGCAACCATTGTGTGCTTCATTGTTACTGGCGTTTCGTTTTTTGTTTCTCGAGCCATCACTTCAATCACACTGTGTATTTGTGTGGGTGTATGTATGTGTGCGTGTGTTGTATTGTACCAAAACGCATTTGTCCGTTTGCGAGTATCTTGCTCCTCTGTTTTCTCGTTCCTTATTTTATGCTTTGTTTTCTTTTATTTTAAATGTTTTATCTACATCAACTTCCAGCCACCGATCAAACTACAGCAAATTTTCGATCAGTTCTGAAGATGGTTCCGTACAGTAAGTGTTGGTTTTCTTTTCGATCCATTCCGTTTTGTAGTCATTCAGTTCAAGTCCAGTTGTCATAGGGCTTTCATTTGCATTCATTCGTTCATTTTGTATCAACATTTGCCAGTCGTGCCCGTAGCTTGTTCTGTTTGTATTTTGTTATTTAGTAGTCGGTAGACAAACAGGACCGGAAGGAAAATTCTTTTCATCTCGCTGTTCCATTTAGAGCAATGAAATGTATGTATGTATTCCATTTCTTGCTAAAGTTGAACTTTCTCTTCGCGGCAATCGGGTCACAACTCTTCGACAGACTGTCAGTCAAACAGAAAACATTAATCGTCCTTGTTCGACTAAAGCATTGACACAAGGCCGCACAGAGGATTGTGGCGTCACGTCATAAATACTGGTCTGAAAGCTATAAGCGAGCAGTAATGGCCGCATCGGACTTCCGTAAATGTAGAGAATCCTGGTGAAATAAAATTCATTCATTAAAATAATCATATAGGAACATTTGTATGGACGTTTTTCAAAAATACATTACGTTCTTTACTTGAAGACAAGACTTAATTTTTCTGTTTTCACATGTTCAAGTCGTGATTTCGAGATTTCGTTATATCTCATCTGGCACCACTCCTAGTAATGTCCCAACTGCTCAGCGGTCTTCTGTGCAGCCTTGCGTGTGCAACATCCATCATTCGCCGACTTGCCATACATGTTACCGTTCTCCTCACCATCATCTCCTCATCATGCACCAAAAATTAAGCTACAACAGACTTTGAGTCAACGTGCAGCGATTTCTGTCGAGTGCTTACTTGAAAGAACGTTGTTAGATAGAATTTGCAGAATGAATGTTTTTACAGTTCTACATGTTTCGCAACAAAAATCCACCGACTTGGAGACGCACCCCAGTAGTTGATTTGAGTAGTAGGACTTTTAATACTTTTCTAGTTGAAACCACTGAATGTTAGTGTTATGAAGAAAGCACAAACAAAATTCAAATGTAGCTGCTGCATCATGTGTGTAGGCAATGTTTGAAGAGCAGCATTAATTGCCTCAATCTATCTTCGGGATAGCACTTTTTACACACGTATTTTTTTCATGCATTGCCGATGTTATTCTTTATAAAAACTTTCCATAAGTGTGAAATTTTCTTTACAGTTTTCTTGGAAGCAGAACTTAAACTCTTAATTTTTAAATTTTCCATTCTAATGCTCGTTTCAATAAATATTACTTCGATCACTTTCTCGCTCTCCATCTTACTCTCTATTAATCTCTTCTTTAAACTTAAAAGCACCGTCAATGTTTTGCCTTGCTATGCTCGGTTTGTGTGCTCTAAGGAAACGCTACATTTTTTCTAATAAATGTTTTTGTAATATGTTGAAGTAATATCATTTAGCTAAAGGAAGGGCTGCTACTCCCAAAACTACGATTTTACGACTTAAATGAAAGTTTCGCTCTCCTTTTGCTCCAACTGTAACACTGTCCTAGCTCTACGAGTTGAATTGGCAATCAATACTTCATATCCTTAAACTTTCTGCCACTGGTGTTCTACGCTAGTGTGGGTACTTGACTTTCAAACTCAGTTATACGTCCACTCTCACCTCTCACCACACTATACACCGTAAGTTTCATGCTCTCCGCTCTCTCCTTTCTACTACAAAACCAAACATGTAAATTGATTTATTATCCGGTAACAACAACAAATGGCTAAAACGGACCGTTTCGATCATTTTAATCCTTCCCACCTGCCCACAGTAGTCTTTATCGCTTTCCCTATCCCACGCTCTATATCTCTCTCTCTCTATATATAGGTCTCCCTCTGACCATGCTCTCATTTCTAACATTTGTAAATATTACATTCGATCTTCATATCTATCACACATTTTGCGCATCTCGTCTCGCCATTTTTCCCAATACGCAAATTAGCAACAACAACATTATCCATCAACAAGGCTGGGAAAAATATTGCAGATATGCAAATACAAAGTTCAAGTTAAAAATGAAATAATGAAGACAGCAGGTTGCAGCATATCGCTATGACTTTAGTGAGCAACAACGAAGAACAACAGCTACAACAATAATATCACGAATAATTTATTAATTACAACAAATACAGAAGTGTCTAGTCATAAGTTTTGCCACACACTTCTTCCACCTCAATTGAAATTTTTATTATAAACTGAAGTTCCGAACGCACAAACGACGGCAGCTACACGACTGTATCTGTCAAAATTTAGAATCAGAACGTTTGTATGGAGACGATTATTGTGACGACTGCATTGCTGCACGACCATCGACCGCAGTTGTCGGTGTCGCCAAAACTGGAGCTATTCTCTATTTCGTAGGCGACAAAACCAAACAACTGGTTTTTTAATAGAATCTTTCTTCCTTTTTCGGGGGGGTGTGAGCAACAATTAAAAATTTTCTATTATTTTAATAATTCTAAAACTTTTTACACATTGTCATTTGTTTTGAATTGATTATAAAACGATAAAAATAATATAGACGAATGCTTAGTAATGCTTGCTCACTTCAAGCACTCTAAAATGTATGTTTAGGATGCCGCTATCATTTTAATCACGTAGTTGACGCTAACTTGAAGTTGTGTGGCCGTTTCGTTGCCGTCTTGATTGTGTTCGGGCCATGACAATGCAATTGCAGTTGATCACGCATATATTTTTTAAATAGAACTTTTTAATGGCATTGCCCGCACATTTCCAGGAGATTCAAAAAACTGTAGCAATGCAATTAAAATGTTAGACAGACAACAGTAATTTTCCAGTTAAGGAAATAGGCATAAAAGTGCAATTTTTAAAGTATGAATACTGTACTGCGAATTGATTTAGGGCAAAAAGTCAATTTGGAACATTCGAGTCCTTTCGACTCTGTTGCATTTAGTGGGCGATGTGTAGCCAGTGAGAAAAAGTGTTAAGTCTGCGAATGCTTATTTTTTTAGATACAAAAACATGTCACATGTCATTCAATCGGAACATAATACTTGTACGTTTTTTGAACACTTAATTATGGCTTTGTTGAAAACGTTCATGTTTGTAATTTTCCATGAAAGTCACCCAAACACTTTTCCAGACTTTTGCAAACACTAATCTTGTTTGCTATTTAGCAGCTAAAACGAAGCAACGTTAGTTTCGTGTTATTATCGTTGTTGCTGTTGTTGATGGTGATGCTGTTAAATTGTTATTGCAGCTGTCGCAGCAAAATGTCATAGCGGTACTCAGCAACAGCGGCGACACTTCCGGTCGGGCCACGGCTGTTGGTTGCTAAATCTGACGGGGTTGGGGAGGGGAAGGGGAATGGAGCTGGCGCTGAAACTATGATGAGGCTAGTAACTGTGCAGAGCAGTTTAAACTTTGATTAATTGTACACAAAACTCATCAGTGTGCAGCATGGGCAGCGTGGAGGACCAGTGTGTGCTGAAAAGGTCAGAGGAAAAGAGATATGGGTAGAAAAATAGAAAACATAGAACTGACTAAACTGGCTGTGTTACAATAAAAATAAAAGGGGCGGCGCTGACAAACATTGAGCGGTAATTAAGTTGTAGTTTTTGGAATGACCGCACTCGAAAAGACATGTCGCGGGAGAAGGGGCCACCAACAGCCGTTCTGCGGGACGGAGACTAGTCCTGCAGCAGTCAAACATGGCTCCGTCCGACAATACAAAGTTCGGAATTCGTTGTGTGTGGCCTAAAGTGGTCTGCGTGTGGAAACACCGACAATAGGGTCACGGAAATTGGCCGATTTGTTTGAATGTTTTAAATGTCAAAATTGCATAACCGACTACAGAGTCCGGTTGCTTGAAGGAAAAAGTCACTAATTGCCGGACAATGCACATTTTACTAAAACTAGATAGCTACACAACTTTTGTTATTGTAACTCAAAAGTTTATAATTACAAAATTTCTTTTCTTTCTTCTGCGCTCTCTGTCTCAACACAAACTGACCAATTCCGAAATTATTACCAAACATTTATGAATAATTTGCGTTTCACAAATCGCAAACAACAACAAACAACAAAACGCGCCCGTCTCACCAACTGCCCAACTGCGCTGGTTGCTGTTGCTATTACTCACTGCCAACTGCTAAAAACACTTGACCCAACCAACCAACCAACCAACCAACCGTTGCAAACGCTCATTTGTCCTATTTGGCCGCAGTCAAACGGAGGCTCAGCGAACGGAGGCGGAGCTTGGCGGCGACGACAGCAAAGAGCAGCAGCAGCAACACCGGGAGCGCTGTAACGGTAACTGCAAAAATGTGAACTGCAGCCAACACAGTCACGAGAATCACACCAGCGTTAGCGGAAGTCCTAGTAATCAGGACAACAACAACTCCAACAGCAGCTGCACGCTACTGCGCACTGACGACAACCAGCAGCGGCACGAGCCGCCGCACAATCTCGTGTGCGCCTCCCACAATCTCACCAGCATCGACAGTCGCACGAAGGGCGTAACACTGGTGCCGCGGACGCACAGTGGGCCTACTGGACCCCCGGATGCCGCAACGGACGCGGACGCGAGCAGCGCGCCAACAAGCGACACCAGGCTGCCCGATGCCATAGCGGAAGAAGACGAAACGGCAGCTGACGCGACAACGGCAACAACAACAATAACTAGAGTAGAAACGGAAATAAGAACCGCCACAGCTGTCAGCGGCAGCGGCGAGGGTGGCCCTGGTCAGAGTGTCGGCAGTAGTAGTAGCAGCAGTAGTAGTAATAAAGCAACCATGCAGCGGCAAAGGCGCCTGCGCACACCGGTCTGGGCCCGATCCATGTCGTCGAATAAAACGTACATAAGGATGCCACAATTGCGTTTATTTATGTTTAAAGTTTGTTTGTGTTTTTGTTTTTACCGCTCTGCGCGATGCAAATGCAGAGTGTTAACTAATCCGTTTATTTATCCATTCAATGTACTCGAGTTTCTTTGAGTTGTTTTCAATTAACCAACTGACTTAATATACGAGTTAACCCCCTTTTGTTACACACTTTTAACAAAACAAACTAAACCAGTGTGTTTGGAAAATCACAGAAATCCCACAAACAAAAACACACATTCTGTTACGTGTTCCGCTGCCTCTTTCTAACCACACAACCCTCTGTCTCTTTCTGTGCTTTCCTACTCTTTCTTCATTCTCGCTGCTGACTGTACCTGTTACTGTAAATTTTGTAAATTTGTTCCTGTCTCTTAGAACAGCTCTATGCTCCGTACTTTTCGCTATCGCCATTTCTCGCATACCTCTCTCTCTCCCCTACTGCTCCACTCAATCAGCTATGTTATTGTAAATATTCCCCGGCCTACACTGTACTCAACAGTTTTACGTTTGCCTGTCTTGAATTTTACGAAATATATAATATTTATGTATATATTGGCAGATTGCGAGCCAATGTCTGGTTATGTGTATTGAACGTTTTTCGCATGCTATATTCACAAAATTGTCCATTGTTCTTTATATACACGAACGGTATGAACATTCGAAATCATTGCAAAAGCCAAACATGAATGTATTTGACTACATACAAATGCTTGCAGAGTGTGTATTTTTAAGAATGTTTGTTTGTCTGTAAAAACATTGTAGCTTCATGTGCATGTTTCAACTAACAGATCGAATATTATTTTAACACAATCGCGAGATGATGTACGTTTTGCAAGAGTTCAATTTCAGCAAAATCAAAAGGCTGTTCTTCAAATATAAAAAGCACACCCTGTGCTAAAGTGCTCTGGCTATGTTTATTGTTGCATTCCACCGAACACAGCCACGCCGCCATCAGCTGATCGATCTTTAGCGCCAAAACACAAACGACTGACTTCGCTAGACCAAAGTTTGGTAGCAAACAAATACATTTCTCAGTTTGTGAGTGCGTTTGTGTATTACGGGAAGAGGTTTTAGCTTTAAGTGTAAGTGCTCGAAAATGTCCAAAGTGAAAAATGACAAAGTCTCACCAAAGGAATGTGCACCCGCTGAAAACAGCGAAGACTCGTGTGGCGTAAGTTTCGACGTATGGAAAAAACCATGTTGGAAGTAACCTTTTTGCGTATGTAACATTTCAAGGACGAAACGGCCAGCGTCAGCACTAGCAACACATCGCGCAGCAAGTCTCCTTCCAGCAAGCGCACGCGCCACCGGCGCAGCCATCCCAAGTCCAAAGCACGCCGACCCGCCTACAAATATGAGTAAGTGCGCTTATCGATGGCTGTAGGGAAGCTTGCTCATCCGTACAATCCGCTTGTTTGCTTTTAAGCTGCCACGTTAAGGAGAATCATGGACAGTCGATTTTCGGTGTAGCCTTCAACCACCTGCTGGACAAGGATCAGCCACTGGTGTTCGCCACGGCGGGCAGCAATCGCTGCACCATTTACGAGTGTCCGCGTAAGGGCGACCTAAAGCTGCTGATGTGCTATGCCGATCCGGATGTGAGTTTCTAATGAATCCAATACAATAATGCAGAACTCTTGAATTCGCCTCCATCGCCCTTCCCCAAACAGCCCGACGAAGTTTTCTACACTTGTGCCTGGTCGTACGATCCGAAAACGTTGCTGCCACTACTGGCGACCGCTGGCTATCGAGGCGTGATACGCGTGATCGATACGCAAAAAAACGAGGCCGTCGGCAACTACATTGGCCACGGCCAGGCGATCAACGAGTTGAAATACCATCCTCGCCAACCGCACTTGCTGCTCTCTGGCAGCAAGGATCATGCCATACGCCTGTGGAACACAAGCTCGCACGTGTGCATAGCCATTTTCGGCGGCGTGGAGGGCCATCGCGACGAGGTGCTGTCCGTCGACTTTGATCTACGCGGCGAGCGCTTTATGTCCAGCGGCATGGATCACTCGCTCAAGCTATGGCGAATTAATACGCCCGAGTTCAAGGACGCAATCGAGCTGTCGTGCAGCTTCAACCCGAACAAGTCCCAGCTGCCCTTTCCTACTATCATGCAGCACTTCCCGGACTTTTCCACACGCGATATTCATCGAAATTACGTGGACTGTGTGCAGTGGTTCGGTGACTTTGTGCTGTCCAAGTCTTGTGAGAATTCAATCATCTGCTGGAAGCCGGGCCAGCTACACCAGAGCATTGCGCAGCTGAAGCCGAACGACTCATCGTGCACGCTCATAGCCGAATTCGACTACGACGAGTGCGAGATCTGGTTTGTTCGCTTCGGGTTCAACGCCTGGCAGAAGGTGATTGCACTTGGCAACCAGCACGGTAAAGTTTACGTGTGGGAATTGGACCCCAGCGATCCGGGACACACGTATACCAGCACACTCAACAACGCAAAATGCACGTCGACAGTTCGGCAAGTGGCGTTTTCGCGTGACGCCAGTGTTCTGGTGTACGTATGCGATGATGGCAGTGTGTGGCGCTGGAATAAGGTCATTGCAATGCAGACACCCTAACAAGACGAAGAAGGATTGGTGGCATGGACAAAAGCTTACTGGCGGCCCGAAGACCAGCAGCGTAATTAATGACCAAATTTGAAAATGCCAAACTAATGCAGCAGCGCGCTCAATACGAAAGGCTGTCTGTTTTCATCCTAAAATAGTTGTAGCTAATATATTTGCATAAGGCTTGTAGTTTAATCTTGATAAAAATACTTTATAGACAAATGCAAAGTTCAAATGCGCTGTATTTTATATTTAAAATTTGTTCGGTATTTAGATTTACATACCCCCATCTAAAAGCGTTAAAAACATTGCGATGGCTTAAAGGCTGTGTATTGCTAAAGACGTGGCTGGGTAGGATGTGACCAGCAATAGTCTGTCTGTGTGTTCTGTCGGCTGTTTATCAATGTGATGGCTCATATTGCTATGACCATACATTATTTGATATTCAAAACCGCCCGCTTCAGTCTGTTCTTGTTTGAACTTATATGTATGTACGTGGTGCCGCAGTTCCTATTTAGTTAATATTTATACTAAACAGTTCTAAAGCCAATATTTTTAATTATGATAATTCATTTAATAATTCGTTAAGCTCAACTAAACAAAAATTCATTGTTAATGGGCAAAGAGAAACATTATTGTTTTCGGTTACCACATTATGCGCACGCTGGACAACCAAAGGGTATTTAAAATTTTTAAATACTTTAATCCGCTTTGGGGTCAGCGTGCAGTAACAAGCTCTCGTCACCAGTGCAACAGTGAAAACCCACCTCTCGCCAAAATGGCGCGAGCAGCGTCAGCAATTGCAGGTTTAAATTCATTTTCACAAGCAATCGACCAAACAGTAATGCAGAACAACAGTAATCGAAAATTCAACCAGCAACAGGAACGACCACAATCGCACCTTTACAGTTGGTCGCCACTGCCATCAGCTGCATCAGCGCCCTCATCACCAGCAGTGCGTTGCGCTGGCTTTCCAACGGAAGTTGGCAGCACCGCAGCGCCAGCGGTTGAGTGAACAACGGCGGCTGCACAGCTTCCATGCGAACGTGATCTGACGCAGTAATTAGTTTCACTTTGCCTACGCCCACACGACAACCACAACAACCAAACAACTCTGCCTGCCAAGTGAATTTTCAAATATTTTTTTGTTTGCGCTGGATTAAATGAAAGGGCAGAGAACAAATTAGCCATGTGTGCAAATGGAGTCGGGTACCAACAGCGCCACGCACCGACAACTTGAACCTGCGATGTGAAGGAATTGCGGTTGCAGACGGGCGCTCAGCGGGAACACATGAGGCGGAAGTGACTTTGATTGGTTTGCGTTATTTGCACTTTTATTGACGGAAGATTAATAACGGTTAAGGAAGAGAAAAATAAGTCTTAATGTTTGCTGTTTGCCGAACGGGTGAGTTGTAATTGTACATTTGATACGCTTAAATGGAAGGTAAAACGCGGATGGTTGCTCAAGCTTGAGCTCCGGAAATAGGGCCAAGCTCTGCTGTGGACCGTTCACGGCACTATTGTTCTGATACACTAATTGGACTTGACTTTAGTGTTTTTGCTTGTCATACATAAACAGTTCAACTCGAATGCTGCGATTATTTACTTCCATTTAAATTTGTGCTCTCTAAATTAAGTGTAGGAACGAAATGCAGACGTGACTAGTCACCAAACTCGAACCGAGCAACTGCAGCACACGTACTGTGCACGTTGGAACTGTTCACCGCTCCTGTTCAACGTCTTTCGAAAACGCAAATAGCTCGAGTGAAGTGCACGCTCCGCGTAGTAAATGTGGGTTTGTGTGCGCATGCAAATTGCATGCCGCATTTGTTGCATCTTTCCAATTTTCTTCCATTTCACCTGATTACGTTCCGACTGGCACGACTGCTCGTTTGCACTGTGCCCGTTTCGTACGAAGCACTTTGGGGACCAATTGAACGAATCGCCCCTTTCAATTTCGTTCCTGGTGATTGTTAGTTGACATTCTTTGCTTTCTTCTGCTATGTAGTTACTGATTCGACAATTGAATTTCTGCATAGTTTTTAGAGCAATAAGTGTTCAAGAAAGCGCAAGGACTAAGGTGTTTAAAACTATAAATTCAGAAAATTTGTGAGCGACCCCACTCGCTTTTTCATTTAACAGTCCGCCATTCTGTGTAACGTCCAGCTCGCAAATGCCTTCGAGTTAATTTTAATTAAGATAGTTGCGTGACAGCGCCAGCAATCGCGCACAACTGTCTGAGCGCTATAAGGGACACTTTTAAGTGTAATTACTAAATGAAAAATGAAATAAAGGAAAAGTGCAATTCAGGCTGACCTCAATTTTCAACAAAACATTACGAAACCGCGAAATTCCTTCGCAAAAAGCAAGATTTCTTAGTGATGTAAACAATCTGTTGAGTTGACTAAGACGTTTTTAGCTTGAAAGTCTTGCAGCCATCTACACTTTCCTTGCAAAAGTGTTTTAATACATTTCCCATCTCCTGCAATATCCAGCAACACTTTCTGTACGTGTATCTTTTTTCTTGCCATTATTTTTTTCGTAGGCACTGTGCCAATTTCATGATCCTTGACACGTAAAGTCAATAAACAAAAAATAAAAATAAACAAATACAAATTTTGGAGCCTTTCAAGGGGTCCACACGCAAGGCGGCCATTATACATGTACCTACTCTCGCCCGCCAACAAGCCGCGCATTCTTATTGAGCAGACAGTTGGAAGTTGTCAATTGTCGATATCTTTCAGGCGTTTCGCATTCGTCTTTCGTGCGTCCTTTGCGAATTGCGTTGTGGGTCTTTCGGTTGCGTTTTCCTTCTCGAAGCATTTACGTTGCTGCAAATAATGGCAAAATATAAATAAATACGCATAGGACGAAACAGACACAAATTTGAATTTGCTGGTATCGCCTTTGCGTTCCCGACCTTCGGGTGCTTTGTATTTTTGTTCCACTTATTTATTTACTACTTTAGTAGCAGCCACTGGTCACGTTCTGAGCGCAGGACTTTGTTGTATTTACAAACTGAATAGTTACCAACACGTCCTAAAACTGGCCACTTGTCACAATGACAACAATGGCGGTTGATTTGTAAACAATACGTTTGAATGAAACTATCTGCGGCACAAATACTGCACATGCTTCACAAATTGTCACCTAACATACATATGTACTCGTGTTCCAACTTACTGCGAGTATCTTTTGAGCCGTTCATCGTTCATCAATGTGGCCCAGGTATGCGTGTTGTATTCAGATTTCTTATATACCATATATGCTGCCACTTGTTTTCAAGTAGTTGAATTCAAAATATCAGGTCAATTTATGATGTGTTGTAGCTATGGGAATATGCTTTCAGGTACTTGAAACACTATCACTGAAAGGTGCCTGATTTTTTAAGATATTTTTCCTTTGTTGAATGTATAAACATTGCAATAAGAGTCGAAGTCGTTGATTTTGATATAACATAAAACATAACTCTGGCTTTTGAGTATTGCTTTCGATTCAAGTAAACCTACTCCACAATCGGTAGTTTTATGCAGACATGTCAATTACATTTCCGTAAAATAATATTCCTCTGTGGAAGAATCTCCAAACGTTAGTTTGGCTTTTTATTGCACCGCAGCATTGCGAGAAATTCATGAATTTAATAAGAAAAAATAATAATTTATTTGAAATGAATTGCTTAAGTTAATTTTCCCCAATAGATATTTATGACTGGAAAGAGGTGGGGCACAGCCATTAATCCATCGTGGGATGATTTTGTTATTTTCTTTCGAGATGGCTGGAAACAAAGTTACCTAACGATGTCGTTTCATTCAGCACTTGTAATCGAGTTTATTATTTTGCTGTATTTTAACACTTGTGTGCATTTTGAAGCTTCAGGGATCTGTCAATATTTTCACACAGTATTTCCTCTGCACTCTTATTGATTTATGTAGCGTTTGTCTACTCCTGTCCTTTGGTCCTTCTTGTTTTTTGTGATGTCTTCTTGTCTCTGTTCTTTTCTTTACATATTTCACCCTGACTCGTTTAGGTGCTCGTCGGCCTATTACAGTCAGTCGACCTGTTCGTCAGCGAGTGTTTTTGTCTTTACGTGTTTGCCCACAACTGTGCGACGGCGTCGTCGACGTTATAAGAAATGCACACATGACTTCGACAATGATTACAGGTCAACAGAAAATCAGACATTAGCTGTCAAACTGTGTAAATGTTAGTCTGTGCAAAACTCACCCAAGCAAACTCGCCGCTGCGATCTGATAATTAACACTTTCAAGCACTAATTGTTGTAGTATTCTTGTTGTCCTGTAGCAGATAGTGAATGTTTTTGGCTATTGTTGTTTTCTTTCAGCACCGAGTAAGCGCGAATTCGACGTACAAACAAAGGAGAAGCTGCAGGAAATCGTCCATTTAATTTTTTGCTCTTTTCGGCTGTCACCCTCAATCTGACACCGGCTCGACCTGGCCCAGGTGGCAAACGCTTTCATGTGCATTTAATAAATATTAAATTAGTGCGCCCAAAAGCAGGCTATTAAAAATTAAATTAAGCTCTGCTCCGGCACACGCACAGCCAGCACACGTTGCTGGAGCGTCGAGCAAGACTCGAAGCATAAAACCTCAAGTCAATTATGCGTGTCGTATTCTGCGCTGCTCGCTCATTTGTCAGCCGACTGCGCAGCGCCCGCCCGGGCTTCAAAGCCAGCACATATTTTATTGTCGACAAATTGCCAGCTAAACTGCTTTTCAGTAGCAACTGCTCGCAGCACAAGAACAACCGAACGCAAGGTGATGCACGTACGCAGCGACATTCCAACCTGCCGCCCGTATGAGACTAAGCAGGGAACAGGGCTGAAGAAGTTGCAGAGCCGGGGCACAAATCTGATCAAAATTTAATGGGAATTTGACACTTGTCAACTTCAAATTAGAGTAGGAAAATATCCGCGAGCGTTGTTGCGCCCTTGTTGGCAGAACAGGCCGCAACCATCATAGCGCAAAAGAAATGTGTCGTCGTGCGTGTCTAAATCTGAGCAGCGCGTAAATTGCATTCTGTCGGTGCGAGTATCTGCGGCTTAGAGCAAATTGGTTTAACAACAGTTGAATTGACTGCTGGGCGCTCAACCGTTGTCTAGGCTGCTGCCGTCAAGCACCGAGTTTCAATTACATAGACAAAATGATTAAGGCGCATTTTCTAAGCATACCCTCAGGCGTCTAGCTGCAGTTGGTGCTGTGCCGCTATCGTCAAGTATTGCAATACTCGTCAGTAAAAAGTTGCCCAAGCACACAATTTATTCAATCATAATTTTAAACTAAATGTGTTTATAAAAACAAAAAAACTTAAATGCGAGACTTAAATTGGAACACCATACTTACGCAGCTTTTCAACCACAATGAAAAACCAGTTTTTTGCGATGTTGGGCATTGGTTAGTGGGTTGGAGCGAAAAACAATGACACATTAAAGGTTAATCCCGACTGTCGCAAAAGCTCACCCAAGGCGCCTCTGCTTTGCGCGCGCCTTCTTCAGTTGGTCACATCAAGAGGTGAAAGGGCCCCCCTCTTCGCCGTCTACCTCCAACTACCGCATCGAACACATTTTTCGTCGTAGCTTCATCGTTCATACGGCAGACGTGGCCAAGACAGCTGTAGCCGCGGTGCTACGTCCATGTTCGTCCAGTTCCTTGGTTCGTATATGATAGTTGTCGCCATTACGAACACCCAAAGAGCCGCCACAATAATCGTCCTATATAGTCAAAGTTATAGTGTAAGTTGGAACAAATATACATTGGCAGTAAATCAGGAAAAGCTTTTGCAATGTATACTCCGGAAAATCAGTTGAGCCCAAATCTATGCAAAGTTTTATCAATCAGCAACAAGTCTAGGTGCAAATAATGAAAACTGAAAACCCCGAGTAACCTGTAGGGTGGCCTTATCAGGAACCAACGCCTTGTGCGTTTGCACTGTCTCGACAAATCACTTTTGTGTTCGAATATGATAAACGGAATTAAAAAGACAATCCATGGAAATTAGCTCCGCGAGTAAGAAAGATATTGATCGCACACACATGCGCACCTGCATGGGTGCAATCAATTATCGCGTTGCTGATAGCGTGTGTCACCAGCACCAACAACAACTCCACTACCGGGCCTAGCAATTTAGATAAGACAGTTTTTACACTACGCAAATTTCGCCTTTTCCTACGGTCGGCAGTTTTCAAGTGGTTTTCAAAAACTCGCAAAGTGCTTGTGTGGCTGTTGTCGGCGCGGACATGGTTTGACACTGGTTCCGCATCTCGACTACGCATTTAATGAGTGTTCACTTAGTTGCCATTACGGACCAGGCCCCGAAAATGAAGCACCGTGACATGTGCACAATTAATTGAAAACGCCCACAGACCACTTCATCCACCATCGAATTGCACTCTGCCGCTGGCAGTGCAATGTTGCCGTCACAGCCAATGGAAAAAATGTAATTGACAAATTTTAATTGCATCTGTATTGTGCGCAGACACACTAAAAAAAATTGTCCAGCATGGCTGCGTGATTGTTTATAACTAATTGCATTCGATTATGTCAAAATATTGCAATTCGTTGTGTGCGTGAAGAATGCATTGATTTTGATTTGGGTGCTGTCGGCAAACATGATTATAATTGAATTGGTTTTCACGCTCCAACTCCAGGTATGCATAATTAATGCCGCCGCTAAGTGAAATCTGTAACAGTATCGCTGAATAATTGTCAGTGTTGCGATTGATAATAAATGGTAATGAGAGCAATTGTCGAGCACCGAGTCGATGGGCTGTTGGTGGCGTGCGCTACGTGGGTCATTAGGACAATGCAAACCAACGAGATTGATCGATTTCTCAACTCCAAGTACAACTGGGGACTTGATAGTCTATTGCAAGCATCGGAAATCGTTTCTCCTTGTTGCCAGCTGATCAAAGGACGTTTGTGTCAGTTTTATTTTAAGTGAAAATATTCGCGACAGTAGAACTACGAACGAGAAATTTTGAGCGAATTTTGATTTATAACTAAACATTTTGTTTTCCTTGTTCACTCCTCTCTGGAGTATGGGGCCTTCACAAGACTCTTACACGATTATGGGCTGTTGTAACTAAATATAGACTAAAATAAATCATTAACATTTTCGTGTGCGCTGAGTATAAACCACATTGTCCTTAAGAACTTACGGAATCACCGCAAAAATCATCTCGATTACAACTACACGCACTTAATGGGATCCTTTGCATAGCTCAGCTGGACAGCAATGAACACTAACGGCCAGCACGTTTATTTATGCGTCGCATAATTTCATTGAAAGCATATATGTACATATGTAGATATTTTTCCGATTATTTTCTCAGCAATGATTTATTTTGGCAGACAGTGTCAATAATATTGTGCGGAAAATGGCAATGGCCATGGTTAAATGATTCATTGTGTTATTATTGTTTGCTGTTGCTTTTGTCGCTGTCATTGTTTTTTGCTTCAACAGCGGCAGGAGAAGTTTTCTCATTAAATTACCAATTATTTGTTTTGCCATTTTCCGACTCCGAAGAATGACAACGACAACAGCAAGAACGCAACAGTAACGAAAATAAAATGGAGCTAAAATGAAAATAAAGTTATTTACATTTAGGGCTCCGCCGGCGTGTCGGCCGACTGGTTGGCCCACTTTCGCGAGCAAACACTTGGAGCTGGCAAACAGGCACAACTTACTCATGCCAAGTGCTGCACTGTCTGCGGATCTAACCGACCTAAAGTAGTAGTGGCAGCTGGCCAAAATCCAGAATCGATGTGTGCTGGCCGCATGTGCACACAGCAGACTCATTCGCAAACTTACACTCGACGCCCACAAATCATTCACAATTCGGTCCCAAAACTGATTAGACTTTGTTGCTGGTTGCGCTCCAGTGGGGCCAACAAAATACCGAATAGTGCTGGCGGAATTTTACTAAAAAACTTTACTTCGCATTTAGCGGAATAACCGAAATGGGGCACCAAGAACAATCAATCAATGTGGTGGCGATGGACGAGGGCGGAGCAGCAGCACGCAGCAATTTGGAATCAATTTGACCCAGAAAAGTCCAACCGAAGCGCGAAACGAAAACTAACACCGGCAAAACTGACTCGATAACAAATGATGTTCTTGCCCAACGCCGATACCCACGGCGACGCACCCTCGCGCTTCTTTGCTCAATTTGTTTTCGGAGTTCTTTTTGTGGGCGGCCAATTCGATAGCAGCCGAAACGAGCCGTCCCCTTCCGCCGCAGTTTACGCGTTAATCATGCGGAAAAAGCCCACAGAGAGCATTTGTTCCGTTGCTGGTCACCGTTGGGTATTTGCCACATTAGCTCCGCCACGCAACAGGCGAACATTTCCGGCGCAGCTGCCGAACTAACGCGCCTCGAAAGTGTTGAGCCGCGTTTTATTGAGGACCTCTGTTAATGGCGGCCAGTGGCGTTTTTCGCTTGCAACGCCGCTGGTCCTTTTCGCTGTTCATATTTCCCGCTTTTTATTAATTTGCCGACTACGGAAACCAAACTGCGACAAGGACGGTCGAAACAAAAAGCCGAACATTAAATTCCATATCGAATGAAATTCCTCCCGCCAATGGCTGGCAATTGTTTTCGGTCAAAATTGCTGTCCATTAGGGTCAAAATGCGTTAAAGACGCGCCGAGTCTAAAGTGGAATTCCATAAAATTTTATGGTTCCAAATAGTCGAAACAGAAAGTGGAAAAGCACATAAAAGTTTGAAATTTCCATTCTTATCAGTTGGCAGAAAAAGTACTAACGAGAGCAACGGACGAATATGCGCAGTTAAGAATATTTTAAGCCAAGTTATTTTATATTTTACATGGTTCTTTAATTTCGATGCTGAAGCACAAATATGGGAGACAATACTTTTCGCGAAAGCATAGTTTCGGGCGCAATAACAACGAACTCGTGACTTGCACAGGCAATAAAACTCAGCTGCAGGGACTGTCCGCGCGGACAAAGGACAAAGAGTAATTAGCGAAAATTGCTTAATGACGATCGGCCAGTCATTTTTAGCGGCAGGGGCAGTGTGTATGTGTTATCTGCTCTGCATGATTAAATGCGCGAAAACGTAGTTCATATGGTCGACACATACACACTTTACAAGCGTCTTTAAGACGTTCATGGAAAACTTGGGAGCAGCAAAAGTTGTGCGCGTCTGCGTCCTAATCGCCCGCTGAGAAGAGAGGAAATCTGTTTAAAGTTGTCGCTTGGGGAATTTTCGAGTTGAAAGTAATTTCACGTAACTATCAGAAGTTGCCTCAGCCCCCTTCTTTAAAGAAATTTCCGTGTTGTGCGCATTGACGCGCTTTGTTATTAGCGATGAAAATGGCGCAAAGCGCACGCTAGTTATTTGCATAAAATGCCAATTCACACACGCCGCTCGTTGTTCGTCAGCAAGAAATGTGGAGGTGAAATCAAACAGCGCTCAGGTGTGCGTTTGTGCACTTCAGCGCTCACGTGCCGAGTGTGTGCGCGCCTCATCGCGAATGGCGGCGCCCCGATGTGGGTGTGGTTTAAAAATAGCAGTCAACAAGCTGACAGCACATCAAACTCGAGTTTTCTTGGCTTGCGTCGTACCTGTTGCGCCACCTGGCATTCGGTTGGGGCACAAGTGGGGTGTGGGTGGGTGGCGCGATTTGATTGCCAAATGTGCTCTTTAGGCGGAATTTGATAGTCAGTTTGAAGGGATGGGCGGTGGGTCAGCGCTAATGTGTTTTTAATAAATACATCGTCAACTCTGCAGCACACACACCCTTATATGAAGTTCTGTAGGACCTAAGGTTCTGTTGGTACAACCAGTGGGGAACCGAAAGCCTTTTTCGTAACTTTCGAAAATGGAAGTAGACGTTAAGTTTATCTAACCTAATGAGTAAAGTATAGAAAACTGTTGGCGGCTTGTAAAATTTCAAATTCTTGATGAGTGAATTCAAACTTGATGTTTTGAAGAAAAAACAACATCTACAGTGTGTGTGACTCGGCACTCCGCCAGCCCTCCTACTCCTATTAACACCTCTATCCACCCATCGGGACGAACCCAATGGTGGCCAATTGATTCAGCTGTCACTGTAAGATAAACAGCATAAAGTTAATAGTACAAGTTAAAAGAACGCACAGTGCTCCGAGAGTGGACAAAAATAATACAACAAATTATCGCGGATTTTGACAAAAGTAGTATCATGTTAAAGGTAATTGTTTAATTAAGCTGGATCCGAAATATTTCCGCGAAACATTGTCGAGATTAGTAGATATAGCTTGTCAAAGTCGGATATATTTTTACAAAAATTTATGAAGGAGAAAAATGAAATTTAGGTGCTTGTATAAAAGAAATTGTAGAAAATGTGTTGTTGTAGATAGGCTACTAATTTTTTTTAATATTAAAACTACATTGATAGGAGCGAGACCGCTGATCGGTTTTTTTATTTAACTTTTATAGTTTTGTTTTACGAATTTTCAAAAATGAATGTTTTTTAACCAATGAAAATTAAAAATAGCCAAATTTAGAAAGGCAATTTAAATCGAATGGCGTAAATCCTTTCTATGACCTTTTTAAATGGACTTTCTTCTCTTAACTCTGAAAAAAAAAACTCTGCGTCTTTCTGTGCCTTTGGAAAATATTCAATTTTTTCAAAACTACTAACAGAATTCACTTGATTTAAAATTTCGACCAAAATATGTAACCAAGTCAATGCCGCGAACTATGAATGTTTTTTATAAAAATAGGTTTGGCACACCTATTTAACCCATTATGAGAAATATTATCCGATTTTTTCATTATTATGGAATTTGTTTGCTAAAATGTAATTTAACGCTAATATATTCTAAAAAAAAGGAGGAATGTCTAATTTTAAAAAATAATTTTTATAAAAGTCTCGTCGTTATAAATTGAACTGCATTGCATATGCGCCTGTCTCGTCTCCATGTTAAGCTCTACGGATATCAAATAAGCAGAAAATATATCCTTTAACCCTTTCGGGACGGAGTATAGTTTTGAAAACCAAAATACTCTTGGTAGAAATGTTCTCATGCTATGAAAATTGGGGCTACAAAATTATGTTGCATACTCACAAATTCTGAAATCATCTTTTTATCCAAAGACATATAATTCGAATAATTATTTTTCATGCGTCATAAGATCTGAATAATTATTTTGAGAGGCCTTTAAAACTAGCTGGGACGTATTATCCCAGTAGTCCCGAATGGGTTAAGCAACTGAATGAAAAATGCTAAAATACGTATTTTGTTATTGCTTTTTTAGTATACATATACACAATTTTTAAACAATCCGACTAAAGAACAATGTCCGTCCATATAAGCTTCACTACCCCCTTTCCGCCCTTTCAAGGTCAACGTTTTTGAAATCACTTCTTTTTAAGAGTTGACTTTCTTAAATAGAACTTTTGACCAAATTTCATCATTATAACTCCAGCGGTTTGGGCTCGATACATATAATAATATATATTCGATTTTTTTAAACTATATATTTGTTTGGAAACACACACAAATTTTGAAGTTAGCAGCCCAAAATTACTTAGACTGCAAATTTTCAGCGAATTTCATGTACTCCTTCTATTTTTGCCGCATTTTTGTATGGAATCGAAGCACTGTGGAACGCTTCGATACTGTGATCATTCTGGAGGCTTGTGATTGTGCAATGTCTTTGTACGTGTCTGCGTGTGTGTGTGTGTGATGAGCTTAGGGGTTGGGTGCACGCCAAGTGTCGTGCTTGTCTGCCAATGTCGTGGCTGAAATTTTGAATTTCCTCGACTATTTGCGCCTCCCGGCTAAACTGGCTGTCGTTCCTTTGCTGCTGCCGTACCGTTTTATGCTCTTCGCAAAGCCGCGGCCCACGCGTGTTGCACGAGTGAGCGGGCATTGCATGATTCGGCGGCATTTCACAACAACATTCCTTCAGCGCGGCACTTTGTGAGCGTGCCACAGCCACAGCCACAGCGGTTTACGACTTCCCATACAATGTGGTTCGAGCCGCTGCTCGCTGCCCGCCGCCAACTGCCCACTCTGCCCGTTTCAGCTGCTGCGTGCAAAGCTTCTTGTGCCCTAACATAATTGTTATCCTTCCGTACAACAACAACAACAACTACAACAGTGGCGTGTTCGTGAGTTGGCGATATTCGGTTCATGTGGATATTGGCGGTAACAGGGGTTGTGGGGGGGTGGGGGTGCTTTGAAATGGCAAAAGGAAAAACACAATAAAAATATCCACAAGCCACACGAAATTAATTGTTGCGAAAGACGTTATTGTTGTTTTCGTTTGTCCTGCGCCATTGCGTTTTTCTACGCCGCTGACTCTGCCCGCACCACGCCACGCCACGCCATCTTTCTTGACTTACTTATTCCCGACTTGGCAGGCGACTATTTGACTTTTGCAAAGTGTTCGTGGCCGCTTAGCGGATTTCGCATTCAGCCAACGATTTTTAGTTTCAGTTTAAATTTAACGCGCAACCGACGCAGTACGCCGTACGTCCCGACGCTGTCGCCATGTCCGAAGCCAAAAGTGAATTCTGAGCGCTGACGAACAACTGACCGATTTTTGGCCCGACGAAAGTGAAGAAAAAGCAAAAGTGGTCGCGGCTTTAGTTGACATATTGGCCAGACGACAGGTGCGGCTGCACAGCTGCCGCCTTTGCGGGAGCGGATTAACATATCACGCTGCTAAAGCCCAGTGTTGGTAACAGCAGCAACCCGGAGAGCGCAAACATTCAAAGCAGAAACGCAACTACGCTCGCTGCCGCCCGTCTCGCGCGCGTGTGTGATGTGTCGCTCTGACATGTTAAACTGATGTCAAGCAATTAATATTAGCTAAAAGCAAGCAAGCAATTAAAGAAACTATCAAGTGTGGCCAAGTGAGAAAAGTGGGCGGCTTACCACACGACGCAGGAGTTGGCGCCAACTGGAACCACGACCGCAGAAACTGCAGCAACGCTCGAATGACATCAGCCCGCACGTCCGGCGCTGGCAACAACTATCACTCGCAGTGCTCATTAATTGTCCGTGCTGACCACTACTCGGTGCCCGTTGACTGCCATTCCCTTTCCGAGCTCCCGCAGGCTGTCAGGCGCATTAGCGAACAATTGCTGCCATGAGTCGGCTGAGGCGTGAGAACAGCCGGCAGAGCGTCATTACGGTCGAGCTGATACAATTCATAATTCAGTATCGCGCCAAGGAGCTGCTGGAGAGGCGAAAAAGGTGCGCGTTTAGAGTGAATTTTTGAAGTTTTGAAGTTGCGCCGAGCGTTTGAGTTCGCTTAGGTTCAAATGTTTGACTTTGATCTGTTCGAAAGGAAAGTGTAAAATACTCAAAGCGATTTGGTGCTTATTAAATTTGTCATCATTTTGTTGGGTGTCCAGCATTTCAATAGATGCATTTTGTTTATATAGACGGTCTGTTATCGGACAAGTGCGGTAATTATCCAAACGACTTTTCGCTGCAGCCGCTCAAAAGTGTGGGTTCGCTTGTAGGCAACTAATTCCTCGCTGCCTAGTCGCACTTTGATGCCAGACCATTGACAACTAATTTCAGATATTCAACCCACCGCCGGGAGATTTGGAGTGCTCAAAGTTTTCGAAATGATTACCGCATTTTGGTTCCTGCGCCAAGCCATTAGGAAACTTCATAAAAGAGAAAGGTTCGGGTAACCTGCTCTTCCATTTGGTGCCAAATCTGTCACAAACAAGAACAACAATAATAGCAAAACTCAGCAACAGCACCGAACGGCTCATGAGTGCACGAAAATGATGTGGAAATCTTTAAGCCGACACATTAGCCGCTTATCGCAACAACTAACTTGCCACGCCTGTGCTCGCCCACTCCGGCCGCAAGTAGGGAACAAACAAAGGAAAAGTTTCACATGCCGCAAAAGTTTCGAGTCGAGTGAATTGTTGAGGCGGTGTTTAGATTTTTCTCGCTTTCATTACAAACAAACAGCAAATTTGCTATGCAAACACTTGCACATCCTCCCAGTGGGCTGGCAACTACATTGCCGCTAGTAATTATCTGCTTTAAGGAACGGAACCTCAAGTCAGGAACATTCAAGAAATGCTCAACTTTCAAACTATTCACTTTCAAGTCAGGCAATGCTCAGTTAGACGGTTGTGGAACAATCAAAGTGGATGAGTTGAAAACTTGCGCATTTAAGCGAGGAATTTTAACAGTGTTCACCTTGTAACGACTGTTTAAAGGTTTTGCTTAAAAGCCCAGTTTAATGAAACTGCAGAAAATTAAAAAAATATATGTTTTCCAAGATTTTACTGAATATGTGTGTATTTTCTGCTTGAAGCATCCCAGTAAACCAAACGATATAGAAACGATATCGTTAAAGCGAGAATTTTTCTCGGTTTCGAGTATTGCTGAAGTGTCTAAAATTATATCGAGAACGAGAAAAGTGACACTATCGTAACGATATCTAAAATTTCGAAAATCTCGACATCGTAACGATATTGAAATTTTCTTATCCGAGATATCGTAACGATGTCGAGTTTTTCGAAATTCTCGAAATCGTTACGATAGTGTAATTTTTCTTGTTCTCAATAGAATTTTGGATACTATTACGAAAACTTATTTTCTTTCTGAAAATTGAAACAAAACGCATATTTTGCAGTATTGTTGCATGGCCAGTCTATTATTTAAATTAAATAAATATTATATATTCAGGAAATCACAATTTTTCGCTTGACAAAAAAATATTTCATTTGCCTTGAAAATATTCAAAATCTTCAAGGCAAAAAATTCAAGCATTATCGAGATTATTTCAAGAAACTGTCGCTAAAAATTTATATAAAGAAATTGTTTGCAGGGATATTTAAAGAGTCCGTTGGCTTTTCGGTGCTCAAGAGCTCATTTTTTTATTCGACTTGTGCGCAATTTTCAACTAAAAAGTCCATCAGCGGACAAAGCAATTTCGTCTACTAAACATTCTGCAAAGCCTTTTTTGATTAAAAATAAAATAAAATAACAAAATAAATACATAATAACATAACTAAAACTTTAGTTTCTTTGATTTAAACAAACTCGTCTAAAAAATAAAATCAGCTTACGAAGCTTTCACTTCTTTGGTCGATTTTTCTCTGACTTTAACGCATAATTTAAATAATTTGCTCGCCCTCCAACAGCCCAACTAAACACAAAGTTGTGTTTCCTTTAACAAAATTGTTGCACAAAGTTTGTTTGCACTCAGTGGGGGGGCGGAGGGTACCAACAGCAGGAATGCAAATAGAAAAACATTGACTGCTGGGCCCGCACTGAAGTGCGTCAATATTTATTGCAGCAGCAAATGTTTCTCGATCTCGCACCGTCAGACAAACCTGATGGCTCAGTTAAAAACGTAAAGGAACACTCGAACCCCCGTGCCCCCGCGGGAGTCGTCGCAAGAAACACATAATTTTGAGTATTTGAATTATTGTACACGGACAACAACGGTTGTTTCCTTTGTGCTGCCGTTGCTATTGTTGCATTGTTACTGTGCGAAGGACGCGCGGCATGTGGTGGCGCACCCAATAACACAGCAGCAAACAGTAAATACCCGCACAAATGAGTCCCATCAGCCACTTTGACGTTGATGCTCCCTGCCGATAACCACTGACAGGGCCGAAAAGTATTGTGCGAAGCGCGGCTCGCTGGAGACACTGTCGGCGGGCATTACTCGCATTATGCTCCGGTCCGTTATTGGCCATCAAGTTTTCATAATGTGGCGCACGAGTTTATAGCGCAATTGACGAGCTTCTGCTCTGTGAAAGTTGTGTTGTAATTAAAGTGTAATTGCGGGCGAAGAAAAATGATCATTATTATCGAATTTATCAGCGTTTATTTGCTGTGTTTGCATGGGCCACGGGAGTGCGCCACAAAGTATGTTACATACATTCCTGTCATAAATTCAAGACATTCAGTACGTGCGATGCAATCATTGCTGACTAGTTGTGTACTGGAGGCTGCTAACTTCGACGCAAGAATAAGTTTCCACCTGGCGAGAATTTCTGAATGCATTTGAAACTTTATGCAATCACGAAATGAGTGGAAAGAGCGATACGACAACGAAGTGGCCGCTTCAATGTGCCGAGCTAACATCGGCCAACTGGGCTTTAAACTTTCTGCAACTTGGCGCGCAAAGCTGCCGACTAGAAAGTTCGACGGCGAAAATCTGTCTGCTTGTGGGTCTTGTTGGCGGAATTGCGCTCGATTTGCACAAACTTAATTCTTGCAGGAACTTGCAAGTCAAAAAATGAAAATTTAAATCCTAAATTGAAATTGAAAAGCTGGCCGAGTTGTTAACCCCGTTTAGTACCGCAAATATACTGAATTCATGCATTGGGGGAGTCTGACAAAATGATGCCGGAGCTGTTTTCGGCGGCGACGGTCGACGAGGCGTCTTTTATGCTAAGCAAAATGGCCGCATTCATCGGAATGGCCCCAGTTACTCGATACAATTTCAATGTAGAAATGTGTTTACCTTATCCGCCCGCGAGCACTAAATTTCGCTTTATTTGCGACGCGAGTTTACAAATTTTGTTGCTGCCGTTTATTGATGTGAACATCCGTGGCTGCTGATGTTTGCTTCAAGCGAAATGTGCGCAGTCAAACAAGCAGCCGTCGTGCGCGGCGAGTTAATGTTTGTGTTTTCATTTGACTGCACAAGTGTTCATTTCGCGGGCAGGGGAAGATAATGAGAAGTCTTTAATAGCGAAGTGTAATGTAATGCGCACGAATTTTGATGAAAGCATCAAATTCATAAAGGCGAAGCTGTCTTCGATCGCAAAAATGCTTCAAAAATTATATTGTTGGAAAGTCTGCTGTACTCGATCCGTAAAATGACACAAGCCATGGTGCAAGGACCCCCAGCCAGTTGTCGCAGGCTGAGTTTTAGGTGGTTTTAGTCAACTTAAAACTTCTTCTTTTCACACTATAATCGAGCGTCGACGGCCCTGTCTTCAAGGTCATGGGCTGAGACACAGTGATGGTCAGAGTTCAAGGCACATTCGTCTGCACTTAATCGTGCTTTAAGGACCTCGCAAGTTTCCTGGCGTATCACTCAGAGCGCTGTTCTCTGAAATCTGAGCACCGCTGTGCCACTTGTGACCAAGTTGAAATGTATTGCGTCAATTACTTATACATAGTGTTTTTGTTTGAATCTTGTTTTAATATGTAATTCTGTGTGTATGTATGTGTATAGTGCCAAATCGCTCGTTTCGGCATCGATAAACTGATACTTTTTCTCTGTAAATTTCACCCCCGCAATGCACTGTAAACAATTTGCCTCGTTTGCTAGCCTGCACATTTATTTCTGTGGTTGTTGTACACTTTAATGTTGTTGTTGTTGTATTGCCTGTAACTACATATTTGGAAGGAAATTAGAGTAGTCCACAGTAAATAATATTCATGGAAAACGCATCAGCGCAGCTGGAGAACACAACAATGCTAACAGCAGACAACAACCACACTAAAGCATAGAAAATCACACAACACATATGTACATATGTATGTATGTATCCAGACACCGCTGTACAAAAGTCCATACCTCACACACTCGCTCCATACATGTGAACAGCGCAACGCATAAACATTTAGAGTCCGACCGATACTAATTTTATTGGCCGATACTAGCCGATGCCGATTAATCGGTCGGACTCTATAAACATCAAAGCCGCCAATGCAAATGCCAACCTAAGCCACAGTCCGCCGGCAATCACACACACACACACACCTGTATACAACACACGTTTCTACTTTGCTCTATAAATATTCACTCTTTCACTTCTCCGCATTAGTTTTCCTTAGCGACACACAAGTTGCGGTTTTAAATTCCCTTCCCTCGAACGTGCGCTTTGTGCACTGCTTTAATTATGTGTTTTTGTCTTTTAATTGCTATAATATATGTATTCCCCTCCCCGCACCTCCCACCGACAGTGCTGCGTGTTTGCTGAAATTTTCACTATCTAATTAACACCAAACAATGAGCCAACCCAGCCGAAAACTATTCCCACTATTGCTTCCTCCGTCCTTTCCTTTTTATTTGATTTTATTTTTTTACACTTTACTCTGTCTACCCCACTGTGCTATCCACCACGGCCGAAACGAAACTAACACAAACACAAAAGCCCGAACTTTTTGAGTTTGTGCCGTTTTCATTTGCGCTGCGCTTGCGGTGCAAACTTCATTTGTTTATGTTTGTTTATTGCGTTTCCTAATTTGTTGTATCTTTGCTTGTGTTGAACTGCTTTTTTAATTGTTTTGTTGTTGAAATTGCACTTTTGTTGTTGGTTGGTTATGCAAACAATTTTAAGTTCTCTTTCCTTTAGTTTTTATTAACAATAAAACGTGAAAATACCAGCTTTTGCGTTGATTTCATTTACACTTGATTGGAAAAAAATTGTCTCATGTCAAATGCTAATAAGCGATTGTCTTCTCTTTCTTCCCCCCAACCACTACCCCCCACCAAACCAAACCAATTTCCATTCCCCCACATTGTCAACTGCCAACCAACCAACCAACAGACGTCTCGCCGACGAAGATGATGAACTGTCCGAAGTGCAACCGGATGCCGTGCCGCCCGAAGTGCGAGAGTGGCTGGCTTCCACTTTCACGCGACAATCGGCCACCTCACGCCGCCGCACTGACGACAAGCCCAAGTTCCGCACGGTGGCGCACGCCATCCGCGCCGGTATATTTGTGGATCGAATATATCGCAGCATCTCACGTACGACGCTGATGCAGTTTCCGCCGGAAGTGGTGCAGGTTCTCAAGGTGAGTGAGCAATGTACTCCCAACCCACCTTGTCTCGCGCTGCGAGCAGTGGCTTCGAGCGTGATTTATGAACTTCACGCCCACAGCGTTGGTGCCAATAGTTTCGTCGAGGTCATAAATTGCAAATTTGGCGGTGCGCATAATTGACAACGTTGCTTCAGGGTGGGAGTGGGGGGAAAATGCAAGGCACCACCCATGCAAGGGGAATCAACTCAAAGCGAATGCTTTAAGTGAGAATGCCAGTTCGATGTGGAACTGGACCAGATCATTTAGTTTTTATTGAACTACGACTATGTTGGTCAGTCGTTGTTGTCCGTATCAGACTTGTATTTATTTGGCATTTTCAATCTCTCCTACACAGACTTTGGATGACTGGTCATTCGATGTGTTTGCCCTGGCGGAGGCCGCCTCCGGCCAGCCTGTCAAGTACATCGGCTACGATTTGCTCAATCGCTACGGCATTATACACAAGTTCAAGATATCGCCGTCCACGCTCGAGGCGTTCCTGAACCGCATCGAGGAGGGCTACTGCCGCTTCCGCAACCCATATCACAACAACATGCACGCGGCCGACGTGACGCAAACGGTCCACCACATGCTCTGCCAGACAGGCCTGATGAACTGGATGACCGACCTGGAAATCTTCGCCACGTTGCTGGCCGCCATCATACACGACTTCGAGCACACGGGCACCACCAACAACTTCCACGTCATGTCCGGCTCGGAGACGGCACTGCTGTACAACGACCGTGCGGTGCTGGAGAACCACCACATTAGCGCCGCGTTCCGCGTGCTCAAGGAGGAGGACTGCAACGTGCTGCAGCACTTGTCGCGCGACGAGTACCGCGAGCTGCGCACACTGATCATCGACCAGGTGCTCTGCACCGACATGTCCTTCCACTTCCAGCAGCTGAAGAACATGCGCAACCTGCTGACGCTCAACGAGGCCACCGTCGACAAGTCGAAGGCACTGTCGCTGGTGCTGCACTGTTGTGATATCTCGCACCCTGCCAAACGCTGGAACCTGCACCATCGCTGGACGATGCTGCTGTTGGAGGAGTTCTTCCGGCAGGGCGACCTGGAGCGCGAGCTCGGGCTGCCGTTCAGTCCGCTGTGCGATCGCAACAACACGCTCATCGCCGAGTCGCAGATCGGCTTCATAGACTTCATTGTCGATCCGTCGATGTCTGTGATGGCGGACATGCTGGAGCACGTGCTGGAGCCGATAGCGCCCATGTGCAAGAACGTCAACGCGAGCGTCGATGCGGCGGATGTGCCCGTCGACGGCGTCGAGCCCTGCAGCAGCAGCGGTGGCGCTTACCGGCCGCGCACCTGCCAGTCCAGCAACGACGTCGACGAGGACGACCACAACGAGGACACGTGCACGATGCAGGCGCGGTGCAGCAAGTGCAAGAAGAGCAGTTCATCGACCAAGCTGAAGTTCAGCATACGCAAGCCGTGGATCGTCTGCCTCAACGAGAACAAGAAGATCTGGAAGGAGCAGGCGGTCAAAGGTGAGTGCCATCGGTGTTGTCGAACTTGGCCGATAAATTCATTTCACGATTCTAGTACAAGTTGGCCATTTATGTTGATGAAAATTCACAAAAAATTAATATACCTGGTGTCGTAATATTCCGCATTCTCGCCGCTCTCGCGTGTGCTTCCGCTCCCGTACGCTGCACTTCCCCCTTGGGTCGATGGCCTGGGTTCGTCGGAAAATTCAATTAACATTCGCACTCCAACAGGCGTCTTTGCGTTTGATGTTCCATCAATTTCACCGCCGCCGCCCCAATGCCAATATTGATTTCGTGTAAATGCCCGAAATTTGCATTAATTGAAATTCAATTGAGCTTTGATCTGACCCACCAGGCGCCGCTCGCACGCACCGTTGCCACAGTGTCGGCGCACATTGCGTGCCGCGCCAGAAAGCGGAATTCGCAAGGCGCTTCCCTTAATTGTTAATATTAATTTGGCCGGCTCACTAATGAATTAGAATTTTATGAAAGGAAAGTTTGTGCGTTTTTCGCGATTACTTAAAGCGAAAAAAACGCGCAAAATTGAATTTCCATTCAATCGCAGCGGCCAGCACTTTTTTGCGAATAATTCGCTTGATCCTTCGAAAGCGACATAAATGTGTGTCGGAGAAGACACAACACACACTTCTTGCTTAATCTCGCAACTAGCAGAAAACACCAAAAATCAAAAGCAGCAGAAACATAGACATTGAAAGCTGATCCCCGCAAAGCACCTCAAGCGGACCCGTGCTTGGGACTACTCGCAACTTTCCTTTGTTCGCTTTCGGGTGACTCTTTGTGCCGAGTCTATTCCCCATTGTGTGCTGGCAATCAGCGCGTACGTTCGTCGTGACAGGTATCGCCGCCCGCCACTCGCCCCAGCCGCGGCACGCAGCACAAGCTGGCGGAAAAACTCAATTTCGCAAATTTGCATAACAATTCACTTTCGATTCGGGCGCAGTCGCCGAGTCTGCTGCGGCAGTGCACGGCTGGCTGCCTGCTGCTGCTGGATGCTGCCCTCCAGCCGCCTGCGCTCACACTGCTTCTGCCTAATTGGCGCACAAATTCGCGTTTGTCTGACAGGCAATTGCCGAGTTCTGGAGGCCCTTTGCGAGCGGCTTCGATTTTGCGCCTTCAATGGCTCCAGTTTTCGTCACAAGTGCGCTTCATAGCCAGAACTGGTCCATTGCTCGCTGAGACAACCATTAGCAGACGACGGGCTCTTTATTGTATCTCTTTGACGAGAATGAGTGTGTATGTATGTGTTCATTTGAAATCAATGCCAATTACCGGCACATAAATAATAATTCGCGAACGATTATCGGCTATTGATGTGATTATTTAAAATTTTTTCTGTTTGCAACGAATTCATTTTGCTTCAATGGAAAGAAAATCATGTTTTGTTAAATGACAATACAAAAAGCTTGAAAAGCGCATAGCACAATATCCAAATAGATTGGGAACTGCGATTGGCTGTTGGCCGAATGGTTCACGCCATCACACACACCTTAGTTTAGTTTTAATGTTGGAAACTTCACAGGAACAGGAATCTCAAATCCTGCATCAATATTTAATTGTGAACTTCGGCTCATCACATCCTTTATAGATTCGCTCTTTTCCGGTTCCCCAAACAATCCTTCCGGCATTCCTAATTACTACAAACAGTTGAGTAATTATTAATTGGTGCTATCTTTTTCCATTCATTTAGATGCCGCTTCGCGTATCACAGCTGCCACCGTGGAGCCCGAGGAAAGCAAAGAAGGAGTTTCCGACGGCAACTAAATCGACGGCAGCGATTGGAAGCGGCGGCCAGTAGACCACAGGCAGAAGCCAGCACCCAAAGGTGGCGGCAACAGCAGCAGGTGAATTAAAAGGGGAACACCACAACCGGAACTGAGTAGAGACTTATGAGACCTATGTTTAATGTTCAAAATGCTTGTGCTAATGTTAGAAAATGTATGTGTAGGGAAAATGTTTGCAAACAACACAACAACAACAACAGTAAAATGACATGCAACAACAAATCGGCAGTGGCTATTAAGAAGCGGCAGCAACTAATAAAAACTCGCAAAATGTGTAGTAATTTTAGTGTAACCATGTGCTATCGGACAACAACAAATGCCTGCTATGAGAACAAAAACCAGAGCCTAATGTGGTTGAAACTAAAGAGTGAGGCGAGCTGGACGTCAGACATCAATTGACGGGATCAACAACAAACATTCAACAAATTAATTAAAATAGGATTAAATGAGAAAGAAAACACAAAACACTTCACAATTAAACACCACCTGTCGATTGATAAATCTTCGCTTAAAATGTGTGTGTCTGCGCACCGAGCAACATGCAACATGCAACATCAAAACCGCAAAAGCATCTGTACATACTAAATGAAACAAGTTGATTTAGAAACGTGAAGTAATGTCATTTGCGTTGCAAGCAAAGCAACACAATTTCAAAACTAACCCAAGAACGCATACACTAACAACAAGAGAAAAACTAAAAAAAAAGTAAAAAGTACGATTGGCAATAAATTAAAAGTTGTGTGTAACGTTTAAATACAAAGCGAACAAAAGCAACCAAGAAACTAACTGAATTTTCGAAACCACACAAAACGCATACCTTCACACTTGTTTAATTAAGCTTAAGTTAAGTGTTAATTTAAAATAATTGCAAACATATGTATGAAAGGAAACGAACGTGTTCCGTACATAATTCAAAATCAAAACATTGTACTCAACCAATGAGATGTCACACACCCTTCAAGTCACAATGCAGAAAGTGCAAACTCGAAGAGTCGCGCTTGAAGCCGTTTTGCGCATTCAAATTGTCAGCTCGAATCGACTTTCCATTTTCAGAGTGTGAACTTGAGTCGGTGTGAAGTCAGGCACCGCACCCCACATGCGCTGTGTCTGTGCAAATGACGCAAGCGAATTGCATTGCTACCTGTTCGAGCCTTGTTAATTTAACTGTACGCGTTTTTTGTATTGTATTGTAATTAGGTCAAGTTGGCGTTGTTGTTTCAATTGTAATAAAAACGAAAGACGACACAAATCCACCTACTGCCCTCTTTTTTACTTTGTGACTTGTTTACATTTGTTTACCGCTCGATCGTTGAGTTACCAACTTACCAACACTGTCAATGTTTACGTTTGTTTGAAGGACTGGCGAAAATTAGTGGTGGCATTGAGCAATTGTTATGAACCATTTGAATGGTTGGACATTTTAAAAAGCACCAATACGCCACGATTGGGATTCTTATTACATCTGCATGTCAAGATTTTCTTGAACTCCACTTGACCCCAAAACCCATTGTAAATACTCAACTCGTGAACTGAACGCCAACATTTTCACACTCCCGCTCAAAGGATTAGCAGTCAAGTTTCGACTTGTAAAGTACTCAACGTTAGGCGATGCCATACTCCAGCGCCCGGCACTCTTCCAATGTCGCAAAGAGGAGCTGGCTCGGTCGTGGTGCTCGATGCCCATTGCTTAGATTAAATTGCACATTCGCCAACTACTCTACAACTACTACTACTACCACTACTACAATTGCAACTACGCGACTAGACAACAACAAACTAGAACATTATATGTATATATGCATATGTACATACACATATTTACATACATACTGATAAACATATACATACATACTCGTATATAACGAGAGATTGAGAAATAAAAGTTTATTTTTATACAACAACAAACAACAACAACAACAATAAATACATGACACATACCTAAGTTGAGTAATTGTCAAATATGTCCTTTTGTGTAATGTACATTTGTGTTTTGGTTGATTTTTGAAATTTTGGTTGGTTGTTTTTTCACAACAATGAAAAACACAAAATGTTTACGAGTTTTCAAAATGTCTGATAGCGGGACCACATCTTTTAAGGTTTACCATTGCTCTTCTCTTTGAAAGCCGAATCGTGATGGGCAGTGGGCAGTGGGCGTGGGCAGTCGAAGTGTAATTTGGTCGCTGACCATACGGGCGGTAAAAGTCAGTCGAGATTCAGGTCATTGTCAGATTAACCCGTTGATTGTACAATGAGACACTGAGAACTTGCAAGAAATAAAAAAGATTTTCTGGGAATCCGATACGAAATTTGTTGAACACAGCTAAGGCGAACCGGTTGAAGTAGTTTCGCTGAACGAAATAGAGATACCGGAAGCGACTGAAACATTAAGAAGGAAGCGCGCGCCAGAGAAACGAGTAGTGCCCACAGAATGATTGAGTAGAGAAAAGTTTAGAGTCCTAGAAAATTAAAGTTCCTTCAGATCCATTCGTTTCGGTTTAATATGTTTATTGGATTTGTCAAAAACCAACGCAAAAGTGTGCAACCATGTAGTAGAGAATTGTAAAAATAAAGTAGTTTATTTCATATTAATTAGTGAGCAGCCAATTTTGTTCCAAGCTGCAGTTTGCGCAGTGAAGCTCGAAGCAATAGTGTCGTGTTGGCAGCTTCGATGCACGAGCGATGTGCGATGAGGGGGAAAGAGAGAGGAGGAGCAATGGTAAATTCACTTAGCAGTAAGGTACCATAATATCAGCTGAAATTGGGATCATAGCTTTATTAAGGTAGAACATAAATGCTAATTATGGTATAATGCAATCGTTAAGATACTTTATCACGTAGAGCAAACGAAACTGCACCCAGTCGAGTGCATACTCGCCGAAGAGCGGACGAACGGACAGACAGACGGACGGACGGACGAAAAGCAAGCATACGCTACTGCGCACACCCTGCCGAATACAAGTACATTCAACTACAAACATACATATACACATACACACACAAATACATATATCCCTTGCAAATACTTACACAGAAGGGAGCGTACATATGGTAATGGTTTAAGTTGAATTAGCATTAGAGCCGAGGAGGTGACGTGCGAGGAGAAATATTACACATGCACCTAGAATTTATTGTAGTTACGTGCGTCGCCGAGCGCGACATGCAGACATTTACATAAAGTAAGATTAGCGAACATTGCAGACGCAGCCAATATTAGGATTTAAGTAAGCCAGTCTTAAGCAACCGAACCGGCGAGCAAGCACCATCGGCCCACACCCGAATTGAGTCGGTGCGCAACTCGGATAAAAAGCGATGAGGCAGCAAGTCGGGCCAACCAGAAGCCGCTGTTTTGCGCTTTCGGGCGACTCTTTTGCCTCTGATTTGCCACTTTAGGGCTTTGCAACTAAGACACGCGCACAACAATAACGACTAAAACGCCAACTACCACACCCCACACACCCAACAAACACCCACGCAACTAATTGCACCCAGTGCCTCTGATACACTGTGTAACTGTGTTTCGAACGTTTTGTTTTCGTCTACCCACTACCCATTCAACACTACGCAACTCAACTCTGTAAATTGTACAAAACTTGGAGAACTAAACTAAAACTAGAATGTTGTCGACTAAATCGAGAAAACCAAATGGACGGAAAAGAAGAAACGGGTTTGCAAAATAGGAAACAATTTTAGCCAAACTATTTTTTACAAAAAACTAGTCCTCATAGTCTTGCCAACCAATTTCATAACACTTTTCATAATGTGCACATTCAACTTATTCGATAGTCGGCGCAGAAATGGTCCAAGGACCTGGTTTGCGCTACATTGTCAGTAGATGAGTTTACTGAACATAGTTTTTACTGAACAAAACGTAGGAGCAACACCACGACTTCACCATACAAGACGGTGTACAACGAGTTCGAGATCAGCTGAACTCGATAGCGATTGACAAATGTGACCGTCAGATAGAAAAGTGACTTTGACAACTCAGAGTACGAGGAACCTTAGACCATCTTTAGAAATCCCCATTCCCCATTTGTTGAGTTTTTAGAATTTATCGCATTTATCTGTTGTGTGTAAAATTGTTTGAAAAGTTGTTAAGCAAAATTGAGATGAATGTTATTGAAATTTACTAAAACAAAAACGTGTGCTTAGAACATTTATTACTAACAGAAATCTAATCTTAGTGAGAAACAGCAGCCGTACTTGCAGTTTAGCAGAGTTTAGTGCATCAAGTGCGAAAGAGATAATATAGAAACGCACTCAAGACCCAAATAGAAGATTTAAATATATTTAAAAGTAAATACTTATCGTTTAAAGCATAAAAGGAAAATATTTAGCAAATCATAGTTACTTGAAGAGAAAGCAATCATTTAAAATTAGACTTGAAACCAAGAGCACGCGGCGGGCACGCACAGCCAGCAGCGCAGCGCCGCTTAATAACACCACACACACACCTACAGGCACACACACACACACACACATGCATGCATGCATGCGTGCGTGGATACTACTTTAGCAGAGCGACGCCAACGCCAAGCGACGCCAACCAATGCAAAGCAAGCAAACACCTAATGTACTTAATTGAAATTAAAAAACTATAATTACTCTAGTTAAGTAGTTTTTATTGTTAACTTTAAGCGCGTCTAATCTGTGGGACAAACGAGACGCACTTACCACCAGCGAATCGGCGTTCGGCTGAACGTGGCCGAGTGAGGGCGGCACAAAGCGACAGCAACAATTTAATACCTAACAGCAGCACCGAGAAAATTGTGTCCGAATGAAAACAATTGCAATGGCAAGACAGGTCGGCATCTCCGGCTCCAGCTCACTGTTGCCTGTAAATATGTGTTTTGCATGTGCAAGCACACAGTGGAGCTCGGGTTCATTGGCCGCGAGTTAATGTTTGCTCAGAGGCTTTGTCCAGCTAAAAGTAATCTGTTAGGTCTTTTTCGCAATGCAAGTGAAAGTCAAATCGAACAAGTGAACATTTGTTTAGTGCAACATACTGATTACATTTGCTATATAATATTTAGCCAATACAAATATGTATGCGATTTCATTCTTAGCCAACAGTACATTTTATTAATAATATAATACAACAACAGCAACAAACTAAAGCCATACAAGATGTATATGGCGATATATAGCACAATACCAATACAAATACTGCAAATCTATGAAGCATAAACGCATGAGAGTAAATATGGAGAATAAATTAAAACTATTAAATTACGAAAGCAGGCACTGGCGTTTCTTTTATTCGATACTCGGAGGGGCTCGCGAAGATCATGTTGACAGCACGTGAACTTGGATAATAATGCTGTGTGTCGTACTCCATTAAATATAAGTTAAAGTTTTCCCCCCGGAGTGCGATAAAAAATTAAAGTTGGGGCCAGCAACTTGGCCCTTTGTCTCGATCTGAAAAAGTAAACTAAATCAGTTAGTCAAATAACTCAATTAGTCTGGTCTCCGATACAAGAATGAGTTCTAGTTACTAAACTCGACGGCTTGTCACTAAGTAGCCTAAAGCTTAGCCTAATACTGACGCTGCGCTTCCCACGACGAGGTGCACTGGCAGCGACTTGTCCGGATGCGCGAGGCTCATGTTGCTCTTAATAGATGCAACGTCAGCAGCAACATCAGCGCTTTTTTAGGTGCGCGTAGCAGAGCGGGTGTGTTAACTTATATGGAATATATCCTTTTCCTTAACCGATGAATGGTTATCGACACAGTTTCAAAATCACTGACAATGTCAGCACGCTGGGTTTTTGCTAATGGGCTCACACTTAGCAAAGACACAACCCCCGAAAGCAAACTGTTCAATTATCTCCAGTTTCGTGAACTGCCCTCGCAGGTTGCCACTTGGTTGCAATTCCTGTGTACACGTCCAATTTTAGCTCAATTCATACGAAATTGAACATCACAAACAGTACTTACACACATTGACAAGCACAGGTAGTAGTGGGGCCGCTCAAGGTATGTTGTAAGACAATGTTCCGACCAAACCATACAAAATATACTACGGATTTTTCTTATAGTTTTGTCCTCATTTAACAAGTGTCAAAGTAATTATTTTCCAACTCGCATAGAGGCTCCCATCACTCCATTGTTTTATTCTACTACTTAAGCACTAATTGCCTACTAACTGCTTACGCCTTACACGCAAAACTTTTCAATATCAGCCCATTTTGTACATTTGCGAAAAGTAAAAACTATTGATGTGGCAACCCTAATTGCAAGTATCGCCATCAATCGTTTCTCCCCACGTTCGTGAATTGCAGGAGGATTACTCGATAAACGACAGAAGAGCCAGAAATCACATAGCAGGAAGAGGGCCGCAGCAACGACACGAGAAAAAGAATAAATTTTGCAAATATTTTAATTTTTGAGTTAGGAAAAGTGCACGTAGACGATATAAAAATGTAAATACAAAAGAAAATAAATTGAATGGCAAATAAGAGAAAAGCAACTGGAAATAGCAGCGGCAGCAAGCGGACGCGAAAGGAAGTGCAGTTGAACGGCAGCAACAACAAGAAGCCGACCGTCGACCACCAGGTGTTGGACGGGCACAGAAGTCGAAGAACCAACAAGCGCGAGTGGAGTTTTAAGTGAAAAAATTCAAAGGGTAAAGCAAAGATTCGCGTAAAAGTGCCAAAAAGTCTGAAAGTGCGATGACAGTGAGAAATTTAGGTGGAAAATAGAGTTTGGGTGCTGCTCTGCTGCTGCTGTCTCAGGCAGGAAGGGTGGGGTGGCGGCTCTTTAGCGTTGCCGGAAAATCACACAAAACTAAAACAAATACTTTAGTGGAAAAACGCCTTTTCGTCTAAAAACGGTGCGTGATGAGGAGAGATCACTAGCCAAATCCCGCGAATTCAGGGCGACCGTAGCCTCAACTGGAAGCCATCGCAGAGCAGATTTTCCGTTTGCACCCCGGTGCCGGGCCAGAGCATTCTGTGCGCTCTTTTTCTTCGTTTCCTTCTAGGTTTGAGTAGTTTGAAGTGCGATACGGATTGTGAAAGGGCACATGCCTCGCTGCCTGATCGAAGGTGTGGCCAGCCCCATGAACGCTTAAGACTATTGTGGATGCAGACACAAACGACTATCACTTGTCCTTTTCCTTCCAAAATCATTTCATTTCTTAGCACATTTCGCTTTGAGTTTGGTTGAACATCTTCGATGGCGCCCAACCGCCGCCTACCGCCCTCCACAACAACAATAAAGAACAATTTAAACCGGGTATCGCATGCATGATTAATTTTCGTGAATTGCCATTTCGCGTTATCTTAATCTGGAACATTTTTGTTAAGTATTAAAGCTTGGCCAATCCAGCTGACTTCCACTGCCAATTCACGAACATTTAAGCACTCAGCTTTGTTCCGTAAATTGTTAATTATAACTCTTGCCGGCATTATGTTGGGGGGAATTCCAATAAAAACGGTTGGGCATTAAAAAATTTTACTGGCCAAAATTAGGATTTTGTTTTGTGCGCGATGAGTAATTTGATTGAATGCTTACATCTTAGATTTGTGTTTTACACTATACGTGCATATTGTGCTGGTATGCACTTCTCTCTCTAAACAGATTTCTCCTCAAAACATTCGTCACGACACCGGCAGATACTGTCTTATTATTTTCGTATTGGCTTCCTCGCAGGTCCCGCTCTATCGCATACATGGAAGCCCACTTTACATGCATAAGCACCGTGCATCGACCGCCACAAATGAATTGTGACCATTGTTTTTCATTTTTAAATGGGAAAAAATGTGGCACGCAAGCACACAACTAACCCGGAAGTGCGCCCTTCCAACGCCTTCCACATTGTTTTGGTTTGGTGGCTTTCCGCCGCTGCTAAGCATGTCCAACGAGTTCCCCTCGACTTGGTAGAAACTACTATTTATGCACATTTCCCTTGTCTTATATACTTTTTATGAGCTTTTGAGTTTGATGATTGTCTCTGCCGCGTTTCGACTGTTTGATTTGTCTTTCTTCTCTTGCTACGTCCAGTCACTATTCGCTGCCTGTCACCGCATGTCTCGCAATGGTTGACCCACTTTGCATTTTCGTTGTCGATTTCGGGCATTCAAGTTTCATTATGCCACAAGCCAATCAATTGAATCTCCGTTTTAATATTGCACTGAGTTGTTTGGCGTTGTTTTTCATTAAAGAAAGCGCGGTGCATGGGAAAGAAAGCTGTCAAGTCTCGCCAAAATAGTTTTCATTAAATTGTAACATATTTTATTGTTGTCGATTTCAGCAAATTCGGTGAAGCGAACCTTTGTCCTGACAGCCTCCTGCCCCCGCTCACATACATTTGCTATGGCGATCCGCTATCTCACTGTGCACGTCATCGGCGTTGTCGCCGCCTGCGGCTCTGTGCTGCAGCGTCCACCCACTGCCAGCGCAATTGACGCCATAAACGTCGCATTACTTAATAACCGCTTAATGGCAACAGTAACGGCGGCACAATAGTTTTGTGTGCAAATAGTCCACAACAATTGCAGCGACAACGACAAACGAATTAATAACAAAACAGCTAACGAAAACCAACAAAACGCACACTGCCGGCTGCGAAAGTTAATTAAACTTAACGCCAGCAAATACCGCAGCAATAACAATATCCGAATTCAATTGTTTGCGCCTCTGTTTGCTTGATCCGCACACCCGCCGGCCCACACCGCTGGCCTATGCCGGTCGCGGCGCTAATGTTCGTGTGCGGTAGAGATTAAAAAATGGCAACAGGCACCCAACGCGCTTTGCCATTGTTTTCGTTATTTTACCTTTGTTGCTGGTATCTCTCTCTCTCTTTGACTTGGCTGCTTTGCGTCAATTTACTAAACGGCAAAAATCTGTGTTCCTTTGTCGATATTTTGGTTGCATGCCGCCGCGACTGGGTTTATCGCTCACTTGTTCTCGTATGCAAGCAATAATTATCAAAATTACATACAACTGCTGTTTTTTTTTCGAGATGCCAGCTTGAGGTGTTCAGCAGCACAGTGATATTTTTTTGCTTGGTCGAAGACAAAAGTTCAATTTGGAAAATAATCGTTTCTGTTTGTTTGTCGGTTGCCGAATGGTAGCAATTAAAGTTCGACTATTTTCTAATGAGTGAATTTTAAATTTTTGTCACACAACTCTGTTATTCAAAATGTCTTAAATGTCTTTCAATTAGAACCCAGAACAGTCACTGATGCAACGCCATAAGCGGCTGAGTTATTTCTCTGTTTTCAGACTTAATTTGGTCATCTATGTCGGCAACAACTTATTTGCGTTAATGGCTTCGGTGGTGTGTCAGATATGCTTTTGCTTTTATATTGGTTTGTTTTAGTTTTACGTTATTTATTGAATTGCATAGCATATGCCACGGTAGGCGATTTATTTTGCAATTAGAAAATATATGTACATATGTGGAGAATAAGTAGGTAGGTATAACTGGTTGGCCACGAATGGCCACACATAGACCATTATAACAAAGAGTTTAAAACCTGTGGTAAACTTTCAGGCTGACTTAACTATTTGTTCAAATGATAATTGACTTAATTAAAATGCCAATTTGAAAGCGAATTCTAAGAAATATTTTGTACATTTGCTTATTTTCAGAAACTTCAATTTTGCCAAGTAAGAACTTGAAGCTGCATCCTACTTAAAACTAAAACACCAGCAACGAAAAGTATATGCGCTGACAATGCGTAACCGTCAGAAACAGCAAAGTGCCAAATAAGTTTTGAAAAAGGATGACTAGTTATTTCATTTCGCCAGTAGCAAGCAAAGGAAACCTTAAAGAGGCAATCACTGACCAATAAAACAGCATTCACATTCTTTCACGAATAAACCCGATTCGAAAAATGTATATTTTTGGATGAGATCGCTATTTGTTTTGCTTTTGCTTAAGAAGAAGAAGCAATAAATGTAAACTGAAAATTACACTCCAAACTAGTCAGACGAGAAGTAATAAAACAGCTGCGCGAATAAAATAAAAGACACACTGAACAGTAGCATTTAACATTTCGCACACGCAGTTGTCCTCGCTGTTGTCCTCGCTCTCGCTCAACTAAGACGATCTCGCCACTGCTGCCTGCTACCCTCACTCACCGCTCGACATGGGTAACAAGAACTCTTGCTGTGCTTATTCGAGTCCCCAGTCTGATCGCAAGTCGAAGGATATTCCACCCGTCTATGAAGAACGCCATCATGTGCACACCCACCATACGTCCGCCTCGCAGCATCAGCTGGACGGCCAGGTGGCCGCATCGACTGCTGCCGTACACCACAGCGCCGCCACGCTGGACAATCCGCACAATCTGCAGCACATCTCGGAACGCGAAGCGCTCGAAGGTGAGGAGGATCCGTCAGTAGATCCCACCGCTGCCACCATGTTTCTCGAACGCTCCAAAGTGGAAAATGGTGGTATAACGCGCAAGCGCTCACAGCATCAAATCGCCCAGCAAGCCTCAAATTCGACAGGTGGCGGCTTGAAGAAGAGCTCCTCGTGTTCGACAATTTACCTGGACGACAGCACTGTCTCGCAGCCTAATCTCAAGAACACAGTAAAGTGCGTGTCGCTAGCCATTTACTATCACATTAAAAATCGGCAGTCGGATCGCCGACTCGACATTTTCGACGAGAAACTGCATCCACTGACGCACGATACTGTGCCTGAAGATTACGACACGCACAATCCTGAACACCGGCAAATTTACAAGTTCGTGCGCACGTTGTTTAACGCGGCACAACTCACTGCCGAGTGCGCCATCATAACGCTAGTCTATCTAGAGCGATTGCTCACCTACGCCGAGCTGGACGTGGCACCGTGCAACTGGAAGCGTATGGTTTTGGGTAAGTTCAAAAAAATATAGTCATACTGTTACATTGAAGCAACTGTCTATATGTCCGTCTCTCATCACTAGGTGCCATTTTGCTTGCTTCCAAAGTGTGGGACGACCAGGCCGTCTGGAACGTTGACTACTGCCAGATACTAAAGGACATCACCGTTGAGGACATGAACGAACTGGAGCGACAATTCCTCGAGTTGCTGCAGTTCAACATTAATGTGCCCTCCTCCGTCTATGCCAAGTACTACTTTGACTTGCGTACGCTAGCCGAGGCGAACGACCTGTCCTTCCCCACGGAGCCGCTGTCGAAGGAGCGTGCCCAGAAACTGGAAGCCATGTCGCGTGTTATGCAGGATAAGGTTACTGCTGAAGCGCTGAAGAACGGCATTAAGAAGTGGTCGTCCATGGACAATATTAGTCAGGGTGGGCCACGTCGAAGTGTCGCTATATTGTCGTGATTTTTGTTAGTGTATTAAAAGCGAGAAGCCGATGGCGACGGCGTCATGTGTGCGTATTGGCAAACGCTCTTATTGAGATTGACTTGCAAAGTGAGCCGAAGAGCAAACGTTTTCGTTTTTTATACAAATGTACACGTACACACTCAAACAGCTTAAATTACTGTACACCGCAGAATACAGACTAAATTTTTGTTGTCCAAACCGAGATTGAATTGCATCTCAAGATTGAATTTTAGTTTACATGAGCCGGTGTCGGATAGAAAGACGCGGTGTGTATTTTGTGAAGCGGGTGCACTGACGAGCAGCTGTCGCTGAACTTGATCGAACTCGAATCATGCTACAACAGTAGAATTAAAAACAGTAAAACGATTTTTTAACAATTTTAAATGAAAGATTTATCTTTAGGAAGCCGCACCCGAGCGAGTAGTAGGGAGACGAGGATTTTAATATAGATATGCATAACCCAGTTGCCAAAAATAAAAATGAATAATAAAATAAAGTAAACTTAACGCGTATATAGAATGGGCTTTGACGAACTTAAAAGTATGTAGTGGGGTTTTAATTAGATATTTTGAAATTGAACAAGAAAATACATACTATGTGAGGGCACAGCATAGACTCAGGTGAGAGAGCGTACATATGCAAAAATATTGATGCGGGCCAATGCCACAATTACATTACTGGGAGCACTGTCCCGAGTGGCTAGAATTCGCTTTATATGTTGGCCGCTTGTGTATTTTGAACGAGAGCCTATAATTTTCTTGCGTAAAGAATTCCTTTCGTTCACTTCCAAGACAAGCGAATTTAGTTCGAACTTTTGCTGCGCGTTAGTGGCGCAGCCGTGCACATACATTTTTAATATTTTAGCTACTTATGACTTTGTGATCGTTGCGCTGCAGAACTTTGACTTGAAAGTGAGCGTTGAGCGTGTATAGGGAGGAGAAAAGGAGATAAATCAGTTTTCCATTTTTAATAAAATCGCAGCAGAAGGCAAAATAAAACTGCAAGAGCGGCAACCTATTCGGGAACTGCGTAATCAACATACTAAATTTAGTTTAAACTTTTAATAGTCACGAAAGCAACGTAGAACAACAGCAACAGCAATACTTGAAACAATTCTTAATTTTAAAGTGAATCGCAGTTTGCATTCTATATTTATAACAGAAATAAGACAACAATCACCAACACTCCAAGTGAGCTACACGAATGGGCAGGCAAGCGATCGAACCCAAAAATTCGATCTTCGGTAGAGTGTCTGATTGAGAGGTGAAGTGTGACGGATGAACAAGAAAAAGCGATATTTGTAAAATTAATAATATTACAAACGAAGAAGAAGCATAAGTGAAAATAACAAGTAAAATAAAATAAAGTAAAAATATTTTATAATTTGTAATTTATTTTACATACAACATTCATTCAATAAAAGAACAAACGAAACGAAAATGCCAGTGCACATGAGTTTTCATTCTTGACCAAACTAATAAAAAAGGTGTATGATTAGTAAACATTCGGTATCTCGAAAACTGAGCGAGGTGCTTAACCCTTCGTTGCATGATTTAATTTCCGTGAAGAAAAAACTTTTTTGTTATATAATTCTTGTTGCTTGTTAAGTTCTGATGGTAAAAATGAAATTTTGTTGAATTCCTGTATCTAGGAAAGAAGTTTTTTTTTTTCGTATCCTGGTGAGAGCGCTACCGCCGAAGTGAAAGTCGGTTTTATTAATATTTTAGTGTTGACAACTACGGGGAGTCGAACAGAGGTCAGACGTCACTCTATACTCGTAATTCAACGCACTAAACAGCTGAGCGACGGCGATCACCATATCACCATCGCCATCAATAACCAAAATTATTTCACCAAATCCAAACACTTGTTGCTTTTTCGATTCTTTTGCGCATACTTTCAATGTTAATCGCAAAATTCCGTTAGTAATCAATTGTTTTAACATAAAAGATGCTACTGAAGAATGAAAGACTGTAAAATGCTGAATAGAATAGTTTCCAAATCTATGAAAAGTTAACATTGCAGGGGTTAAGTTTTGTATTAACCCATATCGGCCCAATGTTCGATTAATCGAACAGTAAATTTTAGCATCTTCCATAAATTCTTTTGTGCTCTTTTTTAAACTTTAAACGCAAAAGTTTTGCATGATATGATGGTATGATTTGTAATATGGGATAATATGAGTTAATATGGAATATTTTGTATACAGTAGAATCCCGATTATCCGGATCAAATGAAACCAGGGGTATTCCGTATAATCGAAAATCCGGATAATCGATTTCAAAGCAAATCAAACAATATTAAAACTTTAATATTTTTTTATTATGTAACGGATTTTACATGTGTCATTTAGAAAATACTATATTATAAAAAACGAGTTTAACGATAGATAATGAATTACATAATACCTATGTAATTTAGAATTTTGATTGGAAATAACTTGTTATTGATCTTTGACGTAATGAATCACATCTTTTCATTGCGGCCAAGGCCCTGATGCGCTTCAGTTGTAGCAACTGTATAGGATCCAATTCGTCCTGTCTTTCAAGCCACTTAAAAGCAACATCTAGAGCTTCAAAAGCTTCTGCGTGAGATGGTACTTGACATTCTTCCCCAGTTTCAGTTTCTTCTTCATTTTCTCTCTCGTTACTGTTCAAATCCTCAATGATTTCTTCATCAGTTAAGATTTGAAATCCAGTCAGGGTACACGGTCGGAGGCGGGAATAAACTTGTCGTAACATGTCGCGTTACACCGTCAAAACATTTTTAAATTGACAGTTAGAGCCGAGACAAATGAGTCCGGATAATCGGATGTTCGGATAATCGATGTTCGGATAATCGGGATTCTACTGTAATATGGTGTAAATATATTCATTTCTCACACTTCTCAGTTGTATGAATTCCCCAAACAAAAGGTAATTTTTGACATAATTTCGAAAGCATCGAAAAACATTAAAAAACAATAGTATTTAAAAAAGTAACTATGCAGTCTTGTAAAAATTTGATCAAACTCTTGAAAACATATTTACACTTTTCACATAAAACCAATATTACAGCCAGAATATATATTTATATATATTTCTAGTTAGGTGTTCGATTAATCAAACACCAAATATCTCGAAAGCCAAAAATCGTAAAATTTTGTTGACCCCAAATTTAAATTGTACGACATAATCTCACCTTAAAAAAAATGTTTTCTTCGAATATTAACAAAAAAAAATCGCTGGGCTCATATGGGTTAATGGGGTTTTACATCCGTCAGTGCTATGAGAAATATTTATATTGAAGGCTTTTACCAAGACTTATATTTGTGTTTATTTATTATTCGAAAGTTATTTTGAATATAAATGTATTTTGCAAAATATTGCCACGCCCGTTGTTTAAGGCTCATGGAATTTCAAAAATTAAACGACAAATCCATGGGAAAACGCTATTCAATATTATAGATTTAAGGTGTGTGGGCGATGCCCCGCCTTCTTGTCTACACTCGAAACAAATATCTAGAAACCTTCCAGTCAAGTTGTTTTCGAATCTATAAAGAACTAACATACAAATATTAATGTTTACAACAAATCCTACGCAGCCACTTTATCCCAAAACCTTTCCCCTCTTAACCTATGGCAGGCAGTCTTATCAGTATTAAATACTAATATAATTTTGCGTCTGTCGTCTGATAAGAGTATTTGTTTTGTATACCTTTTGCTTCAAAACCGTTAAAAATATATTAAAAAAAATATGGCTCCGCAGAGCAAAAAGCAATCGCGTGATGCAAGTTCGCCTTTTTTCCACATCAGCAGCGACTTGCAAAGTATCAACATTATATACGAACTGCGAAAGATAACACAAAAAAGAAAGTACTATAAACTTGCTGAATAATTTGTATACAAAGCACGTCATAGTACTCACGAATTTTCTTACACAGCCGCCTGCAGCCAATCAGGAATCACCAAATGGACTTGAAATCTCAGCAAAACAGGGCGAAAAATCATTCTGCGGGTAGAAGGCAGTTACGGTGATTGGAAGGTGTTGACCGCCATTGGGGCCTACGACCGATCTAGCGGTCTAGTTTTCGTCCAAAAATTAAACTGTATCAAGTTAGATTTTGTCTTTAACATGTAACCATATTCGTTTTGTACAAATTTTGAGAGTTTTTCACAAAATGAGAGAATTCTCATGAAGGGGAATTTTTGTGTACGCCACTTGATGAATGCGGCAACAGTGGCCCACCTGTTTCAGTGTTGCCAATCCTCAAGTCTCGCATACTCGGCCTTCGTCTCGTAGCCACTCTTCTCTCGCACTCATATAAAGCAACAACAATCAACCGATGAAACGAAACAGACGAACGAAGGTTGCCGAAAAGGAAAGACACGAAAATTTTGTGGCTGCGTGCAAAATAATTTTCAATTAATTTTTTTCAAAGTGTTTTGTTGACATTTTCGGGAAATTTTGTAGCAAAATTGTAAAGTTTAGTGATCAGACTTCGGAGGTGTGAAATTTGAAAAGTATAGCAGCGTGAAAAGAGCAAAGAAGACGCGCTGTGCAACTCGAGGAAAATCGAATCGAACGACGTACATACATCCGCACACAGGCGTACGGGACCAAGTGAACAAATAAGCTGTAGCAAAAAAAAAGAAGAATCTAAAGGCAAGGCGAGAAAAGAAAAAATAAATACAAGAGAAATTAGTGAAAAAACATAGGCCGAATAATAACAGTGCGGAAGAAGCAGAAGTTTATTTGAGTGGTGTGTGTGCGGAGTGGAGTAAAAACCTAAATGGGGGAAACATTGCGAAAGCAGCAGCCAAGTTAAAATACACAAACCAGAACAAGAGCAATCACAGCGGCAACGAAGGCAGAGTGCAGCAAAAGGTGTGCACAATAAAACGTCGTTCAACGCGTCAGCGGAATTTGCGAATTGCAATCAGGATTTCTGAGTTGACTTTCTTTCGGGAAAAACGTCTCCAACAACAAAGCCAGCGAGCAACTAGCCACCAGCCACAGTAGTTACTCGTGAAGATGAACGAGACCGCCGCCAATTCGTCGTCGCCTTCGCCGACGTCGCCCACAGCGATGGGCGTGGTCGCGGACAGCAGCGGCAAAGTAGCAACAGCAACAACCACCAGTGTCAAGCTGCTCATAAAAGCCTCCAATCAGCAGTTCGATGATCAGATAATCGAAAGCGATCTGCTGTGGACGGTGAAACGCTTGAAAACGCAACTGGCGCAGGTCTACCCCAGCAAACCGGTAAGCGCAACGACCAACGACCCAATCGAACTCCATAAACTATCACCATTAGCCGTTTTGCAACAATGGCAACAACAAGCCATACACATACCACCATCTTCAATCTTCCACTACACCAACAACATTGCTAACACCTTGCATTGCATTAGTGGTCACACCATATAGCAAGCAAAGTGACCGTACGCCTTAGCAGGGACAGCGGTGCGCATTTGCAAATTTCCCTTCGGAATGTTCTGAGCATCGGTGCACATGTACCGAGCTGCAAAAGTCATTGCTTGAGGGTGAAATGATTGTGAATGGTCAAAGTGGTCACTTCATGTGAACGATTGAAACCGTTTTGCAAATTTGCTGTTTTCCATCTCGTCTCATTTTGATTTGTTTTGCCTCTATATGTTCGTAACGTTCTACGTATGTCCAATGTTATTCGATATTTTCATTAAATTTGCATTAATTAACTGCATGACGCGGTGTTGTTATCCGCGATAGCGCTCCGAAAACAGGCTTTTCTAGTCACACCGATATTAACATCTAATACAAATCAGTCAGTGTTCATCTGCTTGGTAGACAAACAAAACAGCAACTTGAAAAACATTTAAAAACAATGGTCTTAGTTTTACAGGTTTAACCCTCCAATCGCACCCCTTGAGTCCAGGGGACTCACTACGAACTTTAATAAGTTGGTACAGGTTTAGTTTCTGTGCTTTGGCGTCCAGCTTGACGTCGTATGATTGCTCAGAACCCAGACGATAGATATATGAATAAAATATAAGCAATTGCTTTTTATTAAGATTTCTTTGACTTAAACTTGTATGAATAAAAATTTAAGCAATTTCTTACAAGAAAAGCAATTGCAGCAAATGCTAAATTTGCTTTGCAGGTTTAAGATTCGAATTAGATTTACAAAGTCATTCAGATTATGATTGTTCAGAACCCAGACGATAGATGTATTGGCAGAAATGACGCACGATTGGTGGGGCAGTGTTCATGTTGAAATGGGTTTAAAAATAACAATAAATTAATGCTTCTACTGGTAGCACGCATGTCAGGTATGTTGACAGTGGTGGACAATTAAGCCGAAGTGGTTCGCTGGAGTGTAACGATAAGAGACAAATTTATTTATTTAAAATTATTTGACAAAATCCGGATCTGGCTCATCCACTCCCGTTTTTCTGCTCTGTGCTATAGTGTCCGACTGTGAACGTTCAAATGGCCCAATAACTGAGGCCACGTCACCATTGACGATTCAATTGCATAACACACCACTTTGTAAAGTTTAATTAATGTGTCTTTTTTAATTTCTTCTGCTCAGTATTTGTGGATTTTATATATGTATGTATGTATACACACACAAACACACGTTCTGCTCTCATTTTGCTTTTATCAGAATAGTCTGAGGCGCGTATCTTATCAGCCCGTTCCAGCGTTAGAGTCTTCCAGTGCTATTGCGCACAAACACTTGTTGTGTTTGTTTGGCTTTTGCTGTGGCTGTGTGATCGGGTGGGGCGGGCGCCAACACCGGCCGCGCCATATCGGCAGCGGTACGCCAATAGTATCAGCGGTTGTTTTTATTTCGTCGCTACGTATTCCCACTGTTCCTATTCGATTAGTTGTGTTTGACTTTACAATTCTAGAATTTTTGTGTAGTTGGCATTTTCATTGGAGAGTCGCTCCACTCAGTTGTCTTTGTGCAGGTAATCGCAGTTGCAGTCCAGGTTGAAAGTTGAGCAAAAGGTACTTCGCGTGAGTCCGCCTATCTATTTTACTTTGTATGTATGTCTGTCAGTTTGCGGGGCCAGAGATAGCACTCAAGTTCAGTAGCCGCCTAAGCAGTAAAGATTTCTGTTTAGACACTTGTAGCAAATATGTCAAATGACAGTTGCTAGTCCAAGAGTTTTCCCTGCTTTCATATCGACACATCCTCCATTCACCTAAAATCCATTCTCAGTGCCAACGTAAATATTTCTCTGCTTCTTTGTGCATTCGTTCAATTTGTGCAAATTGAAATAAAATAGACTTGGGTTTGCTGTTGTTTTTGTACTTGGAAATGTAATGTGTTCGACGATGAGCTCAGCGAGCGCACTTTTCCGCAACGCTGTATTCTCGGTGCTGCTGCTCGGACCAGCACCGCCTCGGTAGTTGTTTAATTTGGTGTTCGTTGCGGAAACAGCTGTTGCTGTTTGTATACGAAGTGTTGGGTGTTGTTGTCACAGTCGATTTAGCTGTAAATTGGGAATATTTGCGGCCTTGTTGGCGAGTCGTCGAGGTATGTGGAAATTTTCGTGCCACTTTGACGATAACACTATGTAGGAAATACGAATCCGTCAACAAAGGGATCGACAAGTCGTAGCCACGGGTGTTGCTTGCTTGCTTGCTTAACTGGCCATAACAACCCGTTATCGGGTTACGGCCTGCCGCAAAACTTCTCTCCAGGCGCCTCTGCTTCGCGCGCGCCTTCTCCAGTTGGTCACACCAAGAGATACCAGGGCCTCTTCCACTTGGTCCTTCCACCGGAGACACGGCCTCCCTCTTCGCCGTCGACCTCCAACCATCGCATCGAATGCCTTTTTCGCCGGAGCTTCGTCGTCCATGCGGCAGACATGACCGAGCCAGCGTAGCCGCTGGATGTTAATTCGCTGCGCTACGTCCATGTCCTTATACAGCTCATACAGCTCGTTATTGGTTCGTATGCGATAGTCGTCACCAACCCGAACAGGGCCGAAGATTTTGCGAAGCACCTTCCTCTCGAACACTCCAAGGGCCGCTATGTCGTTTCGTGTCATTGTCCATGCTTCAGCGCCATAGAGGAGCACGGGCAAGATAAGCGTCCTATAGAGTGCAAGTTTTGTCGGTCGAGAGAGGTCTCTACTTCTCAATTGCCTACCGAGACCGTAGTAGCACCTGTTGGCAAGAGTTATCCTTCGCTTTATCTCCAGACTGACATCATTGCTGCTGTTGATGGCGGTGCCAAGGTAGACGAATTCCTTGACAACTTCAAAAGCATACCTGTCGGCCTCGACGTGAGACCCTAGCCGCTGCGAGTCCCTGCGTGTAGACAGCATATACTTCGTCTTGCCCTCATTTACCACCAGACCCATTTTGGCAGATTCTCTTTCGATAGCCGCAAAGGCAGCGGTGACATCTCGCTTGTTACGTCCGATGACATCAATATCATCAGCGTAAGCAAGGAGCTGGACACTTTTGTTGAAAATTGTGCCATTACGATGTACACCGGCCTTGCGCAGAACACTCTCCATGGTGAAGTTGAAGAGGTCGCAGGACAAAGGATCGCCCTGTCTGAAACCTCGAACGGTATCAAAGGGGTCGGAGAGGTCACTTCCAACCTTGACGGAGCTGCGCGTATTGCTCAACGTCGCTCTGCAAAGTCTAACGAGCTTTGCAGGGATACCAAGTTCAGACAATGCGGCATATAGGCGATCCCTTATCGGGCTATCGAATGCTGCCTTGTAATCGATGAAGAGATGGTGTGTATCGATTTGGTTCTCATGGGTCTTCTCCAGGATTTGGCGTAGAGTGAATATCTGGTCGATGGTGGACTTACCAGGTCTAAAGCCGCACTGATAAGGTCCAATCAGCGCCTTGGCGAGTGGCTTTAGTCTTTCACATAATACGCTCGTCAGGACCTTGTATGCAATGGGAAGTAGGCTGATACCCCTGTAGTTGGCGCATATTGTTGGGTCGCCTTTCTTCAGCACAGGACAAAGGGCACTGAGGTTCCAATCGTTGGGCATTCGTTCCTCCAGCCATATTTTGCAAATGAGCTGATGCATGCACCCAATCAGCTCACCGCCGCCGGCCTTGAACAATTCAGCTGGTAGCCCATCCGGCCCTGCAGCTTTGTTGTTCTTGAGTCGCTGGATAGCGACCCGGACCTCGTCATGGCTGGGCGGTGGCACATCCACACCGTCGTCGTCGATTGGTGCCATCTGGACATCTTCACCACTGGCGGTATTGTTCCCTTCGTCGCCTGCGAGCAGCTTGGTGAAGTGCTCCTTCCACAACCTCAGCACACCCTGCGCATCCGTAACCAGATCCCCGTTTTCGTCTCTGCAAGAAGATGCCCCAGGCTTAAATCCTTCCGTAAGACGCTTAACTTTTTGGAAGAATTTTCGGGCGTCATTCCTGCTCCTGCACTCCTCGATTTCCTCACGCTCGCGCCTTTCTTGCTCCCGTTTCTTGCGTCTAAAAAGGCACCTCTCTTTCTTCCTCTCCTCCCGGTATTTTTCTGTCATGGCTCGCGTGGCGGCCGACTGCAGGGTCTTCTTGTATGCAGCATTCTTCACTGCAGTGGCTGCGCGACACTCTTCATCGTACCATTGGTTTTTTGGTGGTGGGCGTCGAAAACCAAGGACATTTTCTGCGGCGACGCGCATAGAGTGGGATAAGTGAGCCCATAATCCGCCGATGTCATCAGGTGGAGAGGGGGAGCGACCGAGCTGGTTGGAGAGTTGAGCGGAGTAGGCTTCGGCTACCCCTTGTGATCGCAGCTTACTGATGTCCAGCTTTCTTCGCAAACTAGGTTGTGCGGTCTTCGCTGCGCAAAGACGCATGCGTACCTTGGCTGCAACAAGGTAGTGGTCCGAGTCGATGTTGGGTCCTCGGAACGTGCGCACATCTAGAATGCTAGAAGCATGCCTTCCATCAATCACAATGTGATCAATCTGGTTGCGGGTGGATTGATCGGGGGATAACCAGGTGGCCTTGTGGATATCGAGGTGCTGGAATCTGGTGCTACTAACTACCATGTTTCGTGCCGCGGCGAAATCGATCAGCCTCAGACCGTTGTTCGAAGTGGTCCCATGGAGGCTGAACTGCCCGACTGTGGGGCCAAAGATGCCTTCTCGCCCGACCTTTGCGTTGAAGTCCCCGAGGACAATTTTGACGTCATGGGCCGGGCACCTGTCGTAGACGTCCTCGAGCTTCGCATAGAAGGCATCCTTGGTCGCATCGTCCTTCTCTTCCGTCGGGGCGTGCGCGCAAATCAGGCTGATGCTAAAGTATTTAGCTTTGATGCGGATCGAAGCCAGCCGTTCGTTCACCGGAGTGAACCGAGAGACGTGGTGGCGAAGTCTCTTGCTGACCACAAATCCGCAGCCAAATTCGCGCTTCTCCGCATGGCAGCTGTAGTAGATATCGCAGTCTGCTCGCTTGGAGCAACCTTGTCCTGTCCATCGCATTTCCTGGATGGCGGTGATGTCAGCCTTACATTTCGTGAGGGCTTCCGCCAGTTGGATAGAGGCACCTTCCCTATAGAGGGTCCGGACATTCCAGGTGCATATCCTCAAATCATGGTCCTTGAATCGTTTGCTGTGGTCGTCAACATTGTGGGTTCCTTCCGAGGCTTGCTTTTTGGCTTTCATTGGTATTTGGTTTTCCGTGGCGGGCACCAAACCCTGCGCACAACCCAAATTTTAAGTCCTGGGGATAGGACTCGCTGCACACATTAGTTCACTATTCAGCGGATGCCAAATAGCTATCCAGAAGGGCCGCGCGGAGGCTGTGCATCAGCTTGGATTGGACAGGGACAAGGATCGTTCTGGCGTTCGCCAGGTTGAACGCAATCAGAGACTTTACCTTGTATGTCCGCTCCCTCCCTTGAGTTTTGAGCCACGGGTGTTGCACTTTTCTATAAAGTGCCATAATTACAAACAACAGCATAAGCAAAAGCCAGCGACGAATCCGTTTCTATTTACAATATTTTAATGCATTTGTTGTTGTTATATAAAAATGTAATTGCTAAAACGAGCCAGCAAGCAACGAGCAACAAGTTCCGCTGCCAGTCGTTGGCCCTTTCAGTGAACAAACTTGCATTCGCGATCTCCCAATGTTTGTTCGTGTAAAGCGACTGTAAAGCGAACCAAAACAAAAACTAAAATGTGTAAAATATTGACCAAAAAGGAAATGGCGAGCAACAAAAACAAATGCGAGTTGCGACACATGCAATGCCAATGGGACACGTCACTCCACACAACGTTCATACTCACTCACATCCGCGCAAAGTGATTAAAATATACACAACTGTTGCAGCTGCAATTACTGAAGTGTTCCTTTTGAGTTTTGACTTTGTTAAATCAGAGTTTGCCTTATATTTTCAGCCGGTGGCCGAACAGAAGCTCATTTACTCTGGTCAACTGCTGAACGACACGCTGCTGCTGAAGGATGTTATACGCAGCTATAAGGACGTATACACTCAGAATCACATTTTTCATCTGGTATACACGCCGAAGCAAACACTGAACGCGAACTTAATGCAAAAACCAAACAGTAAGCAACCGTCGTCAAGCAACGCCGCCGTCGTCCCCGATATGAACACGAACATCAGCTCAAGTGACGGACTGCGTCAGCGGCATGTTGCCGGCGGTGCAGCACAGACGCAGCACGGCCAGCATCAGCAGCAGCAGAGCCAACAACAACAGCAGCTGCCCGCCAATGCACAGTCACAATACAATCCGCAGCTGCTGGCCAACTGTCCGCAATACGATCCGAATAATCCGCTGCAGACGCTGCCTTTTAGTTTCCCCGGTCAGTTCAACATGCAGGCCCTGGCCACACAACAGGCTGCCATGTACAATTGGATGCAGCAGGTGTACTCACAGTACATGGATCAGTGCATACGCATGTAAGTATCGACACAGCTGGCTGTCCATTAAAATAAATTTTCTATTAATGACTACGACTTTATTTCAGGTCTAATACCACCGCAACCGCTGGCATAGCCAATGTATCCACCACACCACACGTCGCCGCCGCAGTGAGCGCTAACGCCGCTGTGGCTTTGCCAGCAAATCCTTTCTTACAATTGCAGCGTATTCCTTGCAACGGTCCACATGCCGTTCCTGTGGGCGTTGCTGCGGCCGGCGCCACCACTCCTGTGATACAATTTCCCAGTGCAACGGCTACGGCCGCTACGCTTTTAACAGCACCGCCACCACCACAGGTGAGCGTCGCGCAGTCGCAGGCCACGGCGGCGGCCAGCGCAACAAGCACTGTGCCAGCGGCAGCGCCAGCGGTTGCCGAGCAGCCGAATCAGCCCCAGCAGCCAGCGCCGCAGCGACAACAGGTGGAAGCACCTCGTTTCCCGAACATCGTGCAGGAGGAGCAGGAGAATCGCGACTGGCTGGACAGTTTCTTCTCGATCACACGTCTTGCCATCTTTCTAACCATACTCTATTTCAATTCATCGCCACTCCGATGTCTGGGAGTTTTTATAATTGCAGGCGGCATTTATCTGTAAGTGAGATGTACATTTAATTGGTTTTATTTTGCTTAATGCATTTCCATCGGTTTGTTGTAGATATCACATTGGCGTTTTTCACTTTCGCCCCGAGCGCAACAATAATAACATCAATCGTAATAACAATGCTGCTGCGGAGGCAGATCAAATACGCCAAGGTGTGCGCGAGGTGCAACAGGCGGCGGAAGCTGCTGCGCAGCAGGCACAGGGCAATGAGGCCACGAGCGCCGCGGCTGTGGAGGGTGCGCCCAATAGCGTTGCTGAGACTGGTGCTGATGGCACCAACAATACCAACAACAACTCGACTTCTGTGATTTCCGTGCTGCGCACCTTCGTGGTGACATTCTTCACGTCGCTGCTGCCAGAGACGCCGACGTTGTAGAGCAATTTGCGACCAAGGACCCTGCCAACCGGATTGAGCGTATTTCTATTAATATTATTATGAATTATTGTACCGAACATTTGTTTGTCGATATACTATGAGAGCGAGCGAAAAACTAACACAAATTATTGTTCACCACAATCACCACCACCGTAGCTAAGTGTGCGCAAAACCCGAACGAACTAAAATCATCCCTTTTGTATTTACAATTTGAATTTACCGGAATTAAATAGTGCGTAAATTATAACTATGATTGATTAAATTTTGAAAATGAATTGTATAGTTTTTTGACCACTTTTGAAGTTCGAAATTCCTTTGCAGCAGCACTTTCGTAGCGAGCAGCAGTGTTTGCGACGTGATAAGCGAGAAATTGTGCTGTGGCATGCAACTATGTATTTAAGTTTACATACATTTATCCTGTTCATTTTTATTTGGGAAATAGTGGAAACAAAGATGACGAAACGAAGAATGGGAAAAACAATGAATAGTGGTAACCATTCGCTTCCTTCCCGGATATATTATTTATCTGTTTAGTTTAGTACACGGCATTAAATTGAAGCTGTTGCGCCGAAAGGCGCATACTTTGTGCGTAGACTTAAGTATGAAATACATACACACAAATATTAACATACACACAAACACACGTATAAACAAAAGAATATATTTTAGTGTAAGAAATTCAAACTAATAAAATGCTTTATTGATTTATAGAGTAAAGCAGAAAGCGTTTTATTAATGTGTCCCACTTGCAATCAAATGTTTATTTTGCTGTCTACTTGTATGATAACGCAATTTCTTTGATTGTATTGAACTTGGTTTTACAGTACAAACATTTGTTTTAAGATGGAAAATATTTTAAGTAAATTAACGTATTGACTTTTAACTATGCTACCAATTAATTTTAACATCTTAAATTATAACAATTGCCACTTTGTTCGAACAAAATATCAAGTCCAATGTATACAGTGATGGACTGTTGCTGGTGCTTTTTGGTCCTATTAACTAAAATTCGCATTGCAAGTGGCACTTGTTGACCTACTTAACTTTAAAGGCCAATTGGCTGATAATGCACTTGTACTTGTAATTTTTTGTTGTGCTCACGCAAAATGTGCAGCGCGCTATTTTTAAATCACGTTTACCACTGCTACTGTAGACAGGGAAGGGGGAGCAACATACAGAATCATAGAGATGCATCGCTTTAATAACTAACTGTGTGTGAATGCGCAGCAGCCTGAAGACTGCGCTGCAGCTGCTTTGACTGTCTACGGTCAATCTGTGCACCGTCACACTTATCACACTGCTCGTCTTTGGGCAGAGTTTCGCTTTCGGACGAGTGGAAAATTTGTTGATGACATTTATGGAAATTTCCACAGGAAACGAATTGCATTGCAGTGCTTATGTGCGGATGATGCTTTGCTTGCAGCTGTAACTGAATCGTGTCAATTGTTATTAACAAATTAAAAGGGATCAATTCAAGATTAAGAAAACAAAATTTAATAGTTTTAGTCATCAACGATTAGGGTTACGGAACTACACAGTTGCTGTTAATAGGTTTATTTTCCGTAGCCAATATTAGTAGCTGTGGACGAGTGCCTCGATAATGGGACAAACCGAAATAGAAATGCCGCAAATTTCCAAATTTCACTCATTGGAAAACAAAACTAATTACGTACTTCGACAGCAGAATTCCTCTCCAGAGATAAGTTCGAACTGATAAGCTTCGCAGTGCTTCAGAGTCCCATAGAACGGGCGCCAATGTGCATTATGCCAAAATATTTATGAGCACAATATTTTATTGCCCAAAACAAGAGGTCCAAGTGGTGCGCTTTTCTTATCAGCAGCAACTCGAACGGCAGCAAATTGTTTCCATTTGGTGGCCAAGATTCGTTGATTCACTTATCTGTGCTGCTTGTGGACAAGCAGCGAGAGTGAATGGCGGCGCTCAGCGTGAGCAACGCCATTCATTGTTTCGGACCAAACAGATTTGTAGGGTACTCAGTGGCGTTGGCGTCGGCGTCGGTGGCTATCGCTAGGGGCTCGGCACGCATAGCATTCAGAATGAATCAAGCGCTCGCCGGAAACGGATCACTGTGCACGGATCGGTGTCACCATTGTCCGCGCGGAGAAAGAATTTCGCACTGCTAAAGAAATACAACAGACACACAAAATCACAGGTTAACTGGAAAACGAGCATTTTGTGATAAACGTGAATAGACCAGCTGGACCTTATCGGTGTTTAGAGCTTGAACTCTGAATATTTGTCGACCTGGTGATAGACAGCTGGCAAGAAGATGCTGCGCTTGCTGCAGTCTCGCGCCAACATAAAGGCAACAACAACACTAATGGCAACCACTAGAGTGGTCACACACAGCCAGCGGATAACGCTGCAGGATGTCGTGGCCAAGTCGTTCAACAGGTGGCGTCATGTGAGTACTTGAGGGCAGAGCAAATGGCGAGTTGGTTTTTTTCGAAGCATAAGAATGAGTCGCCGAAACTTAGACCGCTTAAGGCCAATCACAGCCAATTTGTGAACTCTGCGCATAATCGTTTTCGTTCTGCCTTTCCAGCACGGAAAAGTCATTGCCATAAGACGCGAGGATCAATCAGTCTGGGAGCGACGTGCCCCCTTCGGGCCGTCGCACGTGCAGAAGCTGGTGAAACAGGGAGTCAAGGTCATCGTGCAACCGTCGAACCGACGTGCCTATCCAATGCAGGTGAGTGCCAAATGCTTCCAACGCAATGTGCGCTGTGACTTGCGATTAAATTCTACGCTGTTCGTTTCAGTGATTTTCAAAATCACTTGTTTTGGCATTTTTCGCGGCAAAGCTTATCAGTGATGAATTGATTACATTGCTCTGTACCACCGGTAATTATGGTTTTCTGGTTGCCAGCGAACGATCCAAGTGAAAGTGTAGTACGTAGTGTAGAGCTTTTCGAAGACACAGTGAACCCGCTAATCACCAACAACTGCGTCGCCACCGGTTGCTCTTATCTCCGCACTGCGACTTGACAACGCAGTTTTTGGCAAATTCCGACAAACAACAACACCCGAAAGGGAAATTCCCTGCAAAACATAATAAACCGACTATTGCCACGCTGTGCGTCGTATCGACTTGTATGCTCACTTCCAGCGCGAGTGCGCAGTCTGGCGAGTTGTTGAAAAGTTCACATGTACTATATAGTAGATATAGTTAGTAGATATAGAGTGTTCGGGGTTTGGGGTCAATCGACGCTAAGTGGAAAGGAAATGTTTTTTGATCAGACTTGGAGTTTGAATATTAAGTTGGCACCTGCCAATAATAAATTAAAATGTGCGTAGGTCCCATAACAGCTTAGATTCGTAGATAGCAGCATAATTAAAGGCGCAAGCACCATTTGACGATAAAAGTAAAGTGCGTGATATTTCATTTTCCTTGTGCTCGAGATAGGAAATTGAGAGCCGAATGCGAAAGTAAAAGTGTAGATCAAGCAAAGTGCTGAAGCAGTGCGAGTTTGCAGATAGAGCGGGAATGCTTTGTAGTGGCGATAAGATACATTTTGCTTTCAGCGCAAAAGTCTTTGCACGCTGCGAGATAAGGTTGCCAGAGCTATCGCATCATTATTGTTAGATTGCAATACTCAACTTAATAGGAATCAACTGTACAATGAATAATTTTATCCCCTTGTATTCGTCGTTGTGAGCAAAATATTCACTCAAGTTGACATAAATTGGATATGTCATCATTTCTAGCGTCAACAACGCACTTAACTAATTTGTTAATCGTCGCACTAACTGCTTAGGAAAAAATGGATACCGAGTTATTGATCTTTGATTAGCAGGAAAAGCCTCTTAATGAAAATGTCCTTTATTACTGTAATTAACTCGTCGGCATCAGCGACACGGCGGCCCATTCATCATTGAATGTGAACTATTAATTAACTCTGCCCTTTGTCTGGTCGCGCGCACAGGTCTACTTGCAATCGGGCGCCACCGTGAAGGAGGACATCAGCGAGGCGTCCGTCATTTTCGGCGTCAAGCAGGTGCCCGTCGACGCGCTCATACCCGGCAAAACCTACTGCTTCTTCTCGCACACCATCAAAGCGCAGGAGTCCAACATGCCGCTGCTCGACGCGGTGCTCGAGAAGGTAATTGCTGGCTGTGCCCCGAAATGGAAATTACATGCTTTGTGCTAATAAGTAAACAACCATCCTTCGTTTAGAATATTCGGCTCATCGATTACGAGCGCATTGTGGACGAGCGCGGCGCGCGGCAGGTTGCGTTCGGTAAGTACGCTGGGGTCGCGGGCATGGTGAACATTTTGCACGGCATCGGCTTGCGCCTGCTGGCCTTGGGTCACCACACCCCATTCATGCACATCGGGCCGGCGCATAATTACCGCAACTCGTCAATGGCGCGCCAGGCCATCAGAGATTGCGGTTATGAAATTTCGCTGGGCATGATGCCAAAGTCAATTGGGCCGCTGACTGTCGTATTCACCGGCTCGGGCAATGTGTCGCAGGGGGCGCAGGAGGTGTTCCAGGAGTTGCCCATCGAATATGTGCCGCCGGAAATGCTGCGCAAGGTGGCCGAGCACGGCAGTGAGTACACTCTGTGAAGCGAACATAGCGTCGGCCGTAAGCCGTTATGACGTTCTCTCGATCGTTTCATAGGTCAGAGCAAATTGTACGGCTGCGAGGTGAGCCGCTCGGACCATCTCGAGCGGCGCGAGGGTGGTGGCTTCGATGCCAAGGAGTACGACGAGTATCCCGAACGTTACATCTCGACCTTCAACCAGAAAATCGCGCCCTACGCATCGGTGATTGTGAACTGCATCTATTGGGCGGTGGGCAGTCCGAAGCTGATCAGCATTCCCGACGCCAAGAATCTGTTGCGGCCCGCGAACACTCCCTGGCTGCCCACGAGCAAGGGTAGTCCGTCGCTGCCGCATCGCATGCTGGCCATCTGCGACATCTCCGCCGATCCGGGTGGCTCCATCGAGTTCATGAACGAGTGCACTACGATCGACACGCCGTTCTGCCTGTACGATGCCGATCGCAACAAGGACACGAAGAGCTTCAAGGGCCCTGGCGTGCTGGTGTGCTCGATTGACAACATGCCTACGCAGCTGCCGCGCGAATCGACCGACTACTTTGGCGAGTTGCTGATGCCGTTTGTCAACGACATCATTAAGAGCGATGCCAGAAAGCCATTGGAGGAAGAGAGTTTCATATACCCCATCAAATCGGTAAGTAATGCCGAAGCAAAGAGTTAAAGACGCAGCCTTGCAACGCCTGTGTGATTGTGGGTTATCGGCACTCCGCTGTCCAATCACGTTACTACAACATCCATTCATAGCTAAATGTATGTAACTCATTGAAAACACAAATCGCGAAAACACACTCGAGTATTGGCTCGAGAGCAGCACTCGAAGTAGTTTGCGTGCGGACAGCGTGTCCCACGGTCAGTGTTCAATATTCGAGCACAACTAGAATGAATTCCCACTAAAAAATTCCAGTTTCATTGAAATAGTTTCAAGGGTGTGAAATAACGCTACAAACTCGTTAATTAATTTACCTTCTCCTACACTTTGCAGGCCATCATTGCCAGCAACGGAAATCTGACGGAGAACTTCCAGTACATACAGGAGCTTCGCGATTCCAATAGGTTTGAACTTGATGCCAATCTGGCAAATATTGGCAAACGTCTAATCTCGTTATTCTTGCGATTGCAGCCAGCGTTCCCGTCACAAAATGGAGGGTCGCTGTGAGTCCGATAGAAAAGTGCTTGTGCTCGGCGCCGGCATGGTTTCTGCTCCGCTGGTGGAATGGCTTTCGCGTGAAAAGGACATCTTCATCACAGTTTGTTCGGCGGTGAAGGAGGAGGCGGATCGTTTGGCCGTGAAATACACCGGCGTGGACAGCGTCTATCTGAATGTTACCGAGGGAACTGAACACTTGCAAGAGCTCTGCGCCAAAGCGGATGTGGTGATATCCTTGCTGCCCTATAGCCTGCATGGCATGGTGGCCAAGTGCTGCGTGGACGCCAAGACTCATTTGGTTACCGCCAGCTACCTGAGCGAAGACATCGAGGCGTTGCATGACGAGGCGCGTCGCAATGGCGTCACCATTATGAACGAGGTCGGTCTGGATCCGGGCATTGATCATCTGCTGGCGCTGGAGTGCATTCACGAGGTGCAGGCGAAGGGCGGCATCATAGAATCGTTTGTTAGCTTCTGCGGAGGTCTGCCGGCGCCAGAGCACTCGGACAATGCACTGCGTTACAAGTTCTCGTGGTCACCACGCGGTGTACTGCTGAACACGCTGTCCGCGGCCAAATACCTAAGCAAGGGTCAGATTGTTGAGGTTTCAGGTGGCGGCGACCTGATGTCGAACCCGAAGAGCCTGGACTTCTTGCCCGGCTTTGCGCTGGAGGGCTTCCCCAATCGCGATTCGACCAAGTACGGGGACAGGTACGGCCTGGGCCGCGACGTGCACACGCTGCTGCGCGGCACCATACGCTACAAGGGCTTCTCGGAAAGCATACAGCCCATGCAGCTGCTGGGCTTGATCGATCCGGAACCGCACCCTATGTTGCACCCACACGGACCGGACGTGACGTGGCGTCAGCTGGTGATCAACATGTTGGGTATGTCCGACCCGAGCATTTTCTACGAGAACTTGAAGCAGCGACTGGCTGAGCGAATTGGAGACGCCGACGGGCTGGAGAGTTTAGGTCTGCTGGACGACACGCCCGTGGAGAAGCTCAATACGCCACTGGATACGTTGAGCCATTACCTGGCAAAGCGGTTGGCATTTGGTGAGTGCGCGAATGCTGCTGCTGCTTTACTTCTGTAATGTTTTCATTCGGATATCCTTTCAGAACCTAATGAGCGTGATTTGGTTATACTGAGACACGATGTGGGCATACGCTGGCCCGATGGTCGTCGCGAGGAGCGCGGCATTAACTTTGTGGTCTATGGGCAGCCGGGTGGTCACTCGGCAATGGCGGTGACTGTGGGCAAGCCCGCAGCTATTGCGGCAAAAATGATTTTGGATGGTAAACGGATCCGGCATGTGGTTAAGTTGCCTTCATTAATTAGTCTGGTACTTTTAGGTGAAATACAAGAACGGGGCGTGGTGATACCCTTCACGCCCGACATCTACCGACCCATGCTGCAGCGATTGCGCGCCGAAGGTCTCACGACAACGGAAACATCAAAGTTCATTCGATAACGTGGACGTTGAATCCAGATATGTAGCAGTAAAACCTTTTGTGTTTTCGATTAAGAATTAGGCGATTAATTTAAATGTTTAAATGTGATTTTTAACAATATTTATAATTACAATATTATAAAATAAATTTGAGATGCAGTTTGCCAAATCAGACTTTGCCATTGACAATGTCAAGTTTTAGTTTGTGCTTGATTTTTAGACGATTTTTTAGGCAACACTTTGCCGGTTTGCCAAAGAGGCAACTACTGAACAAGTGGGTGAACAGTTTGCTGTTGTCGTTAGTCAATACGGTATCTTTCTATTGAAGTTTTTCCTTCTCCTCCGGTGTGCTTACCTCATGATGCTTCGGAACTTTGCTCAATAAATTTCTCTCGAGTCTGCTTGCAAGGCCGCGCCATAAATCCTCTTGGTATTAAATTTGCACACATTTCCTTGAATGTGTTTGTGCATTTTCTGCTGGTGAACTTCGTTGTAATGAGTTTGCTGCTTTAAGGCGCTCCTAGTTTCGAGAAACTACCCTGTAGGAATGGTAGTCTCGGACTGGTCTATGTGTAGTTTTTCAACTGGTCGCTTGACAGTCACATATGACCTCAGAACCGACTCGTTTCCTTGGAGCAAACTCATCCTTTTAATATGGCGGTGTCCTAGGCGACGGTCAATTGTCCCCTTCTGCACCCATTTGCAACTAATCCAAGGTTAGTCCGAAGCAACCAGTTTTCAAACCAGTTGCAAAGCGACTAGTTTGCAAACTAGTTTTTTTTCTGGATTCGTTTTCTAACCACTCGATTTTTATGGGGAATATTAAACAATGCATTTTTTAAATAATTATTTTATGTTAAAAATATTTAAAAATAAAAACAAAAAATCATCGCGAATAAAAAACCGGAACTGTTTGGGGAACTTCGCCTGCAATTAATAAATAAATTAATAAATAATTGTGTTGAATAATTTCATAAATAAATAAATAAATGTATTAATACAAACCTTTAAGCTGTCGCTGCAATTCGTTGCTTTGCGCAACCACGCAAAATTCTAACTGAAATCATTCAAGACAAAACTTGCAAATCGAGCAAACTTCGTGTCATAGAAACAGAAAGTTCGAAAAATGCAAACATTTCTACGTTGTTGTTGTAGCAAAACAATCCCAAGATCAGCCTTAACAAGTATATTTTTGCTTCTCTTCTTCTTCTGAATTTTGGGAACCAGTTGTCTCAGGTCCGACAGGGTAGTTGCGAGTTGGTAGTTGTGGCTCTATTTAAAGCGAAATAATATCAAATATTTTAATAAGTTTGCACGATTCTTGCAGAATAGTGCTTTACATTAGTGCAGAAAATATTTTCGAAACTTATTTTTAAAATTATTATTTTTGTTTTTATTTTTTAAAAGCATCGCTTTGTCAGTTGTAGAGCGCCACGCATTCTTGGAGACTAACAAGCAACTAGCCGAAAAATATTTCGGGGGTTTCAAAAAGTAATTATTTCATATTTTTAAAATGCCTTTTAATTTGTATGTAGTTTTAAAATCGATCCTAATATTTCTGGGGGTTCAACCCCCCTGAATCCGCCACTGCTAACTAGCATCAAATTGCATTGTTTCGGCGCACACACCAGATGCTTTGAGGCCAAGTGCCCTGCATCCCATTTGCTTACACTCTGCAAGCATGCGTCGTCCTTGGATCGAGTCGACTGCACACCGTTCTCAAGTTTTTTGTTCAATTTTCACACTTTACCGTTGCACATCTCGGCACTTCGTTGCAAAGTGTTAGCAGAAAAATTGCCACTAACACTTTGGCGCGTTGCTTTGATTTAATGCGGCAACGTTATGCTCCGCCACTGCTCCGGCGAGTCGTTGGCGAGTCTGCGCGGACGTACAAAAAGTGATAAATGATTTTTAACGAGGTGTCTGGGTTGCACGCACCCAACGGACGCCGAGGCGTGTGCGAGCATTTTCGCAATTCTGCCACCGATAGAACAATGCACCGAATAAATGGTGCTGGAGTCAACCAGATGTGGGGTGGAAGGGGGCAGGAATGGTAAATGGCGGTAACGTGTGTGTGTTTGAATAATTTGTGGTCGAAGGAACATTGAGAAAATCCTGTAACCTTGTAAATGCTTAATTAACGTTGGCAGGCCTACTTTCCGTACTATTTGGTTATGCCTTAAAATTAGTTAGCAGCTAAAATTCATACTGCGGTCATATTCGCGTAGGGTGTCGAAATTGCCATTTATTAAATTTCAGCAGCACACAATGAGATAATTCCTCTTCAGCTGGCTGCAAAGTGATTTACACTCTGCACATATGGTTGGTACATAGATGCTTCTCAGAGTGCGGGCTTATTGAAAGCAACTGTTGTTTCAAAATAAAAGCAAGCAGAGTATTTTGTTTGTATGCACCAGTTCAGAGTTGGGGAGTTTAGTTGTGCACATACAATTTTCTGTGGCCACGTGAAGCTTAAAAAATTAGTTAGGTTCATATCACGTCACAAAAACATAGTTTGAAGACGTTCAGTTTGTGTAGCTGGGCAGCTAATTTTTTATCAGTGTGGCACTTAAGGATTTATTGCCACAAATTACAGTGACATGCACAGGGTATGAATTGAATTAAGTGGCCCCACTAAAAATAGTCTACAGTGGTGGCTAACTGTTCGGACGCATGTGCTCAGTAACGTTCAGAAATGTTTAAAAAGTGCGTATTTTTGAAAATTCGACTATTAATGTTTCACGAACCAATTAAAATGCGATCAATTGCAATCAGCGTTAGCACAGTGCGAGCAAGTTGTGACAAAACAATGTGAAACGTAGATGGGACACTTGCGTCAGAAGATCACAACAGTCCGAGAGCCCGAAAGCTCGTCTGTAATGTGAATGACAACTCGGCCGGACAGCTCGTCGAGTAAGGCGCTGCCGTCATTGTTATTGCTTTGAGCGGAGATGGCGATAACCCCGTTGCGGTACCGGTTACACGTACGCAAATGCCAGCAACAGCAACAACGAAAGCGACATTTTTAACTCATTGATAAGACGCAACGCAAAATCGTTGCAAAAACAATAACATCGCGCGGAGAGACAACACAACGTGTGCGTTTCGAAGATGTTGGTGATATTTGTGAAAAGGCAACAACAACATGGCATAATAATCGCAGACAACTCATATTGCAGGCAAAGTAAATGTTTTCAAAACCGAAATACGACAAAGTGAAGTGAAACTAAACGCACACACACACACACACACACACACGCACACACCACTCATCTATATAGAAATGGGAGGCGAACCCATACAAAATAATAATATTAGGCGTAATAATAATATTGCAACAAAAACAACACTCAGCCATAATAAATTGAACAGCGAAATAGTGTAGAAACGGAATCGAATTGAAACTGAAAACACAAACACAAAAACAAAAACAATAACAAACGCACGGTAAATAAATGCAGACGTTAAAAACATTGGCCCTGCACGCGGTGCGGTGCCGCTCGGCATGGCGCTGCCTGTACGCCAGTGTGTGTGTATGTTTGTGAGTGCGTGTGTGTGTGTGTGTGTGTGCGGATGGGGCTGGCAGGAATCGAATCAATCGTCGTGGTGCTGGGCTAGTCAGTCGTGTTGTTGCTGTCGTCGTCGTTGCTGTCGCACTTGCCCCGACTTCAGTCCGACTTTAGTCTTGAGAATCGACGCGAGCCGTGGATGTCGGCTGCAGCACTCGCACCTTCCGAACACCGAATACCGTTCCACCGGCCGCCGCACATCGCACCGCATTTGCACCGCATCGCACCGCGCCCGCAACTCGAATTCACGTTCAGCCAGCAGTGACTGCGTGTCTGTCGGCCGGACTGACAGCCACTGTAGGCGTCACCCCCGCACGGCAATCGCTGTCGGCCGCCCAATTGTGCTGTGCTTAATTTAATTAGTGTAATTAAAGTGAAACTATTGCAAAAACCCCGTTCGGCTGCACTCCTCGAATCATTCTTTTGCACGTAAGCGAAATCGCGCAGAGAAACGAAGAGCCGAGTTGTGAAAAATTGTGAACATTGCACAAAACGTCAGACTCGCTCCGACTGTCGTCGTCCGCCCATTGTTGCGTCTGGAGCATTGCGCGTTGTGTGTTGTGGTTGTTGTTGTTGTTTTTGGTGTATTGTTGGTGGTGGCTGAGTACAGTGGTGGCGCACGATTGTGAAAGGACGAAAAATGAGTTGGGCTTGCACTCAGCTTGTTAGGGATTTAGAAGAAGGCACACAGAGCTGCATTGATGCACTCCGGCGGAGTGGATTTCCGGGGGTTGAAATGACATACACTTGAAATATTTCCAGTGTTGCTGGCGAGAAAAATTTGTCCGGTTTGAAGTAATGCTACTACTTGAGGCACCGACACGATGAGTTTACTGACTTTTTAGAGGTTAGTGTCTGTGCGGGCTTCAGTGCCGATCTAACAGTGGGCCAATGCTGCCATGTCTCATAGTGCAGGTCAAGTTCTGGCTACCGGGTACAAATTAAAAAAAACGTAGCTTTCGAAAATTGTAAAACGCCATTAATAAGATTGGAGCAAGTTGAAGCACCGAGATAGCAATGAATGAAAGAGTGGAGCAGATAGCAAGCAAATTGTTGTTTTTGTTTTTTGTATAACGCTGACGCGAACGACAATGGGATGTCCACCATTATGATTGTTGTTACTATTGTTGTCAAAGTGGGCCTAAAGTTGAAGTTGTAGAGTGTGATGTTGACAACTACGACTCGTTGAGTGGAGACCAGCAAGAACAATAACAAAGAAGTTGAAGGAATGTGTAGGATGTTGATGAAAGAAAAACAAAGAGAAATGGTCAGAATGAAAGAAGAAAAATAACAGAAAAGTAACAAGTGTAGAGAAATGTTAGAAGGTATGAGGTAGACAAAAAGAGTAAAAAGAGGACGAATATGGCGTGACAATGCAACAGGAGAGAAACTTATAAGATAGGGGAATAGAAAAGAAGAAAGTAGGAAGAGCAAGGACAAAACAATGAAAGGGGAAAAACGGTCCTCAGCTAAGCACAAGTAAACTTGTACTCAAGTCAGTGGTTTTACTTCATCAAGCAAAGACTTGACAGCACGTTTTGGGACGACCATGAGGTGGCATGATTTTGTGAAACGTTACCACTGTGCGCGGCCAGCAACCCCCATTCGACTGTGCCAGTACTTAGCGAGTGAACTCAGAGAGCCGCCGTGAGACTTGCCACAAATAAGAATAAAAATGATGTTATGGAGTGCGAGCAGAAACACGTGGTGTCTGGAACGGCGGACTCGTTTTTGCACTTGTGTTGTTGTTGCCTCCATGGCATGACATTGGCGAAAAATCCAGATACAAATCGGAAATGCCGGTTAGTGCGAAAAATGCTCTCCGTCGTCGGTGGGTTAAAAATAAACACGCGAATCTCCGACCAACACACGCACGTGGAGATAACGGTGGTGCCGAGATAAGCAAGTGTGTAGCCGTGGACTATGCGACGGCAATAACGTGGCCGAAAGCAATGCTGAGGCTCGAGTAGCGAAAATAAGCTTCAAACACCTTATTACGACTGCTTTAACGCAATTAAAGTATTTAAGTACTGCAAGTGTCTTATTTGCCGCAGACTTGAGTGTGTTGCGCCCACCGTCCACGCCGCTCGAGCCGTCCACCACTTTATGCCGCTGCCATTTGACGCATTATGCTGCCAGTGTGTGCCACTGACATGTTGTCAAATTAAATTTTCACATTGCAACAACAACAACAGCAACACTATTGAATGCAATTACCCAGAATGCGCCCTTTTTGAAAAACAAGCAGCGAAGGGAGAAAAATCTGTTCACTTCGTGAAAAAATAAATAACTCCACAATAGCAACAACAGTTAATTAGTTGGCGACTGTTAAAATTATTGACAAGTAAACTCGGAAAAGTTGCATACTTCAAGCGGAGTGAAATACGTATTCGAATGGGCGGGGGAGCAAAATGATTCCTCATCGCATTTCTGAATTTAATTTAATTTCAGTCTCTTAGGGAGTTGAGCTCCTAAAGTAAAACCCATCGGGACAATAAGTCGGCTGCGAACAGACGCCTGTGACCCAGGAGTCCTTTGAGAATTCCGTTGCGACGGAGTGGCTGTGTGGGGCGTTCGCGCATGCCGCCGACGTCGTTGGCAACAGTCAACAGTCAACTAGCAACTAGCGAAACCCTCAACAAGCCGCAAGGCCGACCACGTGCCGTGTCACTGCGTTCCCCTCGACCACTGCGCGCTGTCAATAATGTTGGGCATTAAATATTTAACGGAGGCCCATTTGAAGGGCTTCGAGCGCTATAAGGTAAGCGGCGTTTTTCTCTCTTATTTGTTATATTTTGTACGTGATTTTCGTGGTTCGCGGTCGGTCATTCGATTACCTGCCGAATGAACCAGTTGTGGTGCGTTTGTTGTTGTCTTAGAAATTAGGATCTGTTGAAAAGTGGCCGCGATAATGGGACACGTTAGACACTGGGCCGGGCAGGGACATCGCCAGTGCAGAGCTTACAAACTTTGCGGCAGCTGTCTGGATTGCGCCACATCTATTGATGTGTGGGCATTGCGTAAGTGGCTAAATGCAATAATTACGAAATGCATTTATTTTTGTTATTGAAAAGCGCACTTTTCGTGGGTGACGGGCAATCAATAATGGCGCGAATTTTCGAATATCTCAGATGTTTGCTGTACTCGTACATTGCACTGGAAGGTCAAGGCTATTCTTATTTCTATACTTTATTGCTGATGACGTATATAACATACATATGTATATATAGACAGGTGTAAGGGGCGACTTCGCAGTCACCGAAGTAGCACAATGAAAACGCCAAATGAAAATCAAACGAATTAATTAAAACTGAAAGTGCGAGGTGTAAAAACAGAAAGCAGAACGCAACGACTCGCATTGCAGCGCATAATCACGCCACTTGAGCAGCTGTTGCACCGAAACGGTTGCTGCAACTTGAGCTCGGCGCCCAACACCGAAGCCTATTCGCTAAAACACTGCACACAACAACAATGAATGAAGTGTGCTTAAATAATCTAATGGTATCAAAAAGTGGAAATAAAAAGCGACAAGTACGCAACGATTGTGTAGTTACAGCAAAACAAGGGCAACAACAGCAACAACGAAAGCGCGCGCAGTTGATAATTTTCACATCGAAAGCGTCAACAACAAAAGCAACAGCAACACAAGTTCGCTGTCGGCTTCAACAGTTTTCAATTGCCGCCGCCACACACTCGAGCTGGGCGAGTGATAACGGCCGGCGTGCTGTGCGCGCTTTGCTGCTCATCCGTTGATCCCCTGTGCGCTAATCTGCCCACTTGCAAATGTCATTGACCACATGTGGGTCTATGTTGAAAAAATGAAAAAGTAAAAAGTGCGAGCAGCGCTGCTTTGGCCATTAACTAATTTCAATTTTAATTGAGATCGCGTTTCGCCGTAGTATATTTTTCATCTCTGCTGTTGCTGTGAAATAAATTAAGTTTTTTAAACATCGCCACTCGTTGCGCGGTGTGCTGTGAGCGCCGTTCAATTGATAAGCATTGTTTTCGATTTTCTATTTATGCTGGTTGGCACTTGAACGGAGTAATGATTTCATTTCTTCGGAACTATATCAACAAACAAACAAACAAACAGTTTTGTGCTATTGAATCAAGTGTACAAACACGGATATGAGCTTATTTGAAAGCAGAGGGGAAAAGTATTGAAAATTAAAATTATACAAAGTCACCGCTTCATGGTGCGCCTAGTCTATTGTTTCATTTGATAAAATATTCCGACGAAGAAATAATCGCAATAAAAGCAGTTCTTAAAGTTTCGCATTTTCCGCTCGTTAATTTATTAACGATTAAAACAATTAATTCAGTCCTACGAAAAACGAGACGAACTCAGAAGTAGCATATTCTGATGGTGCAATCTGTTGCTGGATACATTTGAAAGGCCCATCCTTCACTGACATGATGTCAAAATTTTATGACATTTGGTTCATCACAACCCAAGTTTTGGCTCCAAATATGGCAGTCTGTTTATAGCATCGGCCGGAAAACGAGGAAAACGAATATTTAGTTTTGTTGTAAATTTGGTAAAACTTTTACCGAAATATAAAATTTCATGAAAGAAGTACATGAGTGCTTTAAGCGGTTCCAGTACGGTTGTGAAGACATAAAGGGCGACGAACATTCAGGTCCTTCCAATACCCTGATTACTCAAAGTAACATCGAAAAAATGTGTGAATTCAGCAACAATGAGCCGAAATCGTCATTGCGATACATGGACATAGAATTGAATATGTCCAAAAATCAATTAAAATCATCGCATTTTGACTGACTATCTACATCTGAGGATTATGTCTCATCGATCCAACCGATGTTTTGGTCAAAAATTCAATTTTTACCATCAACCACTCGTCCTACTCACTTGACTTGGCTCCGTATGACTTCTACTTTTTTGTTCGGTAAAATGCATTTGTCAATGAAAGGACAACCTGAAAAACGTTTAGAACGATGTTCCGAGGTTGTTCTCATTAAAATGAATGAATTTTGCAAAAAAAAAGATTTTTGTTTTTTGTTTTAGCTGTCTCGAATTCCGTTGGACAGACCTGTATATCGATTGGTACTGGAAAATGTATATTGTTTCTGTCAATGTTGTAATGTCGAAAAATTGCATGGAAAACGAATTTGTTTGTAAATGGAAATTTCCGCGGGAAAATGTGACTGCAATCAAAACTAACGGCTTTCATTTTAAATTCAATTTGAAAAGTGGCTGCCATTCCGAGCCAATAATCAGCGAACAATGTGCCAGCTAAAGAAAGGTTTGTCAGCAATTATCAGAAATCAATAAGTTGTGCAATTTCCGCAGGCCGAACAATCGACCGACCGATTGGCCGACTGACCGACCAGCACAACATGGTTGGGAATTGGCTGCTCCCGCACACATTTTAAATTCCTCGACACACAGCTGCTTTCGCGGCGCTTTATGCGGTGGCCGTTCCTGTTTTGAATGCTGAAAAGCCACAAAAAATGGAATTTTAAAAAACACAGCATCAATTATTTTACAACAAAATTTCAGTGGATTTTCTCGGACTCGTGTTTCACATTTGCAATAAACGCCCCAAAACTGTGTGCGCGCTCCACATTTGTGGACAGCGGGAAGCGAAGCCTAATGCAGTGTCGGCATTGTGTCAGTTTAAATAAATCAGCGACTGTTTGCCGTTGACTGTTGGCGAGATAGCCAATAGTATTTAATTGCGTAATTAAACGCTGTTGTTGTAATAGTAAAATATAACCACAGCTGCAACTGCGATTCCCATGTCGATTTATTCACTTATTAGGCGCACGAAAATAGTTAATGTCGACTGGAAGAAAAGTGCGAAACGGGGGTGGGCAGTGTGAGCAGACGACGAGACAATACAGCTGACATAAAAAATGTTTGATAAGACTCCAGCAAGCGTTCTATTATATTTCTAGGCTGTGAATGTGTCCACGGTTTTGGTTTTTAGTGGCTTTCTGCTCAACTATTGGGAATATTCGATACATTTTTTGGAAACCGGAGAGTTATAGTTCAGGTCTCCAGCGTTTTTAATTTAGGAGATATACGCATTTGAACGATTTGAAACGGCCCTACTCTTTGAGAGATATTCTGCAACAAAATCTTTGTCACTTTTGAAAAAATTTCTTAGATATTTCCTTCTTAATTGTTGCATGAAATAAGGAACAGTAAGAAAATTAGTACTATTCATAATGAAATGCTTAAAACTATCCAAATGCGATACAAGAGCAACTCGGCAGTTCCAGCAATGTCTTGGGCTCTTAGGCTATGTTGTCCAAACTAATTACTTCCTTTGTAGAAATTCGCTTCTCATTACAAGCTCATGCCGATCCATCTCGTAATAAGTAATAAGCATTGTATGAGAACACAGCAAATTTTAATGAGACCGAGTTAGCATTTTTTTGGATGACTGCCAAAAATGTGGCGGAAAATTGTTAGCCAAGTACTAAAATATTTGTTGTAAATCATGGCGGGCGGTGCATGGAGAATTGCAAAGAATGAGTGAATATTTTATTGCATTGTTGTGGTGCATTTATTATTTCGGCTTCGCCATTTATCAGAGCAACTCATGTTTGCCGTTGCCTAATTGTGCCTCAAATTATTTACCTTTGCAGTACAACAGCATCGACACCAGCTATCTCAGCGTCTATGTGATGCACCCATTCTGGAATTGGTGTGTTCAGGTGAGTTGAAGCCAATTTCAATATTCCGCTGCCCGCAACATTCCGAGCCCAACTCCTGTTTTTTCGTGTTGCAGTTCCTGCCCAAATGGCTGGCGCCGAATCTCATCACATTCACCGGCTTCCTGCTGACCGTGGCCAATTTCATTTTAATTGCATATTACGACTGGGACTTTACGGCGGCGAATAACTACGAGAATAGAGTGCCCGGCTGGGTCTGGTCGGTGGCGGCCATTAATATTTTGCTCTACTACAATTTGGGTGAGTTGCGAGCAGTTGTGCAGTCGAGCCGGCACGTGTGGGCGCTGCGCGTCGAAAAGCGTCGCAAATTAAACTTTCTCATATTTTCATGCTGTTGCGCAAAACTTTTTGCCATCTGCCGCACACCAACAACAACTACCTAACGCCACACGAACGCCGACACCAGATGGCATGGACGGCAAGCAGGCGCGCCGCACCGGCACCAGCGGCCCCCTTGGCGAGCTCTTCGACCACGGCCTGGACTCGTACTCGGCGGTGCTGATACCCATCTACATGTTCTCGCTGTTCGGCACCGACGACCTGCCGCCGATTCGTATGTTTTTTGTGATTTGGAACGTGTTCCTCAATTTCTACTTGACTCATGTGGAAAAGTACAACACCGGCGTGATGTTCCTGCCCTGGGGCTACGACTTCACCATGTGGGTAAGTGCGATGATGCTCTGTGCTGTGGGACTTTCCGGTTGCACTTTGCCAGTGGCGGAAATGTAATTGTGGCGCTCAAAAATGCAATGAAATACCGTTAGAGATTTCATTGTCGCGTCGCCGGTGCGGGCCAACGATGATGGAGTTGCACACAGCAGCGAATGGAATGGAAAATGCTGCAGCGCAAACTGCCGGAAATCGCACAATGATTACATGCATTTTTTAGCTGACTGCGAACGTACCAAAGCCAACAGGACTTTGCTAACTGCGCTTTAATAAAACCGGCAAATGCGCTGTGCTCGCTGGCTGTGGTTGGCCGTATTGAAATGGAGTCCGTGTGTGTCGGGTGCCGCCAAGCCATGGCTGACGGGCTGATGGGCGTTGATTGATACATCAGCGCTGCTATACGCGTAACTTTTATAGCTGGCACAGCTTAGTGGCACTTGTCAGTTGGCTGGAAGTTCTTCTGAGTAACTGAGGAGGCAGTGACAAGCAGATCTGCATTCGGTGATATGTGAATTCGCCGAAGGCATTACTACTCATTACTGTCTCTCAAAAGGGAATTTAAAAACGTGCTTCAGCGCTTGTTAAGTTCGTATGACGAGCACATTCCGCTCATCGCCTCACATATACATTTGATGATCCTTAATGCAATGATGTCTTTAAGTCTTAATATTTCGTCCTTTTGTTTGTTTGTTCGCAGGGCGTCAGCTTCACATTATTCCTGACCACACTGCTGGGTCCGAGCATTTGGCGCGCCCGCACACTTTTCAATCTGTCCATGGCGAATATTTTCGAAATCACACTGATTGGCTCCGGCATGGTCACCAGTCATCCCATCATACTAAAAAATATTTATTTGTAAGTCAAATTTCAGGTGACTCTTCGCCTCTCTCGCCTTGTTGCGACTTTTAAAAATTCCCTCTCTCTTTGTTGATTTCTCCCCACAGATCATACAAAAACAAAACAGGTAAAATGCGTCCGTTTATGGAAGCCGCGCGGCCGCTCTTCCCCTTTTTGTGGCTGTTCGTCATCACGCTGGTCTGGGTGCTGTACTCGCGCAACGGCATCGTTAATCTGGAGCCGCGCATATTGTTTGTGCTCTTCGGAACGTTATTCTCAAATATTGCGGTATGTGATGGCGCACGGGTGAGGGGGAGGAGGAATGGGAAGTGGCTTGCACTGGTCAACACACAGTTTCGACCAGGGGCGGATTCAGACAAAATATTTCGGGGGGAGTTTCAAAAAGTAATTCTTTAATATTCATAAAATGCCTTTTGATTTGTATTCAGTTTTAAAGTCGATCCTAATATTTCGGGTGGCTTAAACCCCCAAAACACCCCCTGAAACCGCAACTGGTTTCGACGATGTTAGCTTAACATGAGAAAATATGATGTGCTGACATACGCAAACGATTAATTTTTTCAAGTATGAAGGCTGCAGACGCTTGAATGAATGGATAATTGACGCACCAATCGGCACAGTGGGACATACAGATCATATATTGAGGAAATGAAGAATAGCCACTGCTCTCGTTTGCTCAAATATTTGCATATCATTCATGATCTGCTCTGTTATTGGCATTGCAGAGTCGCCTGATTGTGGCACAGATGTCGGACACACGTTGCGACGCCTTCAACATACTCATGTGGCCGCTGCTGGCAACTGTCTGCGCGTCCTGCTTTCCCTGGTACGAGGCGTGCATTGGCGCCGAAATTGGCGCTGACACCGAGCGCTGGATTGTGCAGGCGTTGACGATATTCGTAACCATTGCGCACTTGCACTACGGCCAGGGTGTGGTAAGTATATGAGAAGAGGTGAAGGCGAAGCACTTTCAAACAATTACTGCTGTCACACGGCTCGCTAACATTGGTTTCCCCTTGTCCCGCGTAGGTGCGTGAGATGTGCGACCACTTCCGCATTCGCTGCTTCAAAGTAAGAGACACTGCCTGCACTCACCCACCCACCAGCTCACCCCCACTACTAGCGCCATCATCATCCGAAGCATTGTCGGGCGAACACTCACACACACATTTAGCGCGTTCGCTCAATAACCGACTAAGCAGTAGCAAAAACGGGCAGCCGCAGAATAAGCTGCAATAGCTGACAGTATTAACGAGAGGCTAACTCCTAAATGTAGACTACCACAGATTGGGCCACAACTAACAACTAATGCAGCCACAACACACACACTAACATTTCACAACACCGAAAACTAACTGTTGAATTAATTGTAGTGCAGTTTGGCTGATTTCGTAACTGTTTTTGTTTGTTGTTTTTAACTATTTGACAATGTCCTACAACGATGATCTAATATAGGGAATTGTGATGTTGATTTGGAATTTAAATGTAATGCAGTGATTTTTGTCGCAGTTTGCTTTATTATTTAGTTTTAAGTGCACATAAAATGGCGATACACATACACACACACACACATACGCCTGCTCAGATAATGCAGTATCTGTAAATGAAACTAAGCCAAATAAATGGCGTTGCGTGCCAGGACGCAGCAGAGCTGTCGCTGCGTGTGGGTCACTGCGGCGCAGCCATCAAACGACTGAGAAGGGAAATTAATTTTCCGAATGTGCAAATGTGCACCGGTGATTTATTAAATATTTCATCGGCATTATTAATGAGTGAGCATTGGTCGCGCGCATGTAAATAGTGTAGAAAGCGGAAGGAGGGACAGTCACACGTAGGACAGATGTGGGCACGTGGGTCTGGCTCTCGAAGTTGGTGAGTCGGACGGTTGCAGAAAATGTGCTGGCTGTGTATCTGTGTTTGTCCACCGCATGGGCTGCAACAATTATTCATTGTCGGCACTTTATTGTGTTTAGTTGGTAATTTAATCACACACGAACAGTTTTTCAACTTGCCGAACGTGCCAAAGACTCGGAAGTAAACAGAGTTTAGCAAATTAATTTTTTTAATTTAGTGATAATGTAAGATGAGAAGCTTCTGCTGTATTTCACTCGCGTCCATTACTAAACACAATATCCTACTTGTGGTTTTATAAGTAAACAATTGCTGCATGTTTGTGTAGTTAAATTATAATTGAGGATTGCCAGAGTCAAAATTATGCATTAAAATATTTGAAATGCACTCAAGTGTGGTCACACAACAGTTAAGCTTTCAATTAAAAACTCGAAATGAATGAAACAAAAATCGGCAAGGAACGTAAAATGTTGAACTGACCTTAGTCAAGTAAAATTAATTTTCTACCATTCTTGCGCTCTACATTTGGTAAGATTTATCCCGAACTAATTGGGCAGTTGACAAGGTTTCCTATTGGTCACATAAATATGTCGCGCTGTCATAAAAATGTGCTAACTTCAAAATAATGTCGTTGATTTGCTATGTAATTTGTTGCTAGCGTTGGTACTGAAATGATTTATGAAACCTTGTCAACTTCCTAATATATATCAATGCCTGCAATAACTAATAAAATTATATTATTGAATTTAAAAACGAAATACTTAAAACTAATATATTTCTACAAACAAATAACCAGTAAATTACTAATCAATTGGCAAGTAGCTCAGTCAACCTTCCAGTTTCCGTATGTATCCTCTTTGCATGTCTGCATGCTCAATGGGCGTTTTAATGTTTATACTATCTTCGGCCTATTAATTTTCTACTCTTTCTATACTTCTTCCACACCTTGCTCCACTCTTGCCACAACTATCCTCCCTCAACACACACACACATAAACACGCTCGCGCGCCCACGCACGCACATCTGCCACAAATCCTTTAGATCGCCAAACCGCTGCCAGCGCCGGAACAGGAACTAACGCGAAACTCCGCCGTTTAGGCAGCGTCCAAGCGACAACAACAACAGCAGAAGTAAGAACAACAGCAATTTGCAAGTGCCAACTGCCTTCAAACAGACACACACACACACACCCATCCCGAAAGCCACCGACATTTCCGAATGCAGCCGCATTTCCCTATTTATGTATCTTTTTAGCGACTAAACGTAAGAAACTGAATAAAACTAGCCATAAATTAGCGCATAAGGTTTCTTTTTAATTGTAATTAAATATGTAAATTTGGAATTGAATGTAATAAAAGAACTTAATCCAGGATGAGCAGAGTCGTTTTTAGTTCTCAAGTTTCCTCAAGATGCGGTGGCCACATAGAAAGCGATTTTATGATGTGCCACGCCTAGCAATTCGATATTTAGCTTTCTAAATAGAGCATTCGATGGATGTGGTGGCTTGTGGCCAGGCACCTGTCAGTTCACCTAAATAAGTTCAGGTTGAGAGCGATAGCACCGCCTGACTCGTACTCATCTGACGTACCAGTCCACAAGTTCACCACTGGGTGCCTCAGAAACCCTCATCAGAGGTCAGGGTCAGACATCAGCGTCTTAGGCAATCAGGCGCTCAATGAGCTGCAGTGTTCTCAGCTGATGCGAATACCACAGTTGGCATCGATATCGGTGAGTGGGTTCAGTTGAAAGCCGATCGGACAGCTGCCACAGAAGAAGAAGCTAACCAGCAACAAGTAAGTAAACCCTTTCGATTGCTGCAGCGGTCTTCCTCACCGCGCTTCCGGGTACAATGCCCGCGACCTCGAGCCGCACTTGCATCCAGAGCGTTAAAAGTGATCCTTCAAAGAGTGTAGACAAGGTCGGAACACTTCTTCTCACCTTGACGACGCTTGCGTTACTCACCACAATGAGATACAGTCCACTTGTGGCTCTCGCCATCTGAGATAGTTGGCCAGCGTGTAGAGTCGAGCGCATTGGTCTGGAACGCACGCAGCTCAAGCACATCGTCGATGTTATTTAAAGTTTCAAAGATCTGGAGAAACTATTTACTCCCTGGAAACTGCACTTTACTGCCGCAGCAGCGAACTGAGACTGCGATGTACTGAGTGCGCAGATGAGGCTCGGCGCTGGTCAGTGGACAAGCGGTTTTTCTGAAAAAGACGCTCAACCGTGTGGCGGTGTCGTTTATTCAATGCGATTCTCTGAGCGGTTTCCAAGCCAAACACATTTCTAGTCTTGTTTGTATGAGCTACGAGTCAGTTTAGAAGCCGACAACTCCGAACCTAAAGTTCACTTTATTTCGTGCCGAAAGGAACTGCACAATAAGCTCATTCGTCATAAGGCCAGTCGGTCCGTTGTGCAGTGGGAAATGTGCGCAGCCAGTAGCAGGTGTCGGTGACCTTGAAGCCCAGCTTGTCGAACATGCCGCTCGAGGCGCGATTGTCGCGGTTCACCAACGCCATCACATCGTGACCCTGCTGAGCGATGCGGCGGGCGGTGGCCCGCGCCACCAGGCTGCCAAGCCCCCTCCGTTTGTGCGATTCCTTGACCTGCAACGCGCCCAAGAAGCCGCCCTGCAAACTGAAAGCTGCGCGTCAAATATCTGAGCTCGTCGAAGGCATTTGTGGGTGTTGGCCAATTACCGCAAGCACCAAGCGACCAGTTCATTGCTGTCGGTGGCATAAACGCCCATGTTGGCATTCCAGGCAATCAGCCGCTTGATGAGAAAGAGCGAGCCGCGGTGGCGATTGGGCCAAAGCGAGTCGATGGTCTCGGCATCAGCGTCGACGGAAAGTGGGCGCACCTGATAGCCGTCCGGGCAGCTGCGGCGTAGAAAGAGAAGAGAAGCAAGTAGCGAATGCATCTTTCTGCGTCGCGTCCTGACGAACCCACCTGACTTCCAGTTGCAAGGCCTCGGCACAGGGCATATAGTACATCGGCGTTTGACTGTCGTGCTCCACCTGCAGCTGCTTCGTCTGCACCACCTGCAGCACGGCCGGTCGATTCCGCTCGGCGAAGGAGCTCACCTTGAAGCCAGGCCACGTCCAATCCAGCAGCGCCACGGCTTCGGATAGGCGTGCAGCGGACTCGCTGGTGTTCTGTAGCGAATTCACAAAGAGCTGGTAGCGATCCTGCGGACGGTACGAAACGGTGTGTTCGTGAGAAAGTGGAAGAAATCAGAATTTAAATGGTAAACTAGTGAAGTGAGCGCTCACTCATCACTTTTCCCCTCTCCGTTTCTCTTTCGAAACACCAAAATCGAAACCAAATTACAGTTCGGCTGCTGACAAATACCATCAATAATTGAAAACGCAAACACCCACACACAGACAGACAGACGTATGACGGCTAAACACACAGAACTGCGTGTCACACACTCACCACAACTAGAAAGAGTCCATCGCTATGCCAATCGTTGTCGAGCGTGAAAATGTGCAAATTTTTCATCTGCACGGTCGAGTGCAGCTGCTGCCGCTCCAGCCAGCCGATGAAATTGTCGAGGCAATAGTAACCCACGCAGTGGCGCGGCCAATCGCGGCGGTATAAATCACGCAATTGCCGCAACTCGGTGACTTCGGTGATGGCCGTGAGGCGACAGTTGGCGCCGGTTGATGGCATGGCACTGCTTTGAACCCGTTCTCCAGATTGGGTGGGTGTGGGTGGCTGTGACAGGTAAAATCAGGAAAAAGCGTTAGTCGCGGTCGCGTAAAAAACGAATAGACGGAATGAGAACAAATCAAATCGAAAAGCAATTAAGATGTGCCGGTTTGAGTTCCAAAGCCAAATGTTGGCAATTTCGCTGGCCAGCTGCAGCGATGCTCAAGGGTCGGGACGTGTGAGGCCACGGCCAGAAATTGAGTTTGGCTTTGCGTGTTTCGCCGTTTTGTTGCAACTGTGCCGCGGGAATGGGCTTCGCTACTGACACCAATGCCCGACACTCACTTTTGGGTGTTTAGTTTTCTGCCTTAAAGCAGCAGCGGATTGCAGCAAAAAATCTTAAACATGGCATTGTTTTTGATAGCATTGTTTTTGATAGCATTGTTTTTGTTTATTAGGTGACGGCTCTTGGACTGTTGCTCAAAATAAGTGTTTCGCTCTCTCTCTTCGCAATTAGCTCGAATTTTTTGTACTCACATTTGGCGCAAAATCCAAAACAAACGACTTGGACGTGTAAGAAATTAGTAATGCACGATCACAGCGGCGACGAGCGGCACAGCACGAGACCAAAGCGAGACTGAGCGCCCACTCGAAGTTTGCTTCAATGTGCTGCGGTGGACTGGAAAGCTTTTTATTGGCGTTGAGTAAGTTCTCGCTAATCGGTCGGCGGTATCGTGAAGCAGATACACTTAAATTTTGATAGCGAGATATCGCTTTCATTCTGGTTCGCTGTCATTGTGCGCTTAATTATTTTATGCCGGTCTACTAAATTGAAGGAACGGATGATGAAATTCAGGTTTTGATAAATGAGCAACAAGTCTCCGTCACTGCATGCTCAGTAGAATGATTTCAAAATACCAGCACGTCTGAAATCACATTCCGCTCTCTCGTAAGTAACTGACTTTGTTTATTATTTCGACTCTAAGTCGAATCCAAAGCGCGTTGGAGCTCGTGATCGAGTAGATGCGATTCGAGTGGCAGTAGAAACCTCGTTTCTAGCAAACAAATGTACAAATAATTCGTGCAACAAGAAGAGTTGCTAATAATAATCATATCAGCGAAATAATCAGGAAATATTTGCCAATAATCACGTAAACAGGTTTCTTTTGCCACCTTCCCAGCGCATCCCTCTGCGCTGTTTCCGGCGCGCAATTTCGCCATTTTCTCCCCAACAATACCAACAAATCGATAGCCAAAGGTAGTTGCAGATGAAAAGCGCAGCAGAAATTTGTGGCAAGTTCTTGGAGCGCGTGTGGGCTGCAGTTGTCAGTGCAATTGTTGTGGTAACGATTCGCTCACGTTTCCTGGCGTCCTTCCCCCTTCCGCTCGCTTTTGTCGTCCTGCGAATCACGCGGATTTGTGTTGTTTATTTCCGTTGTCAGTTTTATTACTCGCGCGTATTTTTGCAGCTTTCTGCAGCGTTTTGTCAATTTTTTATGCGCGCCGCAATTGTGTGCTTTTTGTTGTGCTGTTGTTGTTGCATCATTTGCAACATTGTTAGCGCGGTTTTTCCTTCACACGTTCGTGAGCGAAATTCACGTTTGCATGAAATTGCAAAATATCATCAACGCCGTCAGCAGCAACTTAAACAGCAACGGCGACGACAATGACGACGCGGACAACAACCACATTCACACTGACAGCCAGAAAGACAAACAAAAACAAAAAAAAAAACCCATCAACACAGCCATTAGCGGCGTTGGGGAGACGGCGATGCGAATACTGGCAGCCAAATAATCTGCGGCCAAGCCCCAACTTTTACAATCAACACATTTCCGTGGCGTCGCCAACATCTTCAGGAGCAGCAGAACAACAGCAACATGACAACAGACACTGCAACAGCGGCAGAAGCGGAAAAATCAACGGCGTGCGCGCGGTTGTTTCCAGCAGCGATAATCGGAGCGAAGAACAGCTGAATAAAGGGACAGACGGAATGTGCAATGTGTGTGCAACACAGCAAAAAATCGTCAAGCGCTGCCACTCGCTGCACTACTCTTCGCTGCCACCTATTCGTGCACGTGGATTACTGCGGTTTGTGTGGGGAAGTGGGTGCACCACTGTCACGCTTTGTCAAAATAGTCACGTGCGCGCATAATGCAACTTTGCTCGCGTGGGTCGAGGACGGCGGTGCGCCTAATGGGTGGCTGAATGCTTGAGGGTCGGCGGCTGCTCGCTGCAGTTTCTCGCTGTTAACATTTAGCGCGCTGTCAAAGCTCGAGCCCGACGCAGGCAGAACTTCAAACTCTTCGCGTTTATGGCAGTCGTAATGGCGGCTCCATTATGGCAAATTACTTGACACCCGCCACGGTGGCAATTTTAGTGGCGATTATGCAGTGTCTCCGTGTGTCGGTGCGCGTGTGCGTATTTTTATGTTTCAATTTCTGCGCGACGAATATTTCAGCGCTTTAATGCGTTTTAATAGCTTTCATGTAGTTTCTAGCATAGTTTTTAAGTTTTTTTTATGGAAGTTGTCGGTAGCCAACACAGGCTTTAAAATTCGAGTATGTATACGATTTACGAAACGTAAATTCGCTTTGAAGAGTGCGGGTCAAAAATGCTATGAATGAATGTCGCAACTGCAGGCATGACTTGAGCTTTCCCTCTCAATTCCACTTTAATGTAAGCTGCGAAAAAATTCAAACCCTAAAAGCAAACAATTTAAGGCAGTCGGCCGTTTTTAAATTTGCACAACATTTCCTCTTCGTTCACGTTTCTTGTATTTGCTGCATGGCCAAAAGTGAACTTAAGACCACAAAGCCCGCTCCTTGTCCCGCATTTTGTGGTAAATAAATATTCCAATTATTGTCAAAATACTACTTGAAGTCTGTGTGCACACCGAACTGTGTGCAATGCTTGCACATTCGGATCGCTTCCGCTCGCCTCCAGACCGGAAGTGCCGTGCTGCAGCGGCGGATGTGCTGCCATTGGTGCCGCATTTGCATTGCTGTGTTGGCTGCTTGGGTTAGCCCTCAGTCCTTGGCTTCTCGCTTGCGGGCGTCTTGTGCGACAGCACACATTGTTGCAGTCGCACTGCTTAGTCTCTAATTTTCTGTTCTTGCTGGTCGCCTGCGATGGCTCCTGTTGCCGCTGCTCGAACAACTTTCTACGCGGTGATGGCTGCGGCAGTGCAATGCTGAGGACTTTCTGCTTTGATAAGCTGACTTATTTAGTTTACTCTTTTTGGATTAATGTCACGCTACAAATTCTCTAAGGATATCCCCAGTGGCAGTTGAAACAAGTAATTCAACTCAATTTTGTACAGATTTCAAATAATTTTCGTTCAACTAAAGAAATGCTAAATTTTGGGTTGGTAGCTTTTCGAATCTTGGAATCAACTGATTCGCGATCACTCGTTATTTCGTTCGTCATTTCCCCCATGGATTTCATTGTTGTGCAGCTTATCGCTGCCTTGTGCAGTGTTGCTCTCTTCCCCACAGCAACAGCAGCTACAATTCTTCAAAGCTAATCGCGGTGCTCACATTTTGATGGTCGTTGCTTTTAAATTGATTTGGTACTCACTTCGGATCAAGAGATGCAAAAAATAACGCCTCGCATATATTAAGAATAACTAATGAGGAGCGCTTGCAAAGTGGGGAAAAGTAGGAACAGTTCGGCGAATCCACCATTATTGTTGTCCCTTCGGATTGTTTGTCCTCTGTGTGGTTAGTTGGTCGTGTGTTTTTGCCTAAGAGTGTTGGTCTCTTGTGATTGTGGCACTGAACCCTTCGTTGTGCCGCAAAACGCGCACTCTGTGGTGGAAATACGGCGCCAGCACTGGCCGCAGCTGCGCGATCTCTACGTGGACCAAGGCCAGAGCGCGTCGGCGGTCAATTTGTTGCAATGCTTCATCGACTGGGTGGAGCAGAATGCGGTGAAACGATGCGATTTGAAACTCTATTCGCTGGACGGGGATTGGCAGAAAGAATGCCATTTTGTGGGCACTGCAAGTTGGACCAGCACTAGCCAACACTTAAATAGATGAATTTCAGGACCACGGCGCCCTGTACGGCAATTCGCTTGGCGTTTGCATGGATCGTCTGGTGATGGTCTTCAACTGTCTGACGGTAAAGAGGCTGACTCTAGACTCAGGCTAGTCAATCCTTATTGATATCACCTGCACAAAAGCGACCTCAACAATCTGTTGATTGTCCAGATTGTTAGTTCTCGTTACAATTATACCTAACGCCCGTTGAATAAATATTTAGAGCTTGCTGCCTGGGTTCACTTTCAGACGGTTGACACCAGTTTGCTGGGTTATGATGCGACATTATAATTTGTGTGCATGAAGTAACTCATTTCTAAGAATTAAACATAAATCACTTCTTCTTCTTCCTCTCCATTGCGTTTTGCTATTATTCCAGCTGTTTAACATTGTAAATCTTTTATCTCAATTGTACTTTTCCATTGGCCTCTTTTCGTAAGAATTGCCCGCTGTCATCCCACAAATCGCCTAACTACTGCCAGCGTAATAAATCGCTAAACGTTTGGAGATTGCATGGATAGGCGCTTTTTTTGCGCGGCTGTTTGTCCGTCTCTCGCCCGAAGACTCACTCACGAGCTTTTCAGCGCAGTGTCAGACTGTTGTGCTGTGGCGACTTTTCTCCGAGGTCTGGGGAGCTTTTGGAGCGCAGCGCACCTAATCTCATCGCTAGACTGTGGATACATATGCCGATTCCTACATACACACGTACAAGTTTATGGTGAACTCTACCAGCTAGTTGCTAGTTGTCGCTCTGTTTAGTGTACCTTCAGCTGGCGAGCGGCTTGGGCTTTCATCTGCACTTCGAGACGATTTCGGTATCTGAGAAATGTCGCACAGTCTGGTTGAAATACCCCGCGCTCAATGGCCGAAACTGCGCGATCTGTATGTGGGCCACAAGTGCAGTGCCAGCGCCTACAATCTGCTCCAGTGCCTGGTCGAGTGGGCCGACCAGCAGGCCGATGTGACGATTTACTCACTGGACGGACAGTGGGAGGAGGATGGCACATTTGTTGCGACGGTAATCGGACCCGCGGACTGTACACTTGTAGCGCTGCTATCACGTTTGGATGGCAGCGGGTTTTTGCTCTGGTTTGAGCGGAGTGGCGTGAAATGTGCTGCGTCATCGTCTCTGTGAAATGACTTCAGCTGTTCTTTTGATGTCTTGCAGATCTTCAACTCTGTCTTAAATGTGTTTTGCAACACACTCAGCGAGGACCAGCAGCGTCTGCGCTCAGCACTGATGCTGCTGCGCACGAAGACCAACTATTTGATTTTCGGGTTCCCGGATCGCATCTTCAAGACAGTGGGACAGCACCACGCCGACAGGGGTCTGAAAGAGAACTTCAACCCGGACGGTACTTTTTGGTACCACATACAGAAGGAGAAGGCCGCAGCGTTTGAAGTTAAGTGAGTAGCGAGTGAGCGTACATTTTATTTGTCAGTTCTGTAAATGCTTTCCTTTGGTTCCAAAGTGTTCCCGAAGGACTGACTTTGCGCCGCCTGGAGCCAATGCATGCTGCGCAGGTAAACGAGGTTTGGCCGCATAGAGCGCCGAACTCTGTGAATTTCGTCACAGATCTGATTCGTTACAACGATAGTGTGGGCGTGTTCGACAATGCGGACAATTTGGTGGCCTGGTGCCTGAGGTGAATATCGGATACATACAATCACACATACGTAATTCTCCTCTGCTAATTTTGAGGGGCGAGGGTACACAAATTTTGAGCTCAATGTCAGTTGAAATCAAACAGTTTGCAAGATACAGATATTTGGAAGGTCTTTGCACCCTCTAAACACCCGTCCCCCTGTATCCTCATGAAACTTTTACAAATAACTATAATTTTCAGATTACCGATTGGTTCTATGGGTCTGCTGCAAGTGGTAGATTCCCACAAGCGCCGGGGACTGGGCAGTCTGGTTGTGCGTTACATGTCGAAGCTGTTGGCCGCTAAAGATTTGGAGGTTACAGCGCCAGTGGTTTTCAAAAATTCAGCTTCGCAGGCTATGTTCGAAAGTTTGGGCTTTAAGGTTATCGATAAGGTGTGGTGGACCATGATGCCTAAGAAGGACGAATAATTTTTTGCTTGTGAAATACATTTGTAAGAACAAAGTATATTCATCTAAGCGTTTAAATAGAAAACAACACACATTATATTGATAAATGTTAATGTTTTTTCCATAACTAATAAATATTAAAATTAAAAAAGAAAAATACTAATAAGAAACATAAAAAAACAAAGCTGCATCGGCCGGGAATCGAACCCGGGCCGCCCGCGTGGCAGGCGAGCATTCTACCACTGAACCACCGATGCTTGTTGTGGGGCCTGACACTATTTGCAGTTTTGTTGCCTTGAGTAGCTCCCTATTATTTTGTGATCCACCGAGTCGACAAGTCCGCAGTCGGTTGGTCGGTATTCCACTAACGTTAGCCGTTTGCCTGTTACAATGTGGTAATGATCTCCACAAGTCTCCAGAGTTATCAGTGTGAAATTATTGCCGCGATAAGCAAATAATTATAAACTTAAGTGGAGTGGAATTTTTCCGTAGTTAAAATCCAACTTGCCAACCTGATGCAAATCCAACCTTCGTCTAACAATGCGCAACATGCACTGAGCTCCAATGACTACATGACGCGAAACTGAGAGGAGTCACGGTTGCTAATTCGGTCAAACCAGGCCCCAGAGTCGCAAATTCGGTCAAACCAGGCCCCAGAGTTGATTAGGGTTCGTACAGCAAATTCGCCATACAAAAGTCAGGGCAAGGGCTGCTGGTGCGTTCGAAGTTTATTTGCAAATGAAATAATTGTTTTTTTTCTCTCTCATTTTGTAGTACGTTTATAGGAAATTGATTGCAAAAAAAATGTTGTTGCTGAAAAACGTCATAAGTATGTTCCAACTAGTTTTAATATGATTTAACTTCAGTTTTTGCTAATTGCCCTCAAAGCCTTAACGTTTGAATTGCTTGTGTTGCAGCTCTGCGTTTGAAAAGAGTTCAACTTGCCATCACTGTTTCTTGCTGCACTAGAAACGGCAAACTCAATGAGACATGAACTGAATGAAAAAGCAACCGAATATCTGCTGACTTTACCGTCTGAAATCATTTATTTATGCTTTCTGTTGGTACGGGTAACAATCAAAATGACTTCGACCAGTAAAACAAGGTTTTTCGCAACGTTATTTTTACAGCAAATAAGAAAAGTTATCACTTTAAGATGCAAGCAATTGACTGGTAACCGGTGCTGTGCGAATGCTTGGGTAAAAAAACCCGTACACTATCGGACGATTGGAAAAAGCAAAAAATGGTCTGAAAATCATTTCCCCGCTCAGTTTCGCGTCACGTAGTCACTGCTGAGCTCGGAACAGATAGGAGCACTTAATAATCTGCTGCGATGATGTAAATCTTTTTGTGCGTACAAGTAAACAAAACTATCTGACTAGACTGCACACAAACAATACTTGCGGCAAACGCATGTCGTCAACATTGCTTCTGCCAGGCACTGTTAATGCGCGGCGAGGCTGCTGTTCATATCGAGAAACAATGCTTCCAAACCTGTTCGTGGCGACTGTGGAGATCGTTTCGTGACATTAAATGTTGGGTAAATTGATCTCTTTGCACTAAACCCACACAAGCATCGGTGGTTCAGTGGTAGAATGCTCGCCTGCCACGCGGGCGGCCCGGGTTCGATTCCCGGCCGATGCAATTCGCCTTTTTATTTCAGAATTTTTTTTAATCATATTATTTGTTACTTTTTTAAAATGTCTGGCCACGGCGCATAAAATCAAATTTGTTCAGAGAATTTACAAAGTGATTGCGTTCTTTTCTTGTCGCGTGCTGCGAGCACATTCCCGTCCGCTGACTTGAGTGCAGCAGCTGCTGAAATGTCGAGCGGTAGTAAAACTTTTGCTGGCTTTGCACATAATTTAAGTGAATGTTTGCTCGCCTCGCTGTTTGTTTGTCTGCTATTTGCGTTAGTTTAGCTTTTAAGCTCTGATTTTTTCGCCTGCATTTCTATTGCTGCAATAAAGATAGAGTCGTTCGATATTTTTTCCTTCTCCACTGGTTGTGTACAAAAATTCAAAAACTAAAAATACTGCGCCGATAAAAAGTTTTATTGACAAAAAAACGCATCAGAAACAGTGAAAAAGTGTTCGGGCGGAGGAGCACTTTGCTGTCAACGCAACGAAAGTTCGCTGGTGTGGCAGTTTGCTTCAGTGTTGGGTGTAACTTTACTCAATCGTTACAGGTTCTTCTTCTTGTCGGCTGATGCATTTCTATTTCCCTTTTCGAACTGCGCTCTAAGTACTTTTCCTATGTAAAAGTATTATTTTGTACTTTTCCTTTTTATTCAATTTTTTGCTCATTGATTTCTTTTCACTTTGCAATTTTAAATCTCACTCAGCAGTGGCAGTGGCAGCTTGAGTTAACAAAAACTAAAATTCACTCATTTTGAGTTAGAAGCAACTGGGCAACATTCAGTGTTGTAAAATGCAAATTCCACAATTTAAAAAAAATTAGTAAAATTCGTGTCAGTAAATCAGTTTTGTGGACTGTTCACACTTTCGAAATAGAAAATCATTCATTCCATACGGCAAGTCGGTGTGAAATATTTATTTAAAATAAAATACGAATATTTTTAGTCTCTCGGCCATATCAGATATTTCCTGCAAAACGATATTCTATCCTGTGCTCAGTCGCGGCGATGCCTTTTGGGTCTTGTTCAGTCCCACCAAGTCGAACCAGTAAACGTGGTCCACCGGTTGGAAGCCCAGTTTGCGAAAGAGGCTCGTCGACGCAGTGTTCGAGTCGCTGATGGTGGCAATGGCGTCCGTGCCCTGCTCGCCCAGTTTCAAGCAGATGAAGCGCACCAGGTGCTCGGCCAGTCCGCGCCGTCGGTAGGCATCTTCCACATGCAGCACGGCGATGGTGCCGTGCTGTGAGCTATTGGCGGAAGAGAAATGTTGCAACCGTTACTCTCTGCCGCTTCGGCGAGTTGGTCGACTTACTGCACCACCCAGCCGCACAGATTGTCGTTCGCCACGTCGAAAGCGCCCACCGCAATATTGTGGCGAATCTCTCGCTCGATGCAGTACTCCGAGCCGGGATACTTGTGCGTCCAGGAGCTGTCAATGTGCTTGGCGTGCTGCAAGCTGAGAGGCTTCACCACGAACCCCGGCATAGCGCTGCGGAGACACCATGTTCGCAATTAGTCGCCGGCGAGTTGAGGCGGTCCCGGGCACTTACTTGAGTTCCAGCTTGCGGCACTCTTCGGTGGGCAGTCGGTACAGGGTGGTGGGGCAGTAGCCGCTTGAGAAGTCCTTGATGCCCAGTTCGTGGAGGAATTGCTCTGCGGCGGGGCGCGTCATGTCGTTGTAGAGCAGCATGCAGAATGGGTCCAGCTGCAGCGACCGCAGAATGCTCAGCAGTTTGTCATTGTGCTGCGGCGCCGTGGTGTTTAGTATGATCGTGTTGCACATTCGATTATTGTCCTGCGGCAATAAACTCGGATAAGACACGACCGTTCGGACTTATCACGACCGCCACCTACCTCCAAGACGTGCGTGCCGTGCTCCCGCCACTGCTCGTCCAAGCTTGTGACCCTCAAGTCGCGCTCGCACATGGCCGCGTCCTTGCGCGCCCACTCCACGTAGTTGGCCAGCGTGTAGTAGGTGAAGATGTGCTGCGGCCAGTTGTGGTGGTAGAGGTCGCGCAGCATGCTCCAGTCGCGCATCGGTACGACGGTGAGCACTTGGTTCGTGGGCGCCATGACGGACGCGGAGACTCAAACTGATTTCACGAACAGCGCCTGGGGCTCATTCCACCTGTCGAGCGGAGCATCATCAGCACTTATCGGCAGTTCTATTGCTTGATTGCTCGGCGTTCTTACCAGCGACAGGTTATAAACGAACCGGCGATAAGCGGCGGCGGCGGTGCTCGGGCCGTTTGCGTCTACTTGAATTTATCTATTCGACTAATAGCCGAGCACGATTGGCCGACGACGTACGTCAAATCTAAGGGCCTGGCAGCTTTTTCGTTGAGCGGCGACGCACAAAAAACACATTGCGTAGTAGGTTCGTGTGCTCGCTTGAAAGTCGTCCGCCGTCTCGTAAATACACATAAATAAATAATAGAATAATCGTCGGCCAAACTGTTGTTGCTAGTGGGATTCGGTTGGTTGGTTCGCTTTGTGTTTGTTTGGGCTTCGTAATTGTTCAACAGAAAAGCGGTTTGGCATTTGCTTTGCGGTTGACTGACTGGCCCACTTATCAGCTGTTTACGGCTTTTTCTAAGTTAAATACATATTTACATATGAACATAGATGTGTGTATAACGACAACTTTCTATTTATGGAATACAATTTCCAATATCAGTTGGCGCGAGTACAAACGTTGAAGTTGGTCAGCTTATCTAAATTTTTGCATCAAATTAAACTGTTCGGTGTCTTTGGTCTTCGTGACTTTCAATAAATTAAGTGGCAATTAAGTCAGCGCTGTGCGGCTTGAGTAAAGCACTTCCAAAAGATTGAAAGTAGTGAATCAACTTGGGCGCCAGGCAGTCGCAACGACAAATGGACCCGACTCGAGAGTGCACCCAGTGCATTGTGCAGTGTGTCATATTTCTTGCTTCACCTTTCGCTTTGCTCACTGAATTTCTCAAATGAAAAATTCCACACAAGCGCAGCGTTGCTGAATGTCGACGATGTTCGCGCTGATGATGGCGGCAAATGTGTTGCGCGTATTAAATTGCATCAAAAGCAAAAATACGACACATTTGCCTCGCAGCGACTGCGCTGGCACAAAGACGCAGACGTGCGCGCAACAGCGCCGAGCTCTGCACTTAAAGCTGTTGTTACTTTGTTATTTTGTTATTGCTGGTGTCTCTCAAAGTATTCTTTATTCTTAAGAGCAAGCGTGGCGTCGAAAGGACGAAAAATTGCACACGCAGGAAATCATATTTACTTGCCACGGCAACACGGCAACTGCCACCAGCACTCGCAGCGACGGCGCACAAAGTGCACGCAGCGTAGGCTGCCACGCGTTGCATATTTGTATGTAATGAAAATTCTCATCGCTTCACTTTGCTGCTGCACTGCGCTGACTTTTGTTGTTATATGCGCAGTTGACTGTGGCAACATGTGCGAGTGTGAGTGCGTGCTTACTTATGTGTGTTTAGGTATCGCAATCCCAGGGTCTCGGACATTTTCCAATCCAATCACGAGATTAGAATCCCGGGATTTTCGGGATTCCATTTAATTTTACGTAATTTTATTTCATTTCATTTTATTTTATAATATTTTATTTTATAATATTTTAATTTTATTTTAATTTTTTATAAATGCACTTTATGAATAATAAACATATGTGAGAAGACAAAAAGTATGTTTAAATGTTATTTTTGGATAAAACGAAATGTTATCGAACTGAAATTAAATGTTGAATGAAATTAAAATTTAATTCAATTAAACTCTAAATATCAAATTTTGAAATTTACCCAAATGTGATTAAACTGTTTCCATTTTTATTTAAAATATTTGATAAACATGAATTTATGCAATTTGGGAAAATTGTTTTATTTTACAAATTTGTTATATTCAAGTTTTCAATCCTGAAAATCCCGGGATCGGAAAATGGCCAAAAATTGCGATCCCTAATACACATACAGGGACCTGCTGCCAGCCACTGCAAGTATGCTTCGATTGACGTGCGCTCATGTAAGCGATTTTAATTTCATAAAGAAACAGAAGACAAAACTGCAAGAGGAAAGGAAAGTCACACACACACACACACACAAACACACAACGAAGTAAAATTCAAGCTTGCTGTAATGAGCTGTGAGTGAGTGTGTGCAGTGGGCAGAAAATTGAAAACATTTTTTGTTTTTCAAATAAATGTGTAATTATTTTGTATTCTTGCCTTTTCCTGCTAATAGCTGTGCTATATGATTCCATGTATCTTGGCTGTGATATTTGATGATGAAAATAGTCAGCGGAACGGAGTAACAAACGCGGTGTACGAATGATGACATAGAACAAGAGATGAAAATTGGGCGATACGAACGGCCAAGCAGAAATAGGGGAAACATAAGTAGAATTGGAAATGATGGGATTAGAGATGGGATCCACAGATCACTGACGACAGCACTCATTTAGGCAGATGTGCCAAAACAACAGAAAAAACAGGAGTTGAGTTTATTTGAATCCAAATCGCATTTGCCAACATTTTTTTTTATTATTTTATTTAACATACTTGTTTTTTTATTTTTGGATTGGGTCATTTACAATCTGGTTGTGCTAACTAAAAAGGCCAAAAGAGGGTTTTCAAATCTGTTTGTACTGTTGAAGCGCAAGTATGTAGATAACGTTTGCAAAGTTTCAGCTGCAGCGACTTGCATCGTCGCGTCATATCAATGTTTTTGTATTTGCGAACTTTTCATGGCGTAAACTAATTGCGCAAAATTTAATTGCTTTAGGTCAACCTTTCTATTTTTGTCCACACTAATTAGTGGGTTGCCCTACTGTGCGTCGCCTGTTGCCGCAATGCACTCATCAGTGTGAAAGACGAACCGCTAAGTGTTTCCTCTCCACCATGTTCCAAGTGTTACATGGCTCGAAGGGGAGGGCGGTCATTGTTGAAAAATTCGCTGTCCGCTGGACGTGTGTGCCATTTATCATAGCAGTGTGTTGTTGTTGCCTTTTTTGCGCGCATTCAGCATAGCCAAACCACTCAATACCGAACTCAACTCGATGCGACACTCTGCGTGCCACTGCACTTCACTCGCCACTTGATGTTGGTCACTTTAACGCACCAACGCACATACCCAATTTGGGGATTGTTGTTGCTGTGGTGTATGTGTGTGTGAATGGCTTGAAGTGTTGATGGTGTGAGCGGCGTGTGGCTACATTCTTCACCGATATTGCTGGCCATTAGTTCGCTGTCTGGCTGGGCGGTCAGCGGAGTAGCTGACTGGGTGGATGGCCGACCGATTGTCCTTTCGCCCGCAGGCTGTTTGGCATTTTGCGCATGGCTCGTGGAACCTGGCGCTGTTTAAAATTCAGATTCATTAGGCGTGTGACGCGCTGGCATTCTCGCAAATAAACTGCAACTGCAACTGCACTGCTGCTGCCACGGTTGCAGTTGTTGTTGCCGCTTTGCTGTGTGCGCGCACGCGGCTTATTTATGTAATTTACACAGCGCCTAAATAGTGCTGAGCGCCGCCACATCGTTGCTGTGCTCGTTGTTGTTGCCGACACCCTCACTCCATGAATTAAACGCGCGGCAGCATTGTTGTTATTTACTGTTGTGTCTGAGGTCGTTTGTTGCCGTCGTTGCTGTTGTCATGAATCGTGCAATTAAGCTACTAATTTTGGGCTGGATTTCGCTGCTGTTGTGCGTTGGCTCGCAGGATTTGAAACCAGGATGCAAGTGTGAAACAAGGGATACTACAATGTATCTTAAATGGATGCAAGGGGATCATTTACCTGGAATGTGTTGAGTCAAATAAATATAGTTGGCCCTAAGTTGAGGTAAAGAAACAAAGAAAAGTTATGGAAGCGAAGAACGAGCAGAAGAGAAGCAGAAGACGATAGTGGACATTCGACATAAAAGTGATTAAACAGTTTTTCATTCACAGAAATTACTCAGACTTTGCTGAAAAATTCAGCTATAGTCAAACTTCCTTTGCAATTTCCATTGCGCAAAAGAGTGAAAATCTTTAGTTTTTGCTCAAACTTTGCAACTCTATACAAATCTCCACTTGATCGCGGCACCTGCGTGCAACTTTTATCTTCTTCTTTCCAATTGTTAGCCATTTCGTTGCGGATGCCGGTGAGATTAGCATAAATTTAAATCCCGCTGCACTCGAGCTCGTTGCACCGACAATTGAGCCAATGGAGTTTGCTTTGCACTCGAGCTGCTTTCGTTTTTCACGCTTATTTTGCTCGCACTTGGCCTTGCCGGGGCTTTTGCTTTTTGTTTCTCGCAATTTTCACAATTTTCACAATTACTCAACTCGGCCCAGTTTGTTAGAAGCAACGCTGCCGCGCTCACAGCATCGAAATCCGAACAAACAAAGAAGCGCAGACGTGAGGTCCAGCAACGCGAGGGGCACAACACTGGCAACCGACGGCCAGCGACGAGCGCGATGCTCGTCAGCGAAGGCCAACGTCAACGCCGACGAGTGAATGACTTTTGTGTGGCGCGGGCTCAAGTGGGGAAGGTGCTGCAGCACCTGACGGCCACGGGTCCCCCCACGAAATAATTAAAAACACCGAAATAGTTTCAGTTTCGCTTAAATTAAACTCACTGCGGGCTAATGAAAAACCACTTGAAGCGCGAATATTCAGCAAATGGAAAACACAATTCGGCCTTCGCAGGCTTTTCCATTAAAGCCGTTAATTCGCAAAACGGCCGCTGCGAATGTGTGTTGTTCTCTTTCACAAAAAACCTTTTAGTCTGGCAACACTGACAGCATTAATAAAGTTCGCCTCTGTTGCCTTCCAGCAAATGACCAGAAGTGGCGGCGGGGCGAACTGTGGGGCATGCAGCACGAAAATGCGTTTCATTGAAATTGCAGCGCCGGCGACACATTTCTACGTCGAGCTTCGTCCCTGCAGCCGCACTTCAATGAAACGTTTTTGATTACTTTCGGCAGCTTTGACATAAATGTCAAAAACTAGTTGTTTGTTATTGTTGGTGAGCCTTTTTCCCCATTATTGATGCCGCAACTGTCGAGTTTGTTGTTTTTGTGATGTTTTGCATTTGTTTTTCGGTTGTTTGTAAATTTCTTGTTGTTGTGATAAATGTGGTCGTTTTGCTACTGTCACTTCCGCTGCCATTGTTGCTGTCATTGTTTAGGAGTGGACTTGCTGTCGTTCGTATAGTTGTTGTTGTTTTGCACAACGACATAAATCGCCCGGAAAAGCAGCGACGCACAATTTTTACCATTTGCCTCTAAACGAATTTCGACAACGGCTGAGCGTAGAAAGTTTGTATGTGTGAGTGTGATTACGTGTGGACGCCTTGTCCGCGTTGCAGTGTATGTGTAGTTGTTGTTGTTGCTGTTGCAATTGCTTTATCAGCAACCGGGCAGCAATGGCAGCAGTCGAGCTGCCAGCTCCGCTAACTGTCATTGTCACTGTCACCGCCACCTTTGTGCGTCGATTTTGATTGATGGCTTTTCAATTTCGGTTACTGGTTCACATTTGCACTTTCGACACGACTCAGCTGGCTGATGCAGAGCTGCGAGTTGGAGCCGAGGTGATTGCAATGCAGTTTCGCTTAGTGGACAAATAAACGAGATTTGTTGTAAATAAACGAAGCGTATTGCCTTGTAAAATGTGTCAAGCCTCGAAGATGAGATTTCCAAAAGAAGAACGTTGAAATTCGCATTTGTGGTATTAAATTTGCTTACTTGCCGTTTGTTTGAAATTTGGCTCGGCGACAAGTTCTGCTGGTGTTTTTCCGCGTCGCCATGGTTTGCTAAAACCTCAAGATTTGCAATTTAATTTCCCAACACAAACGACTGAGTCCACTGAGCACTCGCACATACACACGCACATCCAAATTAGCAAACAGACAATGACAGACTCCGTCGCACTGTCGAAAATCCATGCACATTTTCCTTAGGCTGTGCACCTGCACACGAGTCGGCAGAGTGGAAAACTCGTTCGCAGCAACAGAAGTTAATTCCGCTTTCACACGCGCAGTGCTGGATGGCGGAGGAGGCGGGAGGAGCCTCGAGCTCTGCTGCGTTGCATGTTGTCAGTCAGCGATTTTTTTGCTGTTCCTTTCAGTACCGCAATTGAAGCAACAATACCACCTACAGCAAGCAGCACAGGTGCGTATTCAAAGCTACGCCAACACTTTGTGTGCGCAGTCCTTCAGTGCTTTTTGCGTGTGTGTTCTCCCTGCACGGGGAGTGGAAATGGATGGAAGCGCAGTAAGTTTGAAAAAATCGTGACTGACTGCGTGCAGCCGGCTTCACTTGCTTGGCACGTGGCAAAAAGAAGCGAGTGGTCGCGGGAACAGGTGGATTGGCAGAGACGCGCACGTGCAACATGTGGAGCCTGTGGCTACTATTTGAGATGCAGAATGTTTATCCATGAGCAGAATGTTTGTGCGTCTAAGGTTGTGTGGCTCTTTGTGTATGTAAATTCTGCCCGCCGCGTCGACTGCGCGCGTACCACACACGGCGCTCTCGCTTCGCCGCCTTCAACTATTTTCTCCCAATGCTGCCACAAAAAGTTTTCAATTTAATTTTCCAATAAAACACATACGTCACGGTTGCATGTGCAGCACTGCCGCGTCACAAGGACACAGTTCGTTGGCAGAGGTGAAACGGTAAATGACAGTTGCTGCACCGAAAGGACGAGAGCGTTCTGGCGCGCGTTGTAAGTAGACAGCAGCTTAGCTGCCACTGAGGACTGGCCCGTTGCCTTCCCGCCCCCGCTCGATGCTGCACACATCTTTCGCTCTTCAGTCATCGTTTCGTTTCTTCCGGCTTTTGTAATTGAATAATTGAAGCGGGCGAAAGTTTTCTCATCTTACGCTCGAGTAATTAGCAGCTGCACGTTTCGAGTGGCTGTCGCACGCATGCCACGCCCTGCACCGGAGAGACACCGCTGTGCAGGCACATGTGCGCCGCTGTCAGCGAGCTGGCAAGTTGTTGTGATTTCTCCGGGTGGAAGTCGAAAAGTGAAATCTGAAATTTGCCCCAAGTCAGTGCAGCTAATTAGAAAAATCACAACTTGGTGCAGCGCGCTTCAGTTGATGCTCTTCGCATGCTTGAGGGAATTGAGGGTGAAACTGCTGAAAGAGTTCTTTGTTGCAGGGACTTAAAATTAAATTTTGCATTCCTCCATGTTGCTGCAAATCGATGACCACACACGGTCCACAGTGCAGGTTAGAGCAGTGAGACATGAGTTCAGTGATTTTCGCTGCGGCTAATATGAAATGTTACTCATTCGCCCCGTTGGCTGCTGTTCACGTTCTCTCCAAGAGTGTTGGGAACGTTAGATAATACTTGAGCTTGAACAATTTTTCGCGGAGTTTTTCATACTTTTGAATTTTGTAAAATTCAATCTTGCTTGCGCTATGAAAATGAACTCGATTTTTTATAGTCAGAATTGGTTTTACTTGGTTACAGCACAAAGCTTTGAGGCGACACCATCGTGCGCACCAATTTTCGCAGTAAATCGAGGCCAGTTTTCGATTTCGTTGCAACTAAAAAACGAAAAGCGAGCAGCATGACAGAGAAAGGGAAGTGGCGAGCAAGCGACTCATTCGCTCGCTCGCTTTTCTGGCCGCTGGGTTTTGCGTGCGGAAGTCTGTCTGTTTGTTTGTTTGTTTGTTTGTTTGTTTGTGTGTTGCCATTAGATATGCGTGGCGGGGAAGGACGACATTGTAATGCGATTTTCACAGCTTACGTGGCGCGGTCGCCTTCTGCCGCGTAACAACATCTGACGTTGCACATTTGAAATTCAATGAAAATGGCAGCACAAAGCAACAACAATGTTCAATAGAAAAAATTAAAAAGCCACAGTTTTTACAGTCGTTTCACTGCGGCGTGGGAGAGCGTTGAATGCAGTGGAGAGCAGTCAGAGAAATATAGCTGACGGTGGGCTGGATGGTAATAACTGCAGGCAGAAGAATGAGCGTCGTCGTAAAAAGTGGCACCGCTGTTTATTTATTGTGCAAACGCACAGGCAGCAACGTGTTCGTGTGTAGGCGCTTGTATGTGTGTCTGGCTGCAGCTAAATTTTAATGCACTTTTGCTGCACTGATTTTGCACTTTCGCGCAATCCATAAAACAACGTGTTATGTGTATGCTGTATGTACATCTGGCCCCACGTTGGGCGCCATTTTCTGTTATATGTTTGTGTGCGGTCGATCACGCGGCATGGCCCTGTTCGTAGCGGCCTCACGTTGGGCGCCATGTCCTAGTAGGTGTTTGTATGTACCCACATGTGGCATGCCTCCCGTTGAGCGCCACGAATTTAGATCGGTGTGTCTAGCTGTTGGGTTTCTAGCCTTTTGCTTCTGCTGCCGCTGCACCTCCTCAGTCCTTGGGGCAGGTTGCCGCTAGTCGTCCTCATGTTGCATGTATGCCGGCACCCTACCTCCGACCGGTGAGCACGAGTATGACTACGGGGCCAGCGGTTTTGTTGGACGCGTGCATCTGGCTTTGTTTATCCCGTAGCTTCAGCTGGCGTGGGTTCCACTCCAACAAGTCCGCTCCGTAGCCATACCGCCTCACCTACAGCCATTTGGATCTACATCAGCAAGCACCGCAACGACGACCTAGCAGCCTACAACCGGAAAATCATAACAAAAGATACATACACACATACACTAACATACAATTATTTTTATGCACACGCTTTAACTCCTGACATAGCGGACGGACATGGTAGCAAGTACCATTGCTGCTGTTGTTCCTATTCCTCAGCATCGCCTCATTGAATGGGATGCTCTTAACCCGCCCTGCCATTTGTTTCCTAAGGTGAAATTTGGAAACCCAATGGAAACTTAACCCTCCTTACCCCACTTCAGTGACAGACCAAACATTATTTAAGCTTAAGCAACCATTATAACAATTTTTATTCCATAATCTTAACCTAATACAAAATCAATTCTTAATCTAATTTCCATACTATTTTTCATGTTCGAATTATAATTAAATTTTAATTGTAATTTTATTTATTCAATTTCAAAAAAAAAATATCAACAAAAGCTTAAAATTAAATTAACTCGAGAAGAAAAATGCCTTTTTCAGTTACTTAGATCATACCGTTTTCTTAGACTTAGACAAATATTCCAAAACAACATTAACCAACGTTTCATCATAAAAAACCAAAAAACCCACACTTTCAAAAATAGAAAAAAAATAAATTTTCTTTCTCCCTTTTTCTTCCAATTTAAATTACTTTTCCAATCAAACTTTAAAATTAAAAAAGAATCTTTTGTTTCTCAAAATTCCTTTTTCTTATTTTAACTAATTCTCAGAATTTTCCGCAAATTGCATTGTTATTTTGTTTTTCCTTGGACATTATCCCCTTTTCGTTTCTTTTCTTTCCCTTTTTTTCAAAATAACGCACGAAAACCCATATATATAACAATATATAAAATTATATTAAAATGTTATTGGTTCACTCACGGTTTTTCTCGCTCCATCGATGCGTTGGGCCCAGCGACATGATGCGCGTATTCAGGAACGTGATGTGCTAAATAGGGTTTTGTGGAACGAAAATTTGTCATAGGTGTAAGTGCGTTTTTCTGTCTTTTTCGATATAACCCAGTTGTTTTGTTCTTTTTTTTTTTTTTCTTCTTCGCTTTTCTTTTGCTAAATATTTCGTAAATTTAATTTTTCATAGGATAAATTCATGTTTCAGTTATAAGTTTTAATGACATAAAAAAACGCTTTTAAAAATAGAATAGTGAGAAGAAATAACCTTTTTGATATTTTCATTTTTGGTTTCCCTTTTTTTTTTCCTAAAAAAATGGTAGTTAACTTTTAATAGTTTTAATTTTTTTACAAAAATTAAATCTTAAGAATAAAATATTAGTAGAAAAAATATATGTATATTTTTGCTTTGTTTAGTACAATTTTTCATATACATATTTTCTTTTAAATAAATACACCACATTTTTTTTTTTTTTTTTTTTGTCAAAATTTTCATAAATAATATAAATTTTGTATAAGGATTTTATTTAGAAAAAAAAATGTCTTCCCATTTTGGAATTAGTTATTAGCAAATTTAATTTAAAAATTTAGAAATATGACGCACATATTGTAAGAAATTTTAATTAGTTTTTATATTATAAAAAAAATTCAACAACTTTGCACGCTCCTACAATATCCTGGTATGCGTCTCGCAGCTTCTAGCGACTCCAACGATGACTGGTCTTTCAGCATTCTCAGCAGCATTCCCGGGCAGCAGTAGTATTCGTTCTATTTTTGTCAGCTTCACATTTATAGTTTATAAACAGTTTAGATATACTTGGCGGAGTTTAAGTTAATTTTTAGCAGAATTATTTTGTTTTTAGCACAATTTAGGTAGTTTGTTTAGCATTGGCATGGGTTTTTTTTTTTTTTTGTCTTATATAGCATAGTCGGAATTTTTGGCTGTTTTGGCGTTTTGAATTTCTTTGGTGGCGTACTTTAACTTTAGAACGAGAACCACATTGTTTTTAAAGGAAAGTTTTGCCTCGTGAGATTTTTGAATAAAAATGAAATTTCGCTCACTCGGCACTGAATATTGTTTCGTCTTTAAACTATGCCCTTGTATTGGCCACTATGTCCGCGCACTTCATCATTTTCTCCTGTACAACCGGCTTATGCCACTATTGGGCCGCACGAACTCTCGCAGGCCACTTTGTTGAACACCACGGATTGGCCCCTTAACCACTGACTTAACACTCAGCAACTCCTCTTAATGATCTGGCACGACTTATGCGTAACGACTCATCCTGCGACATACCAACGACTTCCCCGATCTTACTGCGGTGGCCGCTTATAAAGGCAAATTTTGCCGCAACAGCGCATAATCGCCTGATCTTCCAAATTCCAGCAGATCACCCCACTTCTTTGCAGAAATGCGACAAAATTTGGTGCATGGGGTGACCTTTACGTGGTTGGTGGAATGCAGCAGCCAGAACGGCAAAGACTTCACCAGCTGCACGACACAACAACAACATTCTTGGAATAGCAAGTGCCGGCAGCCGAAATGCATCCTACCAACACTTCGCGCAAGGTCATAAAGTGCAGCGCGGCCGAAGTGCACTACCACCGCCACACCCCACTATCTGCTGGATACGCAGATTCGATTTAAGAGCGCCGCGCTAGCGCAGTACGAACGCACAGCAAAAGAGAATGCGCAAGTGAAGCGCGAAATTCTGCGCTCACGTTCGCCAGCGTGGGTGGCTCAGCATGACAACAACAACAACCATGTTGGCTGCCAAGTGTGAATACGAGCACTAGCGAGCGCTCACTCGATCACTGCTGAACAAGTCTAGTTTGATTAGCGCTAGGCTGATTAGCGCTAGCGATTAGTGCAGTGCGTCGCATTAATACGCGGCCCTGTTTTATGTATCTGAGTCTTTATATGCAGCCCAGTACAAACGAGAGCGGTGAGCAAGAAGCAACTAAACTGAGGACAAATAACCGAGCAAGGCCAACAGGCAACATTCAAAAAGGACAAAGGAACAGCAGTCGTTGTCGGCTCGTCTGCTTTGCTATGCCGCACACGTGCGCCTATCAAAACCAACTAAAACTGCAGCCAGCAATGGGGTCGTTGGCAGCACGGCAGACGCACGCACGCACACGGACGAACAGATCAAACACACAGTTAGCTACTCGAGCAAACAAACACATTCCATGTTCGACCCGAGTTGAGCAGCCGCAGTCGACGCGCGGCTCCTCTCTGCCCTCGGGCCTCCTTCACTCAAAGTAGCGAGCTTTGAATATTTCAATTGCCGTTGGCCGTTGGCCGCTGGACAGTGGACTGGCTGGACGTTACACATGTCGGCCGCATGCGGACAAGCGACGGCCAACCAGCGACACGCATTGTGTGGCTTATCTGCACAGCAACGAGTGCTGTCTGCTGCACCGAGTTGGTCTATGCTCCGTTCTTGTTTTCGTTCTAGTTCTGGTTTTTGTTTTTTCTTCGGTGTTTCGGTTGCAAGACCAAACTTTGATTGGAATTTTGTGCTTTCTATGGTTTGCTGTTGTCGTTGCTGCGCTGTGCATCAGCGCCTCTGTCCTGTTTCCGGCTTGTTACAGTCGGCATTTCCGGGATCTCTTGTGTAGCGACCTAAGTGAGCTTTAATTGTTGGTGCGTACGCGGCAACCATTCGAAGCAAAATCGAACCGATCTCGATTTCTTCGGTGGAATTTTGGTGTATTTAACTTGTGATGCTTCGATTGTGCTTCGAGATAATTTCAGTCATTGTAGCAGTGCTGTTGCGTTTGCGATATTGAGTCCATGTGACATTGAGTCCAAAGTTTTCGTTGAAAATTGGCATTTTAAAATTTGATGGCTCAGCGCTCCGCTATTTTTAATATATTCGCCGCATTCCCACCGCATTGCCACAAAGCAATATGCAAATTGATAACACAAACAACGAAAAAAATGACAAATTGCTCGAAAAACCCGAATAAAAGTAACAATGCATGGACTTTTTTTTGCGAGCCAGTTAATTCCGCTACAAATTGCAACCGTGAATGTTATTAAAAATTTCTTCCGCTCTTCTGTGCGAGTGACCAACGTGGCGTATGAGCGACCTTTTCATTTCGCACTCAATTTACGCCGTGCAGCGTGCTTTTTCGCACTGCCAGCATGCGCCCAGCCGAATTTAATTAAACAAGCTCGAAATTACAGGCCTACATTGTAAGGTGTTGTAAATGTAATTTGCACGCGGCCACGTGCAGCAGCTGGCGCGTAATTCAAGCGAGTGCGCGCAGCTCCTCGGCCGTTTCATCTTTCGCGCTTCATGCAAATTTAAAGTTGGTCAACGCATAAGTGTGTCTGATTGCCGGCATAATTGCATTAGTGTGCATGGACGAAAAAGGGACGAGCATTGAACATTGAAGGATGGACGCTTTCATAGAGGCCTCGGACTGCTAGTAACCGTGAGATTCATCGTGAAATGGATGAATACGCATCCACGTGTCTGCCATTGATTGGCGACATTTTCCTGTTTGATTAGTATGGCGTTGGTCATTTGGGGCTCTTTCAACCTGAGAGAAGCAATTAGAAAGGCCGCTTACGCTGTGTCCTCGCAGCTGTACTATGTTTCCTTGCAAAACAGCAAAAATGGTTAATGAAGTGGCTGACCACGTTGTACACACTTCAAATGAACTCCAAGGCAAAAACAAAAACACACGCACACACACATCTCACAGTCTCACAATATTTGTCTGTCGACCGAGCTAACTGCAGTCCACTGCAGCCGAGCAAAGCAAACAAACAGAGAATGAACGCAAAGCAAAAACCCACAAAAATTGTTCTTGTCGCATTGCTTGTGTTTGTCTTTCCACTTTCCACCGGTTGCTTGAAGAAGTAAACCAAAAAGCTTTCCTCATCAGCACAAAAGAAATCATTGGAGTAGTTAAACTGCAGTGTCTGCTTTTAGGCGTTGCACATGACATTTTATTGAAAACGCAAAGTTTTCGCTGACAATGAAATTTTAATTAGCGACTCGTGTCTCTGCGCTCGCACTGAAGTTGGCGCCCACTGGCCCCGCCCACTTGTCACCTTGACGCGGCCACCGAAACTTGCGCTGCATGTTTTCACGAAAATTTAGCGCTCCTCACGCGGCAACTTTTGAACTCTTGACAATTGGCGCGCGACAGCAAACACGCCGACAATCGCCGCAGCTGCCGATTCTGCGTATTTGCACAAATTGGCCAGCTGGGTTTTGCGGCCGCACTCGAGATATTTGCGCCGCCGACTTTTGCGCGTCTGCACTTGTCAACTGAAAACTGTTTGCAGCAACCAGCGAAAAACAATCGCTGCTCAGGCAACGCGTCAATTGTTGCGCTGCGTAAACTTTTCAATCGCATCGCACACATTGTCAGTTGCGCGGTTGACGGCGGCTGCGCACCCACTCGGAACCAGTGACCCGGATGCTGGCGGCAGACACTCACTCACTCGCCTGTTCTCACTGCGCGGCTGTTCTCACTCACTCGCCTGAGTGCTTTTCTAGCAGAGCAATGAGTGAAATCTGACATCTCCCGTCTTTCACAATTCCCACTTTTTTCACTCCTTTCTCTCTACTTGGTTACTGGGTGTTTTGAATACCATCCTCCCGCCCGCATTTCGCCCTTGAGCCTTTTCTCGGTGTGACATGTTGCTGTTGCCACATAGACACCGGCGCAGGATCGACGCTGCGTCAGCGGTTGCTGAATGCATTTGCATTTATAATGTGTGCTCTGTGTTCGTGTGTGCGTGCGTGCCTGTGCGCTCAACTTTGTTTAATGCAAATGAGCGCAATGTAAAAAGGCGTCAACACACACTCGGCAACAAATGAAAGCTAATTGTGGCTTATGAGCGCGTCGAACACTGTGCAGTGTGAAGGAAGCGGCTAAAGCGACGTAGGAAGTGCGCTATAAAACACGCTCACGCACATGTTTGCACTTGAAAACTAATTAAGTGCAAAAAATAGAATACAACACAACACCAACAACACCAACAGCCACATCAAAACGGCAACTCAGGAGGCAAATGTTGGTGCGCTTGTTTTCTATTTTCAGCAGCGCATTAGAAACGATTAGCGCAGCATTAAAGTGCAAAGCAGCAGGAATTAATTGCCATCTATGGGATTCGCATTATAAGTTAAAGTTGTAAGTTTTGCTGAAAATGTGTCACTTGGAATAAAATTCAATTACAAAAATACTCCCACAACTTGACACATGGACGCTGAAGGCGAGAAGGATTTGCCTGTCTTTCAAATCACAAACACAATGACAACAACACAAACCACATGAAAAAAAGTAAAATCCAGAAAATGGTTCGAGTACCTGATGGCACCTCGGCCCTTCAAATGAGAGCCGAGCCAGCCGAGATCGAAGCGGCGCACAGTGGCTGATTCTGCCGACGTAGGTTGCAAAAGTCGATTTTGTCATGTTCGATTTGGGGGAAACTGTTATACTTGTCCGATAGATAAATGCTTGGACCTAAGAAATCCGAAAACCTTAACTAAATTGGACAAATAGTTTTGCTTGTAGAGCCCGTCAAAGTTGAGCAATTTTTAGAGTGTGAAATAATATCAGCAATTTGCACTTTTTCGGCAAAGCTGAAGTTTTAAAATACGGAAAGGAGCAAATTAATTGAAACTTTTTGCACCAGCATCGTAAAAGAAGGCATTTGTAGTAAATAATTAAATATAGAAAAAAAAAGTTGGTTGTTGTTGTTGTCTTTTCGTAGGCACTCACTTCAAGCACTGTTTTTATCGCACTTTTTGAACTTTCGATAGACTTTCAAAAAAAAGGCCATACTTGCCACGGTTCCGTCTTTGGGAAAATTGTTCACTAGTCTTCTGTGAGTACTTCCCTGAAGAGATCGGGTGCCCGATTTTGCCCGACTGGATTTTACAGCGATTTTTCTGTGGCCACCTCGCGCAATTTTGTGCTTTCGGGTGCGTGCGTTCGAACAAGTTCGTCAAGATTTTGATAGGTAATCAATTACACGCGATTATAATCGTTACCAGGGCATGCAAATTTGGATTTTGGCTTCATTTAAGATATGATACAAGCTTGCAACTCCATATTAAGTCGACTTTTTTTTTGGCGTATATTGCTGTAAGCTCGAAGTAAAGAGTACTTTTGCTGGATGTGCAGTTCGCACGTACGAAAAACAAGTTGGCTTTCATTTCCGGCAATCAGCTATCATGAATACTTTGAATGCTTTTGTTTTTAACAAAATACTAACACTGTGTCTGTCATACAATTTTTTTTTAATTTGAGCAAAACTCAGTCAGTCGCCATTAGTCTTTGAGTTTAACCGCGCCAATGAAACAATTAGTTATTGAAAAACAAAAAGCAGACTTATATCTATGACTTATATCTAAAACCCACTTATGTGTCTGGGCTGTTCAAAAATCTCACAACGGGTAAAAACCTAAGAACTGCAGGTACCTGCATTTACTAGAAGCTTAGTGCCTGCTATTTGAATGTAAGTAAAGTTAGTTTCGAGTTTCATTTAAACTAAACATCACTTCAACTCCGCCACTGCAACTAAACCGAAGAAGAAGCACAAAAATGTTTTGAAAAAATTCGAAGCTGTTTGAAATATTTACTATTTCGAAGACAAAGGAGCAGTTCGTTCTGGTTACGTCGAATTGGTTACGTCGAAGGAAGTTTGCCTGCAGCCAAAACATCTACGACTAAAGAGAATGAAAGGCGTTATAGTGAAAGCAGTTTTACCAGCAAGCCCGGGTCACGTTAAAAGAATAAAAAACAGTATTCCCACCCCACCCAATGTGCTACCGATCAAATATAGTCCTAACGAAGCTTTAGCATTGTTTTTAAACTTAGGATTATCCAAAGAAAAATTGACTTTTTGACAATTTTTCGAATTCTGGTTCTCATTTTGAAAGCAAAATTTGTGAATTTTTATCTTTAAATTTGACTCTTTCAGCTTATTTCTTAAATTTCTTATTACTTTTCATCTTTTTTAATGCATTTTCATTAATTTTGCAACTAAAACTTATCATTGTTGCTCGCATTATTCTTATTTACAGTAAGCCGAGCTTTGACAAAGTATTACGTAGCACCCTGTATCTCGATGGAGTTTATTTTTGAGAATACAATAGCCTGATGATTTTCTAATCAACAGCAAAAAACATTTTCCAATTATGTCTATTCGTTCAGGAGTTATTAATTTTGCAACCTGAAATGACAAATTGAGCCACTGTGCGGCGTCCCTCGGCCTGGCCGCCTTTGAGTTCTTCCCTGTTCCGAAGGTATTTTAAACTGCAAAATGCCAACGGCAAACCAATTGCTCGAAATGTCTTTGCATTTGTCTGCCAAGCACAGCCGACGACGATGGCAGCTGGCCACACTGACAGCGCACAGTTTGTTGCCGCAAGACTTAACTGCAAAGCCAAAGAAACACCCGGTTGATGGGAATTTTCGGTTATTTCCGGTGTCGTTGCTGCTGCCATTGTTGCTATTGTTATTGTGTAGCTGCAGTCGCCTCGCCGGATCAAGGCTTGCGCTGACGTGCTCGGCGCTTCGCACGGAGAGCGACATTTCATTAGCCGGCCGGCGCTGAGCTGCGCAGAGTTGCAAGCTAAGCGTGTGGCATGAAAGGTGCAACTGATGTCAAATGGCAGGCAGTTGACATTTGATGGACGCAATTGTCTTTAGGGCGCAAAATAGAACGAAACTCCCCCTGCCCTGTCTGTCGCACTATCTGCTCGCAATAAGCTTACTCGGGCAGCGTCTTTGTTGCGCTTGAACTATGTATTTGTGTGGCTGAATGGCGTCAAAAGATGCATTTGAAAGCTGTCTGCAGCCAAAACTGGTTTCAGCGAAAATTTTATTAACGCTATTAGGGGCAGATATCTTCCGAGGGTAGTTAAAAAAAATGTAAGAATGTTTAAACTTTGGGCGCTTCGAGTTGTTCTATGACCAAACATTTATTTACTGGCCAACAGTAAAATTTATGGTGTGGTTCTTGGCTTAAATTGGGAATTGTTAAGGCGACAGTTCACTTGCATTGCAATTCAAATGCTGCATTTCAGTCGGACCTGAATGTGTTGCTTGCACGCAAATCGGGGAAGTGGGAAATTTTTTGGATACACAAACAATGTGTGGATCGGGTTCCCCTCAAAGTGGAACGCACGCGCAAGTCACCGATGAACGTTGGACTGTAGCGGCTGTGGCAACAACATGTTGGCAACTTGTTGCAATAGCATTGATGACAGCATCAAATTGCTTGCGCCAGCGGTTCTCAAACATTTGTTTGGGGTTTATTTAGTTGCAAAATATTTGCGTTCGTACAGACTTTTCTGTGGTTTTTCTGAACGAAAAGGTCACTAAAATTTTACATAATCATTGACCAAATGTGATGGAAAAATTTTTTAAAATTTTATTTTAAGACTGTTTTGGGATTAAATCTTTGGGGTTAGTTCTTTGTTGTGCTCAGAGTTATTTAGTTAGTTGTAATAGATTTCGAGGACTCGGAGAATAAATAAGTCGTCGAATAAATACGGCTTTTTTGTGTTTTTTCTGGGCGAAAAGGCCACTAAAAATTTACATAAACATTGACCAAGTGTGATGGGCAAATTTTTTAAATTTCAGTTTCAAGATTTAACCCCAAATCTGCATTAGATCTTTGTTATGCTCAGAGCTTTTTATATAGGGTTTTCCAACAAGAGGTGTTATTTTAAATCATCCGGTATTTCAGTAGCTGTCACTTTTGAAGCTTTTATTCTTTGACATTTGACAAGTAGAAAATACGCCATTACTAAAAATGGAACGATACACGCTTCAACAAGGCATTGAAATTATTAAAATTCACTACAAAAATTTTGAAAATCTTGCAGTCACAGTTCGCAAAACTAAAGCATTTTTGGGTCATCGTGAAGCACCTTGTCGGAGCGCAATGCAGAGATTGGTGGACAAATTCGAGCTGTTGGGCCAAGTTAGTGATGTGAAGAATAAAACCCTTGCACGTCGCTCAAGAACAACTGAGAATATTGCGAGAGATGATTAATGATTTTTTATGGTTGGAGTTGGATGGTATTGATCTAGACAACGTTTACTTTCAACAAGACGGCGCTAAGTGCCACACAAGCAACGAAACCATTGCTCTTTTACGGGAAAAGTTTCCGGACCGTGTTATCTCTGGAACAATTGGCCACCGAGATCTTGTGATTTAACACCTTGCGACTTCTTCCTTTGGGGCCACGTGAAAGATAAGGTGTACGCCAACAGCCCAGCTATCGAGGACATAGGGCAGCCACTTTGCGATTTGGTTATGGAAAATTTCAAAGGATATAGTCCTGTAAGCGTGGTCGTGGTGGCCATTTGGCTGATGTTGTTTTTAATTATTAACGGCATACCTTCCTCTTTATTATGAAATAATCATCCGATCATTTATATAAAAAAATGACATTTTTCTTTGAATACCAAAATAACACCTCTTGTTGGAAAACCCTGTATCTTTTCGTCCGAACATCTCATGTAGTTTCAAGCCAACCCTCCGCCATTTTAAAGAATTTTAATGGGTTTCGGGGATTAGTGTTGCCATGATTTGCTAAGATGTTAAGAAAGGAATATCTGTTGACCATTTTTCAGGAAAATTTTTGGACTTTAATGAAAAAGGGTCAATTTTCGATTATTATTTATAAACATAAACATATTATTGTGGTGGAACAGGAGTCGGGTGTGGTAGAACAGAGGTCGGGTATAAAGTTTGTTGTGACCGCTTTTGGTTTGTCCGACGTCAGTAGCGTTCGGGTTGACCTATTTGAAGCGGCGGGTCACGCCAATTATTTTATGGCCAAAGTGCCTATGTGTGTGAGCAACCAAGAGAAACGCACGGTTTGTCTATTCTCAAGAAGCTGATTTTATTTTTCAATTTCCGTGTCTTAAATACAAAATTTAGAAACTGTTATACGGCTGAGCATTTCCAATGCTCCGCCCGATTTTCCAGTGTCGCGGAAGTGTGACCAATCAGCGTCACGGGACCCTTTCGGTCAGTTCAGCACTTTTCCTCAAGTGCCATTGCCCTGCGGTAGGTGACATCACACAGAGTGCCGATCAGTGCATGTTCCATATGTGGGACACTGCACTGCGGTCAGTCGTGTCGGATGGCACGCCGCTGGCTTAGCCACTTGAGTGTCGCTTGTGTCGTGCGCGCGTTGCTATTTGACACTTTGACACATTTGTGCTTGAGTGCAGCATGACTTGTCAGGGTTGGCATAAGTGGTTACACGGTACCACTACACCATTGCCCTTAAGCGAAAAATTATTACTTGGAATAATTTTTTAAGATAGCGGTCGGGGTTTTCGGAGGTGGATTTGGAAATGCTTAGCTTACATTATTTATGATAATTTTGGTGTGTTTTGGATATGTATGTTGTGTTTCTATGCTATTTTCAATTCTTAGGGCAATAAATGTATATATTTTATGTTTTTGGTCTGTACAATTTTAGTTGTTACTTGCTATGTCATTATTTCCTAAAAATTTCTTAAGATTATTGTTATGTAATGTCTTATGCTTACCATTTATATCTAGGGTGGAGTTTACTCCATTTCTATCTATAATCTTGTACGGTCCGTGGTAAGGACTTTGTAACTTCTTACTTGATTCTAATTTAACAAAAACTAAATCTCCTATCCTTAACTGTGTATTATTGATATTTTTATTATAATTAGTTTGTCTCTTATGTTTAGCTATTTCTATCATATTCCTAGCCTTATCTATGGATGTTTTCAGCCTAACTTTTAGTTCGTTGGCGTAGTTGTCAAAGTCATAAATCTTGTCGTGTTTGTTTGTTATGTCACTCGGTAATGACGGTAATTTGCCGAAAACTAACTCGTACGGTGAGTAGAGCGTTTCAACATGTGGTGTCGTATTGTATGCGAATGTATAGTATGGTACCCACCTATCCCATTCATGTTCGTCTGTGAATGCCAGTAGGTACTCGTGTAGTGTTCTGTGATTTCTTTCAAGTGCCCCTATTGTTTGGTGGTGGTAGGGTGTCGAAAAAATTTGTCGTATGTTGAGTAATTGGCATATGTTGTGCATTAGCTCGTTCGTAAACTCGGTGCCTCGGTCGGATTTCAATGTTTTAAAACAACCGTACTTGAGAATGAACTGTTCTACAAGCGTTTTTGCTGTCGAGCGTGCGTCCTTGGTTTCCATCGGGTGTGCAATAATAAATTTTGTTAAATCGCATTGCATTGTGAGTATGTAGCGGAATCCATTTGATATTCTTAATGGTCCGACTGTGTCAATGGTAATGGTTTCGAAACTTGTTGCTGGCGTGTCTGTTTTGACCATTTCTTCTTTTGTGTGCTGAATTGTTTTATTCTTGCAGCAGGTCAAGCAATTGTTTACAAATTCTTTTACCATTTGTCGCATGTTTTTCCATGCATAGCGTTGTTTTAATTTTAAAATTGTTTTTCTGATTCCTAAATGTCCGGCTGTGCTAGCGTTATGATATTCGTCTATTAGTTTATATTGTTGTAGTTTACTTTGAATATGTCGTGGAGCGTTGTATATTAGTATTTTTATAGGCGAGCATTTATCTTTATTTAATTCATTGTATTTCTTTTTGAATGCATTCATTGTAATATTTTCAAATTTAAAATTTTCTCTGCAAAGGGCTAGCTCCTTTATATGCAGGTTCTTTAGTGAACTGTGTAGTTTCTCCAACATTGAATCTAGATTCAAAGGGTCATCGCTACAAGTCACGTGCACTTCATAATTATCAATATGTATCATCGGCCGATGCTTTTCTTTTATTTCAAATTTCAATTTCTTCATATTCTTCACGTCGTTCATAGAGGTACATTCCCATATGTAGAGTTGCGCAGGCTCTTGAGATATGACCTTCCTATTGTCGCGTGTTCTGGTACCATAGTCTTCATAAATATTCTCATTTTTTTCATTGTGCATAATATCTTCATGTATTGTAGAATTTTCTTTTGCTCTTAATGTTGCTGCCTTGCTCCTTGTAATCGCTAAAATTTCATTTTGTTTGCCGTCATTTACGTTATCTTCATGTGTTGGAATCATTGCTTTTAGTGTGTCGCTGTCGATTTTTATGCGTGATAAAGCATCTGCATTTGTGTTGATTTTTCCTTGTTTGTATATGATTTCAAAGTCGTAATCAGATAAGTCTAGTCTGATTCTTGTCATTTTTGATGATGGATTTTTGTGTGAGAACAGAGATACCAGTGGTCTGTGGTCTGTGACTACGATGAATTTTCTTCCGTAGAGGTACGGTCTAAAGTAGTTTATTCCCCAATGTATTGCTAAAAGTTCCTTTTCTATTATTGGTTTATTGATATCGTGTTTCTGTAGTGATTTGCTTGCATATGAAATGGGAAGGTCATGTCCAATTTCTCCTTGGGATAATACTGCTCCTAGGGCGAAGTCTGAAGCGTCTGTTGTTAATATGAAGGTTTTGTTGAAATCTGGATATTGTAATATTGGTGTGTTTGTTAACTTCTGCTTTAATGTTTCGAAAGCTGTCTTGCACTCGTCTGTCCAAATGAAAGGTGTACCTTTCTTAAGGAGAGAGTTAAGACATTTTACTATTGATGCGAATTCTGGTATGAAGCGTCTGTAGTAGTTGCAAAATGCTACAAATCGACGGACTTCATCAGCATTCGCTGGTGTTGGATACTTTAGTACTGCTTCGCATTTTGTTGGATCTGTTCTGATGCCTTTGTCTGTGATTAAATGTCCTAGGTAGATTACTTCTGGTTTTAGAAATTGGCATTTGCTTGCATTTAATTTCAAGTTGTACTGTTGTAGTCGGTCAAAAACTTTAATCAAATTTTCGTTGTGGTGTTTTAATGAACAACCAAATACGATTATATCATCAACATAGAGGAATGCTTCTGAGCTTAATCCACTTAGTGCTAGGGTTAGCATGCGCTGAAAACTGTTCGAAGATATCTTGAGGCCAAACGGTAGTCTTTTGAATTGGTAGTGTCCATCTTGTGTTGAAAATGCGGTGGGTGGTCGTGAATCTTGGTCCAATGGTATTTGGTGGAAGGAGCTGGTCATGTCTAATGTTGAAAAGTATTTTGCTCTGCCAAGTATGTCAAGAACATCTTCTAGGCGTGTTAACGGGAATTTATCATTTATTATTTTGTCGTTCAGTTTTCTGTAGTCTACGACCAATCGCCATTTTTTCGTATTATCTTCGCTTTTCTTTGGTACTAGTAGTAGAGGTGCGTTGTATGGGCTAGTTGATGGTTCTATGATATCGCTGTCTATTAATTTTTGTACTTGGTTCTTTATCTCTTCCTGCTGTGTTTGCGGTAATCTGTAGTTTTTTATATATACCGGTGTGGAGTCTTCTAGGTTAAGTTGTTGAGTGTAGAAATTATTTGTTGTAATTTCTTCTCCCTCCAGGTGGAAAACTGATTGATATTTTCGAAAGATGGTTTTAAGCTCTGCTTCTGTTTGTTCGTCTAGGTTGTCTAGTTTGAGTGTTGATATTAGATTTCTGAATCGTTCATTGTTTGGACTGTTGGTGTTGTAGTTTGTTTTCATTATTGTGTAATTAGACAAGTTTTCTGTTTCTGGTCGGATGTTTTTTACTGTTATTGTTTTATCTGTTGTATTGATTATTTTTACGTGGCATTTGCCTTTTGCTGGTGCGATGGAATTTGCCAAAAATACTCCGTTTGCAAGTTCTTGGTTTAGTATTACACTGTCTTCTTGAATATTCATGCTGATAGGTAGTATTACTTCACATCTTGGCGGTATTGTGTGTGAGGTGTGTGGCGGTGGTTTGGTTGTTATAGGAAATATGTGTTCTTCTTCATTTATTATCATTGTTAGTGTGAGGGTTTCGTAGTCTATTTTGCACATGTATTTGAGCAAAAAGTCTCTTCCTATGATTCCATTAGTTACGATTGGGAATTCTTCATTGACTATGTGGAAATTCAATTCTGTTTTTGTTTTTCGTAGTGGGAATGTCAGTTTTAATGTTCCCAGTGAGTCTATTTTATGTGTGGATATTCCTGTTAGTTTACATGTGTTTTCTGTGTTGATCTCAAGGCTGTCATCGTTGTTTGTTTTACACAGTGATATGTCTGCTCCGGTATCAATGAGGAATGTTAACGGTTTATTAAATTGGTGGCATTTCAGTGTGACATAGTTTGTTAGATTCTCTGATATTAGGTAAATTCTTCGTTCATTTGTTATTGCTCCCCCGGAGGAATGTGGTTGTCTTCCTCCGGGTCGCCCGGGTTTTCCTGAATATAGTTGATGTGTGTAGGGCGACCATGGTTGTTGAAATTTTGGTTTCTGTTTGCATTGTTGTTGTATCTTGAATTTTGGTTGAAGTTTCTGTTGTTTTGGTTATAGTTCCTTTGGTTCTGATTTCTGTAATTGAAATTCGTGTTAGCAGTGTGACTGTTTGGTCTGCCGTTGTTGGATGCGTTGCGAGAATTTGTTTGATAGTTGCTGTTGTTCTGATTGTTTCTGGGGTTGTAGTTAGCTTGTTGGCTGTTGTTCCTGTAGTTGTTGTTGTTTCTAGCATTGTTGTTGTTTTGATATCTGTTGTTGTCTTGTTGGTTAAAATTTCTGTGGTTTGCTCTGTTTTGGTTGTTGTTTCGATTGTTGCTGTTCCTGTTAATGAACATCACTCTTGCCCGTGTTTGTTTGTTGTCCTTTTCTAGTTCTAGGGCTAATTCGACTGCTTTATTAAAATTTGTTGGCATGGCTGCGAAAATGGTTTGCTTGTATTCGTCGTTTAGTCCATTTTTAAATACGGTGAGACTGTATTGCTCGTTGAGTTTTGTAATTATATTTCGTTCTATAGTGGTTAGTTCGGAGCCGGCTTGATCTGTTTGTAATTTGTTTAGCTCTGCTATTAGGTTAAGGATCTTGTTCTTGTACGTATTTATGTCTAGACCTCCTTGGACGAGGTATGATAGTTGGTTCTGGAGCTGGGGTATCGTGTTCGTACTCTTGTATCGTTCGTTCAGAAGTATGGTCAGTTCTTCAAGCGTTTTTGGTATGTTATGGCCGATTGCCGTTCTAGTTGTGAGGCTCAGTTTTGCGTAGAATACGAATTCTAGCAGTTCTGTTTTGCCAGTAGCATCCAATTTTTTGTATATTAGTTCTGTTATCTTCGTGAAAGTATCCAGCTCTTTGAAATTCCCTGTGAAGTTCGGGATGGCTTTCATAGCCGTTTCGATATTAAATGCTGCCATTGTGATTGGCGGATGTTTTTCCTTTGTATTGTTATCCGTTAGTTTCTGTTGTAGTATTTGTATGGTGTTTTCGTACGTTTTGTTGAAAGCAATTTTTATGCCAGCTATGTAGTCTTTATCTGTGTGTTCAATTATTAGTTCTTCAAAGCGTTGTTTTAAAGCGACTACGGCTTGTTGTTTTGTCGTTAATGTCTCCTGCGTGTATGTTCTTTTTGGTGTTTTTCTCAAGTTTGTTAGGGTTCTATTTAGTTCGTCGAAAATGTCCTCCATTTACATGTCGCTCATTTTTTTTTTCTCTTTTTTTTTTTTCTTTTTTTTTTTTTTAAAACCGAAGATTGAACATGTTGAGCATACGTACTGTCTCCTCCTCTAGTGTCGTAGGATTCCTAACGTCCTCTAATGTTGGTGTCCGTGGCATTTCTATTGTCCTCCAAAGTTTTTCCAAATATTCTAACTGTTTATGTTCGTCTATTTCTTCAATTTCTAATACTATATTTCCTTGTGTCGAAATATTTTCGTACCTATGTTGTCTGTTTTTCCTGTCCATGCTTTCTATATTGTAAGATTACGAGCTTATGTGTAGATTTTGCATAGTGAGATATTTGTTTCTAAATCATTTATATTTATTTAAACCTGAGTTACATGTATGGTTTTTGTGTGTTTCTTAATGTAATTCTTATAATGTGCGTTGATTTGAATGAATACTAGTATTAATACTATGATACTTAAAATATATGTTAAATTTGTATTGTTTGTCGCTGCTGTTGATTGTGCTGCGCTCGCTGCATTATTGTTTGCAACAATAATCTCTTCCTTGCTTGGTTTCGTGCCCATTAGTGCAGGGTTTTCAATTTATCAATTAAGTTGCGTTTAAGGTCCCGGTCTGTTGTTACGGGGATCAGTTTGTACAATATTGCTTTCTCTCTTCTTGCTGCAACCTTTTTTCCGCCTCTGGCGCGTCGTTTCTTTGCTGTCGTTGGGGCCTCTGCTGTTTGGGGTTTTGTTTTGCAGTTCCTCGCCTTGTACTCTTCGATTGTGATGGCCCTCGGACCGGCTGATTTTGGTGTGGGCGTATATACGGGTGGCGTCGATGTTGTCGGTATGACGCTCTCTGGGACGTATTCTTGCTGCTGTACGGCTCGGACCCACTTTTCGAATACTGCGTCGATTTCTTCTTGCGTTGTCATTCCTGGGTGAATGATGGAGTTTGTGGATGTGAACGGTGGGTTTGCCTTTTTAAATTTTCAAATGTAGTGGTCGATAGTTATGGTCTGGCAGGACCGGTGTTACTGTGGGTTTTCATTTATTGGTGGGTGTTCCAGATTTGGTCGCAAGTGGCAGGATCGCCATGTGGTGGAACAGGAGTCGGGTGTGGTAGAACAGAGGTCGGGTATAAAGTTTGTTGTGACCGCTTTTGGTTTGTCCGACGTCAGTAGCGTTCGGGTTGACCTATTTGAAGCGGCGGGTCACGCCAATTATTTTATGGCCAAAGTGCCTATGTGTGTGAGCAACCAAGAGAAACGCACGGTTTGTCTATTCTCAAGAAGCTGATTTTATTTTTCAATTTCCGTGTCTTAAATACAAAATTTAGAAACTGTTATACGGCTGAGCATTTCCAATGCTCCGCCCGATTTTCCAGTGTCGCGGAAGTGTGACCAATCAGCGTCACGGGACCCTTTCGGTCAGTTCAGCACTTTTCCTCAAGTGCCATTGCCCTGCGGTAGGTGACATCACACAGAGTGCCGATCAGTGCATGTTCCATATGTGGGACACTGCACTGCGGTCAGTCGTGTCGGATGGCACGCCGCTGGCTTAGCCACTTGAGTGTCGCTTGTGTCGTGCGCGCGTTGCTATTTGACACTTTGACACATTTGTGCTTGAGTGCAGCATGACTTGTCAGGGTTGGCATAAGTGGTTACACGGTACCACTACATTATATTATAAACATGTCGGGTTGTGATATGACATCGTGGTTAGTTTCAGCATCTTACGGAAGTTTGGACATGGGGAAAATGCCCCAATATTTTGGCGTCACTGTGCTTAGACTTGCTTTTTCTCCACTTATTGAAGCCATTATAGCTAAACGCAACAAAATCCGTTTAGGTTTTGAATGCTGACGCATAGATGGTGTTGGCCACATTTAGTTGTCCAGTTTTCCCAATTTGACACAGTGGGTAATTTTTATACCAAGTCACATAAAAGTGGAACTTATTTTATGCGATTTGGATATAAATTTCCCTTATCCTTTGTACTTTACAGTTCACATTAACAGCGTTAATGCTTTTCAGCTTTTGTGAAGAGATTCTAGTTGAAAGCTCACAGTGTTCAACTTGTCTGTGTATGTTGTAAAAATGTACTAATTGACAAACTAAAAGTTTCAAAGTTCAGTCAGAGTCCTGTCTAGTTAAGTCTTAAGCGTTCATTAAGCTCAGTGAGCTTTCGGAAAGCTGAGGTTCATATACTTGAATAACAAAGCTCAGTGTATACAACTTCAAGTCGACAGCAACATTGGGACTTAAAAGTTTTGGAGTTTTCCTTTAGCCAATGCTCAAAGCTTTGCGACTCGAATTGGCTGCACTTGAAAAGGTTTGTTGTTTGGAAAAGCAGAACACAAATGCGTTAAACTGAGTTGACATTTTCTGTGACACCTTTCATCCGTTAGCAGAGTCAACCGAACGAAATGAAACTCCTGCCAGCGCCATTCGAGGAACGAGTTGACTTTTAGTTCCGGTGCAACTGTATTCAACGCCCTAGAAAATGCTGGCAGTACCAGCTATAAACTTTATACCTCGAGGCAGCATTTCTACTCGTTTTACGCTCGCCGTCCAACAGATGTCGCTGCTTAAACGCTCTTCGCTGCATCATTGGACAATTGCTTGAGCTGCTCGCAGTTAACGAAAACCATTAGAGTCGAGCTGAAACGTTCCGACAATTGCAAAAAGTGCTTAGAAACTTTCATTTGAATTTTTGAAGGCGATGCCATTTCCGCCGCAGCCGCCGTCGCCGTCAGCCTTTGTCCGCGTGCACTTGGGCTGCGGCATGCAATTTGGCGTCAGCCCAGCCAAATGTGTCAGCTTCACTCACTTATGAGCCGAGTGCAACTGCTGCTGGCATCATTGGCCGCAGCGCCAAGTCACCGCCACACCGCACCGCACCGCACCGCCTAACCCTAGCCGGGCCGCTTCATAGGCGACGCTCGTCAAGCTGACATTTATTTTAATTGCACGGACAAATGTCTCGCTGGAAATGAGGCGTGAATTTGGCGAGGGGCGGCCGGCAAGAGGAAGCGGAAGTGTAAGCAAAGAAATAAATTGCGGAATCCGTCGCAGTGGAATGGAAAGTGAATGGTGAGCGGTCTGCGACTATGCGGAGCCGAGTTGGCTGCTGTGTCGGCGCCGCGGAGCCAGTTCGAAAGTTCAAAGGCATTGCCGAATTACAATGAAATGCATTGCCGAATTGCCGCGCGGCGTTTTAATTAATCGCGCGGCTGCGACGTTGGAGTGGAGCAGCATTTAAATTTTTTGCGATTGCTGCAAATAAACTTGGAATTTTTTACTTGGTTGCAGCGCAAAGCAAGTGAGAACGCGACACCAAATGCTGGGCTGAGGGGGAAGCGCGCAGGCGGAAGCAGTTGTGTGATTTTCGTGTGCCGAGTGGTCGTTGAATTCAAATTAATGTATTTTATTTTATTGCGCAGTGAGGACATTTCTACTTTGCTTCTTCGAGTGGCAGCAATACGAACGATTGTGGAAGTTTGGCTGAATTTAAAATGAACTTAAGCCGACAAGTGTGATATTTCAGTTGCGCGACGGTGCGGTGGCGGTCTGTCGACGACGGAAGCGTCATTTACAAATGG